>JAMWYP010000075.1:7818297-8168591 GCA_025563575.1 Acacia pycnantha | reverse complement strand
TTTTTTTCTACACTATGATTTAAGTTTGATTAACAATGAATGAAGTATTAGTATCTCAAATATTTTTTTTATAAGAAAAAAGTTTAGGTGGCCTGGGGGGCGAAATAAAAAAACGCTATATCATAAATTAAAGTGTTTGAACTACAATACATACCTAATACCTAATGTACAAAAAATTGAAAGAAACCTATAACAGAAATTAAGATCACTTCATTTGATTTTTTATACTCTATGTGTTTTCATATTGTTAAATTTATCTATAATTGAATCCGTACTCAAACTCAACAATTTCTTTTTCAATGTATGTAATCAAAGAATCATCAAGAAATTGGTTTTCTATTCTATTTCAAAGCCTGTTCTTGATTATCTTCATGGTAGAGAAATATCTTTCAATAGTTGTTATAGAAACAGGAAGCAATTTTTGGTGTAAATGCTCAAAAGGGGGTTTGTGAATTCTTTATTGACAATTTGGGTGCTTAGGATAGGAGAAGGGTTTAAGATGATTCATATTTTAGCATGTGGTTGTTTAGTGGACTTGTTAAATTATGGGACTTGCATTAGAAAAATTAGAGATTCATGGGATTAATTATTTGAATGTGTTTGCAAGTTGCAAATGTAAGAGTTCTGTATTTTAGTTGAATGAATCGTGATCGAAGTGGAGCTAGCTTTGGGGCTGAAAAATCAGAACCGAGCGATGTCATATCAAAAGTGGCAATTGGCTTTATTTATATATTTGTTGGTTATTTGCATGATCAGTGTAACATCCCAACTTTTCACAAGCAGTATAAATATATATATATTTTTTTCAAAACATAATTTCAAATCATCAGAGTAGAGCAACAGAGCGATTGAGTAACTGATATGTATATATAAAACACCGTAAGTCTGGCGGAATACAACAGCGGTATGGTAACCGAGTATTTCAAAAGTGATACACAACAGCAAAAAAGGAAAGCTTTCGCGGAACAACAAAATAGAGTCTTCACCGAGTCTTCTACTCGGGCGCTTGCCTCTCTCCTCGGTCCTTGGTCCTCCCGATCCGGATGCTATGTTAAGAGCCGAGGTCCATTGCAATCGGACCTCGAGTAACAGTTAACCTCATATTTACATATACGACATATGGACTACGACAATCATAATCAATAGTATAAAAGCACATAGTACAAGCATCTCCCAAACAGCGTATCCCGGCACATAGGCCCCTGCGGTGTAACCCTAGCAAGCACCTAGGCCTCTTGATCCTGGCAAGACATAGGCCCCTAACAACCGTATCCCGGCGGCACCTAGGCCTCTAACATGCGTATCCCATTACCCAACAATCATAACAACAATACATAACATATAATTCACATAGCACATACACGCATACCATAAATATCAGAGTTAAGGTTACCGACGCGAACGTACATACTTTCGTAAACCGAAGCAGAATGGCCGGGTAAGTGTCTATCATGGGGCCTCACCGAGTTCACGGCGACTTAATGGCTTACCCACATAGACTAGCCTTTCCTTCGGCACCAAACTGTTCTAACATATTTTCATTCAATAAACATACCATAACAATACACATAGCACATATATGCATACCATAAACATAAGAGTTAATGTTACAGTACGCGGACGTACATACCTACAGTATCCTAACAGTATAAAAACATACAACCAATCATCAAACATATATACGTATACGATAAACATCAGTGTTAAGGTTACCAGTACGCGAACGTACCTTCGTTGACGGATTACGGTATTTCTAGCACGTTTTACGGAAAACTGTACTTTTACGGCAAATCGTAAAACAGCGGCATGTCGGCAGCGTAACGGCAGCAGATCAGAGTTTCTGATATCCTATAAGGGTAATATCACTTTCATTAGTGGTTTGACACAATAACTGACATTTTAGGTAAAAATTACCATTTTGCCCTTCTACCCCTTTCTTCCCAAAATTTCGCCAGAACTTCGACGCCATTTTGATTTTCGAAAATAAAGACTAAAATAGCCCTCCCATATGATATCCAATCATACTTGAAAGATTAAATACTAATCTAACATTACTACTCTAACTATCGAAAGAACTACGAAAGCTTAAAGCTCGATGCATCGAAAAACTTACCCAGAGCTTCGCTACAAAATTCCCAGGGCTTCCTCTCCTTCTTGGCTGCTCCTCAATTTCGAATTAGAGAGGTGAGAATGGTGTGAGATTTCAAGAGCTCACAAGGCCTATTTATAGAACAAAATGCAAGGGCATTTAGGTAATCTTCTAATTCCAACTTCAATCTTCAACCACAAATGCTATCTTTTTGGGCAAGCTTCCTTCTCCTCCATTCAATGAGGATGCCGACCTGCCCCCCCCCCTTGGTCAACCAAAGATCCAATCAAAAGGTGCCATGAGTCTTGCTTCCAGAAGGTTTCTGGTAGAATTCCCCGATCGGTACCCGATTCGCGTAGTTTCGGAGAAATCTCAAAATTCTGGATTTAAAACTTTGAAGACATATTCTCACTCATTAGAAATGTCTAGGTCAACCTAAATTTTGGTTCCATATAGGGCTCCAACTGTCCAGTTGAAGCTTTCTCGAAAAACGTGTCCGATCGCGTCCGGGTTTGAACGCATTTCGAAAATACCAACTTTTGAAAAATTCACCGATTCCAAATATGTCAAAATAAATTCAAACTCATGCCTAGATGTTGAGTTAGAATTTATTTTCCTTATATCCAAAAATATACCTATATGCATTTTCCCTATTTTGTTTTATTAGGAAATGCACAAACGACTTTAATTTTCTCCGGAAGAGTATAACGGAAGACAAAATTTCACTGATCATTATTTTTCCATGACTTTAGAAATCCCATTCCTAGATCTCCAGATAGGATCCGTTTCCTAATTATTAAATTACTATTCACCCTTTTTCACTTTAATAAATTATATAATATAATAATCAAAACTTCTACACTAAGTTATCATAATATCTCAACAATTTTTATCCTATTTTTGTTTCAAAAATTCGGTCAATGCAGCTGATATTTTTCCTTTAATTTTCGTTTTTTATATAATTATTTAATTAATAATATATAATAAATAATTATTTAATAATTATTTTTCATAATTTTTCCACAAAGTTCCCTATTGGTCCATACATGTATTTAGGCTTAAAAATACCTAAACTCAATTATTTTTCTCAAAAATTTCCAATTAATTAGTAAATATACTTTTACTAATTTTCAACCACTTTCCACTAATATTTGAGCTCTACATAATTATCTCTGAATTTTCCTTCGTTTATGTTTAAGTAATTAGCCAATAATTACCTAATTACTTTCTTATCAATAGTTGATAATTTTCTTAATTAGCATGCCTCATTACCTCATAACTTTTGTATTGACATCTTTGTTTTCATATCTCCTGCATTATCTTAGCATTTACGGGGGTATTACGGTCATTTCAATACTTTTGGGTATTCTTCTACAATTTCTCCAAGTTTGTAACTTAATAAATTACCTAAATTAGGGACAATATCATTCCCTATTTCAAGTAGATTTTTACTTGCTTCTTTTATAGCTTTCACAGGGTATTTATAACCCATAATGTGCTTAGGGACCTATTTGCAAATTCCCAAACTTCTAGGGACCTAATTGCAAATTTTCTAATTTCAAGAGAAATTACCCTAACAGCAAGGTAAACTCAATACAAGGTGTTTGAGACATCATATTCACCTATTTTCAAGAGAAGTTACCTTAAGTCAGATTTTAGGGTATTACAATCAGTACTTAGGAAGGTGATGAGAAATTCATACACACATATAGCGAGATTGGAGGAGCCACAAGATACCTCTCCTGCTTTCTGATTCTCACTCCAAGCTCTTTCCTTCTCCAATTCCTTTCACCGCATTCATGTGCTTCATTCCCAGCTTCTTTATCTCTCACATCTTTAATATTTTTTAAAAAAATTTAGGGGGGGTGGGGGCCCACCCTACCCCTACCCCTTCCCCTTGATTCCGCCGTTTGTGCTTTCGCGGTAACATCATTCGGAGAGTATTTCCAAGTCCTTGGACAAGAATCAAATCCCGCAGTGCGAGCTGGTGAACACGTTGGAGGAGCTACAAGTCGAAGCCTTGAGATTTGTCGACCACGGAATGAGATCATGAGAATGATCCCAATTGGCACATCACGCATTTAACTCTTTTCCCAATTAGTTTTATTTTTATTAATGTACACTGCATCCGTGCTGATCACTTGAGTTACTTAATTACATATATGGTACTCCCCAAACAAAGGGAGTATCACTCTATGCATATTTACACTACTACAAAAAAACACAAAAAACGATCTAAATAAGACCAAATTAACGTCCCTTTTCAGAGGGACGTCTTTTTTCTCACTTTTGGCGTCCTGAATATAATTCAGCACGCCTTACAAAAGGCGTCCTGAATTGTATTCAGGACGCCACAAATCTCTCTTTTTTAAAAAAAAAAAAACATCAAACCATCCAGATATCTATGCATAGTCACGAATAAGAAATAAGAACAAACCAACGAATTCACCCACAATCATACCATAGTCAATAGAATTACAGATTTGGTATCTGAAGTCCAAATCCAAAATCTACACAATAATAACTACAAAGCCGAAAACTCACAGGCATAAGATATAGAGGAAGAAATTTCATTGACAGAGTAGAAATATGCCTCACAATGAATCTTTTTAAAGTTGAGGAAGATACACTTCTATTAGTCCAAGAAGGTTGCAGCTCTTCATCAGATGCTTGATGTCTGCACTTGGACAAACAATTGAATACAAAAGAATTAATTCCCCCTTCATATAGGAGTAGAAAGTATTCACATGCTAAGTCACGAATGAGGAAAAAGATAAATTCTTCAATCTTTGAGATTACTCCATTTATAAAAAAGAATCAAACATCTAACTTTTGTCTGTAAACCCCCAAAAAATCATTAACAAATAAATTACAAGTTGGAAGAAGAATTTCTCACCTGCAAATATATATTTTACTTGTCTCTCCATCTCAGCCACATAATCTTTCTTCCTCGCTCCCGATCTCTTTTCAGAAAGTCTATTTGAATGGTTCTACAAACAAATAAGTAAAAGGATTCAGAGACTTAAAGGATGGGGTTCTAACAAAATCATTGAAGAAAAGCAAGAAACTTTACACCTTAAAACGCAAAATCAGTTTAGAAATTTCTTGGTCTACTCTTGAATTATATCGTAACTGGAAAGGAAATAAATCCCAACTCAGATTCAACTAGCAAAAGAAAGAAAAAAATTGAAAGAAAGGAACGAGGTTTCAAAAAAAAAAATCAATACCAGAAAAGAAAAGTAGAAGGCATGAGTGAGCCACATCTAAAATCCAAATCCCTTTCTTCATAAGAAGATCCAGAGTAAGGTTATGGAAGCAGGGAATAACAAAGCAGACGAATGAAAAATGGAGGAAGAGATCTGCAACCCAGATCTGAAAAATCAATACCTAGATCTGTCGAACCCAGACATGAACGATCTGGTATTGATTTTGCAGATCGACACCGCGGCCTTTGTCGATCTGCAACCTTGCTCCGTTTCGCCGTCAGAGGAAGAGATCGACGAGGCCCCTGTGTTTTGCCATCGGAGGAGAGTGAGGCCGCAGTGGAGGTGGAGTTGAGGCTGGAGCTGGAGCTGAGGAAGAGATGTATACCGAGAGAAAGTCAGGCTATTATTGAGCATGGGAAATATTTTAAAATAAGAAAAAAAGAGTCAGATTACGTCCTGAGCAGAGTTAAAGACGCTAAAAAGACTAATTTTGGCATCCTGATTTAAATTTTAGGACGCCAAAAAAATTCCTGACACCAAAAAATTCTTCAAAATGCGCTAAAAAATTAATTTTAGGCGTCCTAAATATATTTTAGGACGCCTAAAATTTCATTTCGGCGTCTTGGTTTCAATTTTAGGATGCTAAAAAATTTCCTAGCGCCAAAAAATCCCTCAAAATGCGTCAAAAATTTAATTTTAGGCGTCCTAAATATATTGTAGAACGCCTAAAATTTCATTTTGACAACCTGGTTTAAGTTTTAGGACGCTAAAAAAGTTATTGGCGTCAAAAAATTCCTCAAAATGCACCAAAAAATTAATTTTTAGGCGTCCTAAATATATTTTAGGACACCTAAAATTTCATTTTGGCGTCCTGGTTTAAATTTAAGGACGCTAAAAACTTTCCTGGCGCCAAAAAATTCCTCAAAACGCACCAAAAAATTAATTTTAGGCGTCCTAAAATTATATTTAGGACGTCTAAGTCTCAAAATTCAGCCAAATAATTACGAGAATGCCATCGCTTATACTTTTTACTTCCCTTTTTAAATATAAACACACACGTGTGTGTGTCCATGTATATATGTATGTGTATATGTGTGTCTATATGTATGTATGTTTGTATGTATGTATGTATGTATGTACACACACATACACATATATGTGTGTGTATATGTGTGTGGTCTACATGCACACACATATATGTGTGTGTACATATATGTATATCTGTGTGTGTGTATACTTATATGTATATCTGTATGTGTGTAGATACACACACACATGTGTGTGTGTTTTTATAAGTATACACACACACACACACACACATATATAGCAAGATCATTATTTTAATTGGAAAGCGTGTGGAAATGAAAATTCTAGGTCATAGAGGTATGTGGTAGAGGTTGTTAATTCACTTTTAGGTATGTTATTTTAAATTTATATAAAGGCATTTTCGAAAAATGAGTAAAATTAACTAATTTAACTCCTCTCTTTAATCTCCCCAAGGTCGGTTAAATATATCTTATAATTAGGACAGGAGGGAGTACCTACAAGTGACTTATAAATAGACGTTTTGTGATATTTTTAGTGTGAAATCATGGAAAGTACAACTCAGCAGTTTTTGTTTTAGCTAGCAAGTTGCCAAGTTGGCTTATTAGGAACTACTAGAATCTTAATCTTACCCGCAAGCCGATTGACTACGAACAGGGTTAAGAGACAATTGAAATAAATGAATCACGGATCGATGAACATATCCAAATAAATTAAATGGCCACTATCATTGAGGAAAGAACGAAGAAGGCGGCTTTAGAAACTTCAAGCCACACCGTTCAGACTTCCAAGCCAACTTCCATGACTATGATCATTCGGTCCATTTTACGCATTATGGAAAGTTAGGTATTCAAACCAAAGCAGCCATCCATATAAATAAATAACAGAAACTTGTGCCCCTATTAGAAACTCACATAACCGAGACCATCTCATGCTCTCTGAACTTGTCAAATGCATATCTTAATCGTCTTCCTCCTTTCTTTTGCTCTGTGTGTTCCTTCTTCTTGTTCATCTGCAGCCACAGATACCCTCCTTCAAGGTTCTTCTCTCTCAGTTGAGAAACCAAATGATACACTCGTGTCAGCCAATGGTGTCTTCTCCGCTGGCTTCTTTAAAGTGGGCGACAATGCTTTCTGCTTTTCCATATGGTTCACAAAATCCAAGCAACCCACTCTTGTCTGGATCGCAAATCGAGACCAACCCGTTAATGGGAAAGCTTCAACACTAACACTTTCCAACAATGGCAACCTCATTTTGAGCGATGTAGGGGCAACCGCCATTTGGACCACAACGACGTCATCCTCTTCGGAAGTGTATCTCATGCTCAGGGACAACGGCAACCTCGTACTTCGTACTTCGCAAGGCACTGTCTTATGGCAAAGCTTTGACTCCCCAACCGATACCCTTCTTCCTGGTCAACCACTCACAGAGAAAGCCAGCCTTATTTCATCCAGAAGCACCACCAACTTTTCCTCTGGTTTCTATAAGCTTTACTTCGACAACGACAATGTTCTTCGGCTTCTTTTCAAAGGCCCTAACGTTTCTAGCGTATACTGGCCTGACACATGGAAACTCCCCGTTGATGAAGGCAGGTCCACCTACAACATAACTAAAATTGCTCTGCTAGATCCCTTTGGCCATTTCACTTCCTCTGATACTTTCAAATTCTATCCATCTGATTATGGTGTTAAACGCTATAGGCGATTCAAGGTGGATTCTGATGGTAACTTGCGTCTCTATAGCTTCAATGAAGAAACTAGCATGTGGGAGGTCACATGGCAAGTCATAGCCGAACCATGTACGGTTCATGGTCTTTGTGGAGCTAACAGTATGTGCACTTATGACCCTTTCTTAGGAAGGACTTGTTATTGCTTACAAGGATTCAAGATTAAGAATCCTAATGACTGGACTCAGGGTTGTGAACCAGAATTTACAACCCCTCGTTGCAATAATTCCGCAGAGTTTGGTTTTGTTCATCTTCCCAGAATGGAATTATTCGGCTATGACTTGGAGGTAATCCCTGTAACAAACTTGATACAATGTGAAAATAGGTGCTTGGAGCTTTGTGATGATTGTAAAGGCGTCCAACTCAAATTCAACGAAAAAAGTACTTACAATTGCTACATCAAAACAATATTGCTAAACGGACGAGATTCCCCTAATTTCGATGGAGATGCCTATCTCAAATTGCCAAAATCAACTCTGCTTTCCCTTAAAGTTCCTCTGAAACATGTGCCATTGAAGTGTTCAGCCAATCTATCTCAGAGCTTGGATAGAACCTACCAAGGTCCCAAAAAGAGCACGTGGTTGAATTTTTTGCTTTGGTTCGCTTGTGGGATTGGAGCGTTCGAGATTGCCTGCATTTTCTTCGTATGGTTCTTCTTGTTTAGAAGCAGCAAGGAAAATGATCAAGGAGAGAGACAGCAACTAATTTCTGCTACAGGGTTCCAAAGGTTCACCTATTCAGAGCTCAAAAAGGCGACACGTGGATTCAGCGATGAGGTAGGACGAGGAGCAGGAGGGATCGTGTACAAAGGGACACTAGACATCAATCGTGTGGGAGCAATCAAGTGCCTTATTAATGAAACTAATGAAGGAGAAGCAGAGTTTCTGGCTGAACTTAGCACGATTGGGATGTTGAACCACATGAATTTGATAGACATGTGGGGATACTGCGTGGAGGGGAAGCACAGAATGTTAGTGTACGAGTACATGGAGCATGGATCTTTAGCAGAGAATCTCTGTTCCAATGCACTTGACTGGAACAAAAGGTTTAATATTGCAGTTGGTACAGCCAGAGGTTTAGCTTATTTGCACGAAGAATGCTTGGAATGGGTTCTACATTGCGATGTGAAGCCTCAAAACATACTCTTGGACTCAGAGTTCCAACCCAAAGTAGCTGATTTTGGCTTGTCTAAGCTGCTTAATAGGGGCGACGAGCGTGCCAATTCTGGTTTTTCCAGAATGAGAGGGACGAGAGGGTACATGGCTCCAGAATGGGTGTACAATCTGCGGATTACTTCAAAAGTGGATGTATATAGCTATGGAATTGTGGTGTTGGAAATGATAACTGGACAAAGTCCAATGAGAATACATAGCCTAGGAAATGAGGGAGGAATAGATCAACGGAGGTTGGTGACGTGGGTGAAGGAGAAGTTGAATGGTGCTTCTGAGAGGGAGCGTAGTTGGATTGAGGAGATAGCAGATGGGAATATGGAAGGAAATTACGAGGCTGCAAAGTTGGAGTTGTTGGTGAAAGTGGCTTTGCGGTGTGTGGAAGATGACATGGACGCAAGGCCCTCCATGAGCCAAGTAGTGGAGATGCTTCAGTTTCCAGAATATAGATCCTTCCAATAATATCCATGTCCACCATAATCTCATCGTCGTGAACTTGTAATTCTTTTTTTCATTCGTTGCCCCGCTGGATCATTGTTTTGTATGTTTAGCCATTGTTGCTTATGTTCTTGCGCCAATAATAATTTGTTGTTTCATCCAAAAATGTTCAAGAAAAGGTGCTAATATCACGTGGTTGGCAGAACTACTAGATAAATAGAATAAAGTTCAATAATTAAAACTTAATCTAACGGTGGTGGATACATTAAATGGAGAGAAAGTGGAAGGAGAAATCGAGACATTCCTCTCCTCATATTGTACCTCCAAAGATAATTGCCAGACAAGATTTTGCTATTTTCATTCGCTTAATTAATTAATGCTCAAAGTTACCAAGGGTTTGAGAATAATTTGACAGAATGACATACCGCAAGCGCTTAAATGGACTTAATTACTTGCTAGTGATGATAAGATTGTCCCTAAATCCATTAAATATGAAAGCAAATTTAACTAATTAATTGTCGTGTGCTGGATCTAAACTTCATCAGTTTAATTTACTAAACATGCATGTGTGTGTGTGTGTGTATATTGATGGATTTAGCTACATAACTTTATAATTGAACTGTTGTCAAGATGATGTGTGTCAGGTTCACAATTACAGTGTCAATGACATGGAAGAATATGTAATATTATTAATCAAATAACAGAAGGGCGCATTTATAGAAGAATAAGTCAATAAAATAAATGGTGAGAGTGATTATGGATTATTAATAGTAATGATTGGAAGTAAAGACGTAGGAAAGGTACGAGAAGGTTACAAAAGGATCAACAATTTACTATTATTGCATGATGGCCTTTAAAGAAACAAGTTGGCATGATTTAAGGATCTAACCACTTTAGTACATGCATACAAATGTCTAATCATATTGGACTCTAATTTGGGGCATCTACATGCACCTCATTGTCCTAATATGCGCATGCACACGCGCATTTGGAATAGTATAAATTCACTTGCATTGTTGGATTTTTAAATTACATGATCTTACGCAAGCTGAATCGGTGTCGTGATCGTTGATGTATTTTTGTCAAATGGAGGGTCAAAACCAGTTGTCGTGTTTAGGGAATTAATGTGATTCGGTTGATCCTTGCATGTTTTTCCAATTGGCATTGTTTGAGATTAAATTACAAGTTGCTAAATAATAAGGCGACGTCGTTAGTTGACCTCAGAATTGGAGCATCTACATGAGCCATCTTTTTTGAGTCATTATCCTTCTCGAGCTTTTAATTAATTAATTAATGATCGAGTGTCTGTCTCAACCGCCTGCACATCAGAATATATAAATAAAGTGAATTCAAGTTGATAATTCATTTAATCATGCAATGTGTATCTACGTACGGTCATGGGCGGACCCAAGTTATGCATAAGGGGGGCAAGTCCCCCCCCTAAATTTGAGATGTTAATATTGTTGCGACTTCGGCAAGTGCACCGATCGTTTACAAGTAATAAAGTGTGTGAGAAAGATATCGTCCCACGAGGAATAGTATTACAGCCACTAATTAGTTATTTAAGCTTTAGTTGGATGAAATAGAGTAATAGGGGTGAATTGTAGCTAAAAAGGTTTTAAATAATTAAATAAAAATTTAAGAATCAAGAATTTCAAGAATGTTTTAGAAAAGATGATTTATAGAGAAAAACGCAGCTAGGCATAGAATTCCCCTATGTTCCTCTAAGTATTCGAATTAAATTCCTAATTGCTGTTATTCCCATAACCGACGATCAATTCTCTAATATTTAACTAAGTCCCAATGTCTTGATGCTACCTTAGTCGTTATCTTTAAAAATAACCTAATGTCTCGGTGTTATTTAGAAAGATTATCTAAACAGAATTATAAGATCACATAAATTTGTAAGCCTATGTCTAGGTCATGCAATTTTATGATGAGTTAAAGGTTACAGTTAAGTGCACCAACATCTCTATTGTCATGCACTAGCCTATGGGCAATCTAAAAGGGATCGGTCTTTTTAGAAGGCTTTACGTAAATATAACTCATTCAATCATGGTAAATAACATTCAATATAGAATTTCAAATAAATACTTAAATTAACATAGGGTTCATCCTCGCCCTAACTACTAAAAGGAAATTAGCCAAGCATGGCTAGGTAAAAATTAATAAGATAAATGGAAACCAGAATTGTTCTTCAGAGATTGGGGAAGGTTGATCTCTGCAATTGCTTTGATCTTCTCTCTCCAACTCCTCCTTTCTCCTCTCCTTGTGCGTCGCGTCTGTACTGCTTCTTTGCTTTTTGTTCTGTTTCTCTCTTTCGCGGCGTGTTTTTCTTCTCAGCGTCCGTTCTCTCTTAATATCTCTTAGGTTAATTCCTTCGCGTTGGGTCGCGTGCGTTTTTGTCTTTTTCTGATTCAATATCCATTTGCGTTTTGATTCCCCTGTCCTCCCTGATCTATTCACCTCTTTGTTTAATTATATTTGAATAGGATATAATAATATATTATAAATATATTATTATACCCTTTTCAATTTAGTCTGTTGCCTCTTTTAGATCACATAATATTTCCTGCACAATAAAAATAGGATATCAATAGATTTTTTTTTATTATAATATCATTTTATCCTATATTTGATTAAAGAATAGATAAATATATAAAATATAATTAAATAGGTATAATATTAATAATTTATATCCAATATGTCCCAGAATCTACCCTTATTTAATTATAAAATATATACTTATCAAACTCTCCCACACTTAAATCTTTTCTTGTCCTCAAGATTTTAGAGTTCCAAGACAACCAGCTCATAAAAACCATGGAAGCGAAATTTTTGAAGCAAGCATTACAAAATTGAAGTCGATTCAAACTTTCAAGAAACAAATTTTCTCCAACAATTGTTCTCCACATTCCAAGAATGCAAGTAGCAAGACAGTTAATTTGGCAAAGATAAATCACAAGAGAATGTCCCTCACAAGTCAAGTGTTTACACTCATTTCTCAAGATATTCTAGGGCTTGTGTTTCACTCAATTCCACCTATTGCAATTCGTCTACCATAAGCTTGTTTATCATCTCAATCTCCACTTTATACATTATCCAATTGCACACTCAAATTAAAAGGACTTTCTCAAGGTTGTAATGATCAAGGTAGGATAATGAAATGAATTTGATCAAATGGTCTGGAAAAATACTTTAATTAGTGCCAAGTAATTTAATGAAATTCATGAAGAAGAATGAAGGAATAGTTACCAAGAGAAAACAAACTCACTAATACCATATGTAGCCTTTATTCTTTTCATCCTTTTTTTTTTTTTTTTTTTTTGTGTGCTGACTTTCTAACTCCTTCATTCTTTTAATTTGGATCACTTGGTACTTACTAAGGTAATAACATTGAATGGGAAGAAAAAGATATAAAAATTGCATATCTCAAACAAAGGGCTATCTATTCTATGCAATTTTTTTTTTTTTTTTTTTGTTTTTAGAGGCTCAATTGGGGTAAACAAATGGTTTTCATGTGATAAGGATGGATATTTGGCCAAACTAGCTATGAAATGAATGCCTAAATCATCTTTGTGCATGCGAAAGGATTCCAAATTTCAAAAGAGATTCAAGACAAGTTCTAGAGATGAAATCACAATAGGTGTACTCCTCTTAGACAGATAAAAAAAAATATATAGGCTCAAATTCCTCACAGGTTCTTTGACATCCTAAAGTAAAGTATCCAAACCAAACCTTTATCTCTTTACTAACATTCAAAGAACATAGAATCAATTCTGGTCAAATTCACTCCTTTTCATGTTTGAATTAAACCAATTGTAATAATGCTCACATATACTATTCTCACTTCCATGAGTTTTCTTGTTTTTCTTTCTTTTTTTTTTAGCAAAATTGATGGCAAAGCAAGTTAAAATCAAGATTACCCTCACCCCCACACTTAAATCTCACATTGTCCTCAATGTTGCAAAAATATAAAGAAGGAAAGAAACTAGTACTCCCCTGGTTTAGGTCTCTAACTCTGATGTGGAGTGCTCCTGTCAAAAGTCATCGGAGTGGTCATCGGCGTCCTCTTGTGTGACCGCATCGTCGGGATCGTTGTCGTCCTCAGCTGGTTGACAACTAGTGGGGTCAATATTCTGCTTGATGCATAGGGCCTCGACCATCCGGTCGAGATAACGCACTTGGCGTTTTAGTTGCCTAAGAGTAGTGGGATCGGTGAGGTCTCGTCACGACACCGGTAGGTTCTGAGTAGTGGATGGGCCGGGATGGGTGGGGGTTGTGTCTGTATCGGGGTTCGCATCCTGGCATGACTGGAGGCATCGGAGGTCCAGCTATCGATGGTGGACCACTGAATCGGGGAAGCCAACTGAACATCCATAGCTTCATTAGGTGGAATCGTGACACCCGCCGTAGACAAAGTTGCATGATAAGTGAGCAATGTCCCAATTTGCTCTCCTTCCTTCCCGAGGTGATTGTTTGGGTAATTCTATCCGAAAGGATCGAAGCTATATCGATATTTCGATTGCCCGGGATTTCATAAATGAGCACGGCCGCTCCAAGTTGACATCACCATGGTTAGTAGATGGAAGGATGTTGCTATTGATGAAGTAAAACCGAGGACGGGCCTCCGCAGTAAGATCGATCGACCAATTTTTCGGGGATGCCGGGTAATGTGTGCCTATCACACCGGGCCGAAGAGGATGAGCAATGCGCACTCGCAGAGATTCAGCGGAATCAACAATATCGAGTCTAAATCGTTTGGGACGGATGGGGGCAAATAATTTCATATGCTCTTGGAAAGCACAAGGGCTGCTGGATCATAACTAGTACCCGAGAAAACTCTCAATAGTGGCGGCATCAAATGGAACAGATATACCCCTAACCCAAGATATACGAGTATCCCTATTTGTGCAACATCGGCATTTGCATAAAATTCTCGGCGAGTGTACTAGAGCTATCGGTAGGGAAAGTTACCAATGTCTTCCATTGGCGGCGCGGATGATTTCTTCTATTGGTGGTATACTAGGCGGAATAGATCAATCACCCTCTCGGGGACAAAGCTCTTGGGAAGAAACCGGGACCGTGCACAGCTCCCTACTTGCTTGTGATAGAAACTTGGAACCTCTAGAATTGGTGTGAGAGGAGGAAGAAGCTCGAGCTCTTTTGAGCCAAAGAAGCGGAGGGGCATATGGTTGAATAGCTTTGTCTTTGTCCTTCCCCTTGCTCATTGTGCCTTTGGACCTGAAATAATAATTAAAAGAAAAAGAAAAAGAAAATAAAAAAAAAAAAAAAATGGAGGGGGGGTTTCGACGGAGGGAGGGAATGCGGGAGGAGGGTGGGGGTCGAGGCGGAGAGGGGGGATGGGGGTCGGGCGGAGAGGGGAGGAGGAATGGAGGAGGACGAAGGGGGGGTGGGGGTCGGCGGTGGTTTGGGGAAAAGGGAGAGGGTTCGAACGGAATGGGGGTCGGCGGAGAGGGAGGGGAAGAGGTCGGAGGTGCGACGGAGGTTGGTGACGGGGAGGGGAGAGAGAGCGACGGAGACTGGACGGTGGGGAGAGAGAGAGAGAGAGAGAGATGGTGGGGGAGGAAGGGAGGGTCGGCGGTGGCTGGAGAAGGGGAAGGGGAAAGGAAGAAGACGAAAAGGGGGGGTTTTCCAAACCTTTTTTTTTTTTTTTTTTTGGTGCGAGCAGGAGTTGGCGCCGGGCGCCAACTTTTGTTTGAAACCTTTTTTTTTTTTTTTTTTTTTTTTTTGGCCGAGCAGAGTTGGCGCGGGCGCCAAATTTGGCGCCACTGGCGCCAACTTTGTTTGAAACCCTTTTTTTTTTTTTTTGTATGGAGCTTATAGTTTGCTCCATACTTTTCACAACCTTCCTATCCTAGAATAACTACTAAAACTAACTAAGAATGGAAAAGAAAACTTATTGGGTTGCCTCCCAATCGGCGCTTGTTTAACGTCCCGAGCTCGACGGATAGTTTCTTAATTCTCGGCTTCTAGTGCCACGGAGGTTCTTCCTCTGTCAATGTCTCCACCATGGTAAGGCTTCAATCTCTCGCCCATTTACCTTAAAAGCGTCATCGAACCTATTGGTGCAATGACAATTGCACCAAAGGTGTAACCTCTTTCACTATAAACGGTCCCGACCACCTAGACTTCAATTTCCACGGAAAAAGTTTTAAACGAGAGTTATAAAGTAATACCTGCTGTCCGGATGAAACTCTTTTGGAAGAATCCTCTTGTCATGCCATCTCTTGGTTCTCTCCTTGTAGAGGCTAGCACTCTCATATGCAAAAACTCGAATTCATCAAGCTCATTCAATGAAGTAGCCTTTTTCATCGTGATTTAACATCAAAGTTCAGCGGCTTAGTTGCCCAAAGCGCCTTATGTTCAAGCTCCACCGGGAGGTGGCAAGATTTACCATATAACGGTGAAACGGTGACATGCCGATAGGAGTCTTGAATGCCGTTCGGTATGCCCACAAAGCATCATCAAGCTTCTGGGACCAATCCTTCCTTGACTTCCCAACAGTCTTTTCGAGAATTTGCTTCAATTCCTGTTAGAAATCTCCACTTGCCCACTAGTTTGTGGGTGATATGGAGTAGTGACACGATGAGTGACACCATATTTGCTAAGCAATGATTGAAACTGTCGGTTACAAAAATGAGTGCCTCCGTCACTGATAATGGCCCTCGGTACCCCGAACCTGCTGAATATATTCTTTTTGAGAAAGGATATCACCACCTTAGCTTCATTAGTGGGAAGAGCAATTGCCTCTACCCACTTTGAAACATAGTCCACAGCTACAAGGATGTACTTGTTGTTAAAAGAGCTTGGGAATGGCCCCATAAAATCAATTCCCACACATCAAAAATCTCAATAACAAGAATGTTGTTGAGTGGCATCTCATGTCTCCTAGAGATATTCCTGTTCTCGGCAACGATCACATTGCTCAACATACTTCCTAGCATCCTTATACAATGTAGGCCAATAAAAACCGCTTTGTAGTACCTTAGCGGCGGTGCGTTCTCCAGCGAAATGTCCACCATAATCCGAACCATGACAATGCCGGAGGATCTTATGAGTTTCCTCCTCGGGATACGGTACGGAGCATTCCATCTGCACACTGAAAAATAAGAAGGGCTCATCCCGGATATACCGCATTGAACATCATGCATGAACTTCTTCCTCTCGCTGCCATGTTAGTCCCTGCAGTATCATCCCAATGGCCTTATAATTAGCAAAATCAGCAAACCAAGGAACACTTTGCTAATTGCTAAGACATACTCATCCGGAAATTCATCATGAATCTCCATTTCGAATCATCTTGCAGCTCCTTAACTTTGAATCCTAGACAAGTGATCGGCTACCACATTCTCTACCCCTTTCTTGTCTTTGATTTCAATCTTAAACTCTTGGAGTAGCGGCATCCAACGGAGAAGCCTTGGCTTAGCGTCTAGCTTAGTCAAGAGATATTTTAGAGCGGCATGATCTGTAAAAATAATAACTTTGGAACCAATCAAATACATGTCTAAATTTATCTAATGCATAAATAGCGCAAGCATCTCCTTCTCGGTTGTTGCATAGTTCAATTGTGCCTCATTCGAACTTTACTTGCATAATATATAACATGTAACAACTTATTCTTCCTTTGCCCCAAAACAGCTCCTATGGCGTAGTCACGGCATCACACATCACTCAAGCGGTAGATCCCAATCAGTGCTCTCGAAATAGGTGCGGTTGTTAATCTTTCTTTCAACAATTTGAATGCAATCGGACACTCTTTGTTGAAGTTAAAGTCTTCATCTTTGACCAACAACCGACTAAGCGGTTTGGCTATCTTGGAAAAATCGTTGATAAACCTTCGGTAAAAACATGACCAAGAAAACTGCGAACACTACGTACATTGGTGGGAGGGCAAGTCTTTGATGATTATAATCTTGGCTCTATCCACTTCTATCCCTTTATCGATATTCTATGACCCAAGACTATCCCATCTTTCACCATAAAGTGGCATTTTTCCCAATTAAGCACCAAATTACTCTCTTGACATCTTTGGAGTACACGAGACAAATTAGTCAAGCAAGTATCATATGAAGTGCCAAAAACAGAGAAATCATCCATAAATACCTCAATAAATCTCTCAGTCATGTCAGAGAAGATAGACAACATGCACCTCGAAAAGTAGTAGGGGCATTGCAAAGACCGAAGGGCATCCGTCTATAAGCAAAAATACCAAAGGGGCAAGTGAAAGCTGTTTTCTCTTGATCCTTTGGATCCACCGCTATTTGATTGTAACCGGAATAGCCGTCTAAGAAGCGATAATAAGAGTGACTGCAAGCCTTTCAAGCATTTGGTCCATGAATGGTAAAGGAAAGAAGTCCTTACGAGTGGCATCGTTCAATCTTCTATAATCCACACACATTCTCCGGCCGTGGCAGGTTCTAGTGGGTATCAATTCATTGTTCTCATTCTGCACTACGGTGATTCCACCCTTCTTCGGTACTACATGTCTTGGACTAACCCACTTTGAATCGGAGATAGGATAAATCATACACCGCATCTAACGGTTTCATCACCTCCTTTCTCACCACTTCCTTCATAGTTGGGTTAAGTCTCCTCTGGGCTGCCTTCTTGGTTTCACATCGTTCTCCATTAGAATTTTATGAGTGCGAGAATGAGGGACTAATCCCTTTCAAATCGGATATAGACCACCCTATTGCGGTCTTGTGGGTAGTCAAAACTTTCAACAACTTCTCTTCGTCGGTAGGTGACAACTCGGCGCTAACAATAACGGGATAAGTGTCATCCTTTCCTAGAAAAGCATACTTGATTAGAAGGGAGCTCCTTTAGTTCTACCTTAGGAGCAACAAGTGGTGCATCATAATCCTTCTTTTGCGGCTTCTCGAGCGTAAATTAGAATTTTCATCTGCACAAACCTCTTCTTCCACCAAATAACCGAGCAATATCATCCTCTAAGGACTCATCTGAATCTTCTTGAAAAGAGCCTCTGAATGGCTTCGTCAACTACATCAATTCTCAAACAGTCACTATTATCAACTGGGTATTTCATGGTGAAACACATTGTAAGTGATTTTCTCGTCATTCATTTGGAATTCCATTTTTCCAGTGACTACATCAATTACCGCTTTCGCGATAGCCAAGAAGGGTCTTCCCAAAAGCAAAGGAAGTTCAGCATCTTCCTCCATGTTAAGAACCACAAAATCCACGGGAAGATGAATTTGTCCACTTTCACCAACACATCCTCAATGACACCTTCGGCTTCTTAATGGATCTATCCGCCAACCGTAATGACATCATAGTAGGCTTCATCTCTTTAATGCCGAGAGCTTTTGCCACGAGATAAGGGCATTAAATTTATACTAGCTCCCAAGTCACAAAGTGCTCTGCCCATATTGACATTCCCTATTGCACAAGGAATGCTAAAGGCTGCCGGATCCTTAAGCTTTGGTGGCAACTTAGTTTGAATGATGGCACTACACTGCTTGAGTCAATGCCATCATTTACGCCTCTTGCAACTTATGCTTCTTGGAAAGCAAATCTTTCATGAACTTTGCATAATTAGGCATATTTTCAAGAGCTTCGCAAAGGAATGTTAATCGCAATTTCTTAAAAATATCCAAGAACTTGGCATATTGTTGCTTCTGAATCTGCTGCTTCAACCTTTGGGGATAAGGAGGTTTTGCATAAGAAGGAGTGGGAGACTTCTTTGTAACTATCTCCTTTGGAACTGCTGCACATTACATTGCTCGACCTCTTCCTCCCCTTTCTCGGACTTGTCCTTCATCGGAACAGATTTCTCAACCATTGCACCACTATACCACTCCTTGTAGTTATGGCCTTACAATGCTCCTTTGGATTGACCTCGTATCACTAGGGAAGGACCCTTGGCTTCTCTCGCTATTTGTTTTGATAATTGACCAATCGATTCTCCAAATTCGGATCGAAGCCCCCTGATTCTTGAGAGTAGACTTTGTTTCATTCTGGAAAGCTTCTGATCCCTGTATGTATTCAGTAGTGGTAAGAGTCAAGCGTGTTAAAGCCTTTTCCGGATCGGTAGTGGTGGATTCGTGGAGCTGCTTGAGGTCTTGCTTGGGGTTTGTAGGAAAAGTTTGGGTGAGCTTTCCGGCCGAGGATTGTATGTGTTGCTATACGGATTAAACTGATTTCTGGGAGGGTTACCCATGTAGTTAACCTCAGCTGTTTCTCCAGTAATGAATGCTGCACAATCTCCATTAGCGTGTTCCCCTTTGCAAAAATCACAATTCAAAGGAGGCTAGCAAGAATTAGATGACACCTGAGAAGAGGCAAGCCTTTGTTGGATCACCTTGTTTTGTTGGGCAATGTTCTCATTGTGGGCCAACATTGTATTGTAAGAGTCTAGTTGAAGAACTCCCCTCTTTGGTTGTGGAGTAACAGTTTCATTCTCTAAGGACCCGTATCTTCAAACAACTCCAATGATTCCTCTGGAGTTTTATTTTTAACGTACCTCTTTGCGGCATTAATCATCATCCTAGAGGACGGAAGCATCCCATTGAGGAATATTCTCACTGATCATAGTCTTGCAGCTCATGTTGTGGGCACTTCCTAAGCAACTCCTTGAATCTTTCCCAAGCTTGGCAATATGATTCCCATTGCCTTGAGTAAAGCAACGGATGTCGGCGGAGCTTTGTATACTTAGAAGAAGGAAAAATTTCTCTAGGAACTTTGTGGTAATAATGTCCCAAGTGGAGAGACTTCCATTAGGACAAGAACGAAGCCAAGCTCCTGCTTTCCCGTCAAAGAGAAAGGAAAGCAGTCTCACACGAATAGCCCCTTGAAACCCCATTCATCTTGATGGTATCACAAATCTGCGAGAAAAGTCTCAATATGCTTTGATTAGGATCCTCTAAATCACTCCCACTAAAAGAGCGTTGTTGAACCAAGCCTATGAGGATGGCTTGATTTCAAAATTATTTGCATTCTGTTGGATTGACAATGCTAGTTCTTGCCTGGCGAGATTAAGCGTCATATAATCGCCCATGGTCTTTCTTGGAGGAAGAAGGCGAAGAGGATCTTCACCATTTTCGCCATTATAGCAGGTTCGATCCCGTACTAGAGTTACTAGCCTTTCCTTTACTTTGTTGAGCAAGTTTCGGTTTCTCCTTCTTTGTCTTTTCAATTTCGGGATCAAAGCTGCAGTAATTTACATCTATGGTACCTCGCATAAACGAGTTAGATAACAAAAGAAAAGAAATCCAATCTAGAGTTTTAACAACTACTTAGTGTTGAAATATTTCTATTCCCAACAACGGCGCCAAAAACTTGTTGAGACTTCGGCAAGTGCACCGATCGTTTACAAGTAATAAAGTGTGTGAGAAAAGATATCGTCCCACGAGAATAGTATTACACCCACTAATTAGTTATTTAAGCTTTAGTTGGATGAAATAGAGTAATAGGGGTGAATTGTAGCTAAAAGGTTTTAAATAATTAAATAAAAATTTAAGAATCAAGAATTTCAAGAATTTCAAGAATGTTTTAGAAAAGATGGTTTATAGAGAAAAACGCAGCTAGGGCATAGAATTCCCCACCAACATCTCTATTGTCATGCACTAGCCTATGGGCAATCTAAAGGGGATCGAGTCTTTTAGAAGGCTTTACGTAAATATAACTCATTCAATCATGGTAAATAACATTCAATATAGAATTTCAAATAAATACTTAAATTAACATAGGGTTCATCCTCGCCTAACTACTAAAAGGAAATTAGCCAAGCATGACTAGGTAAAAATTAATAAGATAAATGGAAACCAGAATTGTTCTTCAGAGATTGGGGAAGGTTGATCTCTGCAATTGCTTTGATCTTCTCTCTCCAACTCCTCCTTTCTCCTCTCCTTGTGCGTCGCGTCTGTACTGCTTCTTTGCTTTTTGTTCTGTTTCTCTCTTTCGCGGCGTCTTTTTCTTCTCAGCGTCCGTTCTCTCTTAATATCTCTTAGGTTAATTCCTTCGCGTTGGGTCGCGTGCGTTTTTGTCTTTTTCTGATTCAATATCCATTTGCGTTTTGATTCCCCTGTCCTCCCTGATCTATTCACCTCTTTGTTTAATTATATTTGAATAGGATATAATAATATATTATAAATATATTATTATACCCTTTTCAATTTAGTCTGTTGCCTCTTTTAGATCACATAATATTTCCTGCACAATAAAAATAGGATATCAATAGATTTTTTTTATTATAATATCATTTTATCCTATATTTGATTAAAGAATAGATAAATATATAAAATATAATTAAATAGGTATAATATTAATAATTTCTATCCAATATGTCCCAGAATCTACCCTTATTTAATTATAAAATATATACTTATCAAATATATATATATATATATATATATATATATATATATATATATATATATATATATATATATATATATATATATATATATATATATATATATAAACACATATTTAAATGATTGTCTACCCTTAAATGAAATGAGCACCCTTAATACATCAAGACTACACTTCGTAATTAAATAAGGGATGAATGGTTGAATGATTGTTTAGTGCCTTATATTGAAAAAGATGCATTTGATAGCATTGACAATAAGAAAATTATGATGGAATTCTAAAAAATAAGGCCTAGAATGATGACATTGTAATTATTTTCATTGTAATATACTTTTGTTATTAAAATATATGTACCTGAACATATTGAGTGCCCACCCGTCATTGTAATTTATGTAACTGCATTTCTAACATCACTTAGCCTTACTTTTCTAAATGACAAGTTTGTAAAATAATTGCCTCCCTTATCATATCATCAGTGTTCACTTGATTTCATGAATATTTTTTTGATATTATTTTCTTTTCTTATTTATATTCTTTTATTTTTTAATATATTTAAAACTTTTCTTAAAAAAAAAAATTCGGGGGCACCTCCAAATTCCCCTGCTAATGGTGCCCCCCTTCGGTAAATTTCTGGGTCCGTCCCTGCGTACGGTGTCCTATCAGTTGATGATTAATGGTTTTCTAGGGAAGTCGTTCATTCCATCTCGGAGCCTTAGACAAGGGGATCTCATAACCCCTTATTATCTCTTCTTGGTCTGCGCTAATGTCTTATCATGTACGATTCATCAAGCAAGCAATTTCCAATGGTGTACATATAATATTGGCAAGCATGTTGAACTTTTAACTCATCTCATGTATGCGGATCACACACTATTATTTTGTAAGGCTACAGAGGACGATGGCAGAATTGTCAGAGACCAATGTGCATTCAAATAAGAGCTACTATTTCTTGTCAAGATTTATGTACATACTTTATAAATCAACTGGCTACTTTTAAACAATCATACTATCATAGTATAGTTATCCACTTTGGTCATAATAAATAAAAAATCTCTCCCGCCCACATAAATGGACATATAACATTTTGGGAAAATCCCCTTCAGGACCCAAATGATTAAGATATTATCAAAAAAATATCCAAAGAAAACTCACATGTCAGAAAATGCCCTAGGGCCTTTTTGCGTATTATTTCAAAAAACGAAATTACGTTGTTGTACTGATATATTTGTTAACGTGTACTAATTTAATTGTTAAGATATAATTGTTAACGTATATTGATTTAGTTGTTAATATTATACTGATATAATTGTTAACGTTTTTTTAAAGGGTTAAGATGCATTTTTGCCAACAAACAATTACTGAAAGAGCATCCAGCACAAATATTTATTAATGGTACCTTAAATGCATAAAAACAATTACAAGGTGCTAAAATACACAATCCCGTCAGTTTAAGCAAGTAACGGACGTTTAGATGCTGATGTGGTGAAGCTAAAACCAAAACGTGGCAAGTTGTGTCAGAAACATTTGATTGAGCCTTATTTTTGCAAAAGCTTCGAGGAAGACACGATTCAAAGGCGAAACCATCAGAAAAGGAAATCGTGATCCTGGAGAAAACCAGAGAGAGCAGAGCGAAAGGAAGAACGCGAAACCCATCGGAGGCTCTATCGACGTCATGGAATCCGAAAGTGTGAGTGATTCTCTGACAAGGGCTGCTTGTGAGCGTGTTTGACTGAAATCCTGAAATCGCGCAAGCAATTTCATTATCGACAGTGGCGCTAGGGTTCAGGGAGCTTCAATTTGTGGACAGGTAACGGTCGATTTTTGGGAATAAATGGGATTCTTTGTGGTTTATTGACTGATTATGGTGTGTTACCTGCAGCGTTAATGGCGAATAAAGGAAAAGGCGTAGCTTGTTTAGAAGAGGCGACGAAACCTGTGGTGAGAGAAAACGACGAGGTACTGGAAATTAACTACTTGACTATGTTGAGGAAGGTAAGTGAAGTTATTTCTGTTGAGCAAGAAACTGTTAGAATCTTTTACATAAGGTCTTCGTGTGAAGGGGAAAACGAGCTTGATGGTGATTATATAGAAGAATTAGGTGAGGTAGATGATGATATAGGTGACTTAGATGACCTAGGTAGGGTAGAAGACCTTCCATTAGACCAAAATGTTGGAGAGACAGGGGAAGATGACTTGGACAGTGATGATGATAGCTTTATGGCACATTCAGAGTCAAAATCTTGTGAGAGTGAAGACAGTTTAGAAGATGATTATGAAATACATGAAGACACTGAGGTTAGTGATGAGGAAGAGGAAAATTTAGACTATGGGCATCTTGTACAAGAGGGGCTTAGTTTAAGGCAGTTGGATGGGTCTGAAAGAAGGCCCTATTTCATGGTGGGTATGACATTCTTGGATAGAGGTGAGTTGAGGAGGGCAATTGATAAGTATACTATTGAGAATGAGGTTAATGTGAAAATAGTTAAAAGTGAGAAGAAGATGGTAATTGCAACTTGTCAAGAGGGCTGCTCATTTAGGTTGTACGCTTCTAGAGATAGGGTTGGAGTTGGGTACATGCTGAAAACACTTGTTCACGAACATATGTGTGCTAGGGTTTATAAGAATCGAAGAGCAAGTGTGAGATGGCTAGCTGAACACTTCAAGGATAAAGTCCAAACAATCCTCAATATAGTACAAGTGAGATAAAGAAGGAGGTTGAGCGTGACTTGAATATCTTTGTGAGCAAATATAAGTGCAAGAGGGCGAAAAGGAGAATAATGCAAGACATGGATGGGAGTTTTTTTAGATGAATTTGACAAATTAGAAGCTTACTGCAATGAGCTCAAAGTGTCAAATCCAGGATCCGATATAAGTGTTGAGTTAAGTCCTGAAGCGTTAGATCAAGGCAGGAGGGTGTTTAGAAGGATGTACGTGTGTTTTAATTCATCAAAGGTATGACATTGTTGTGACTTATATGACTTGTATTTTGCTCTGTTTATAGTCAAATACTATTTCTTTTTTCTTTGGAGTCTATATTTACATTGGCTTTCTGGGCTTTGTATTAGGTTGGTTAGAAAGTTGGGTGTAGGCCATTCATTGGGCTTGATGGCACTTTTTTGAAAGGGAGAGCAAGAGGGATTTTGTTGATTGCAGTGGGTTTAGATGCAAATGATAGTATGTACCCAATAGCTTTTGGGTTGACCGAGAAGGAAACTACTGTTAATTGGACTTGGTTCATAGAGTGGCTGAGATTGTCTCTTGAACTTGAGGAAGGTGGTAAAGTATCAATTATGTTTGACACGCAGAAGGTAAAGTAATAATTATGTCTAACAATTATTTTCACCTTTGTCCATCTGAAGTGATATGTAAGTAGCTAACTTTTTTGTACATGCAGGGGTTGGCACAAGCTGTCACTGACGTCCTACCGTTGGCTGAACATAGGCTTTATGCAAGGCATATTTATGCCAATTGGAGCAAAAAAATGGAGGGGACATGAGCTTAAGAAGAATTTTTCACTTGCGCCTGGAGCACCTACAAGGAACAATTTAATGACAATTTAAAGGCAATGGAGAAGGTTAATAAGGCAGCAACTGTTGGAGCAGTAAGTTATTGTGTCAATGGATGGGTAAGAGCGTATTTTACCAATAGATGCCTCTCTATGGTTGTAGACAATAATGTAAGTGAGAGTTTTAATGTCTGGATTTGTGAGTGTCGGTTTTTCCCAGTAATTAAGATGTTTGATGGGATTAGGCTTAAATTGATGGAAAAATGAGCTGCTAGTGATCATATTGTTAGAAAGTGGAAGGGCAACTACAGCCCTAAAAGTCTTGAATTGTTTGAGACAAATAGGTTCTTGGTTGTACATTGTAGGGTATTCCGTATTGCTCTTGAGATTCTTCCTACTGTGAATAGAGTATTCCCTCCGATTCAATAGCTAAATGTAGGATGAGCTATATAACTAACTTACATATATTAAAAAAAATTGGTTATGTTAATTATTTGTAACAGAGGTGTGTTGTTCTTAAAATACTGTTAATCATTTGTATTAGAACTTATCTTCATCGACAAAAACTGTCTTTAGCATGTGCAATTAATATAATTGTTTAAAAATGTATATAAATTTGTAATGGATTGAGATTTTGCATTTATGATCAAAATAAACCTATTAGCTAATTGTTGGAGGGGTTGAATCTCTGGAAAATACAAAAATAAAAGATGAAAAAGAAAGTAGTGCACAATGCCTTTAAGGTGTAGGCATCATATTTCCTTTAGACTTAATTCGCCTATACATATACCTATATCACAGGATGCAATTCAAATTAAAGGACGAATTTCTTGCAGAATACAATAAAAATCCTTAAGTATAGATTGCACTCCCAACACTCAAGTCAAAACAATAATGACTTTAATAAAGTGATAATTTGACTTTATTATTGTATGCACTCAATAATAAAGGCAATGAGTTTGATCCATTGTTGTGTGATTTCCATTGTGTGAATAGACTGATGGTGATAGGTATTTATAGCCCATGAAGTGGTGTCTTTTGAAGCAACTCTTCTTCAATGAAAAGTCATAACGTTTTGTTAGATTCATGAATTTCATATGTTATTATGAACAAACATATGAAGAGTTATACCTTTATATTATATAGAGTATTATTATAAATACAACATAACATTTCACCAAGTGATGGTTACCATACATGTGTCTTTGAAGATTAAAGAGACATAATCTTGGTGACTCTTACAGCTTGTTTGATATGATGGGAGGGGAGGGAAAGTGGGCGAAGGGGAAAAAAATTCAAGTTGAATTTCAAAAAAATAGAGGCGGAGTTTTAAAAAAAAAATTAATTAATTTTTCTAACTTTTGTCTTACATATTCTTTTTATTAAAATTTTGTAATCTCATTTTTTCAATTTTTTAAAATTCAACTTATAAAAATTTCCCCCATTCCCCTCCTCTCCAAATCCCTCATACCAAACAAACCTTTAATATTATAACTCCTTACATAACTCTTCATATAAATCCCTTAATTTATAAAAACGTGACTTTAAAAAAAAACACATTCATTTATTTTAAATATTCCAACCCTAACTTCTACATTTAGAAATAGATGGGGTATTATTTAGGCTGCAGTGCTGCACGCTATGTTTAAGCCAGAACCGCCCTAATTTCTTATTGGGAATTCTCACCCCCCATCGTAGATGAAGATTAGGAAGAAGGAAAGCAACAGATTTTGGTAGGCCTATAATGGTTATAATTATGAACAACAAAAAAACAAAGAAAGAATCCCAAATTCAGCTAAAAGTCAGATGAGGAAGTGTGAATAAGGTGAGTAATAGCATGTTCACAGTCTTCAGCTTGTAATTTTTTTTTTTTTTTGATAAACAAATTTTAGGAAGGGGTTGGGCTCACACACAATCCAAGGACAGGGTGCTTGGAGCCTAGTTCACAAGACATACTGGACAGAGAGTACACATGCCTCCACCTCTACCAGCGTTTCCACTGCTTCCTAGACCCCTAGGATGCCTCCCCCAGCGCCTTGACCAACGCAGGGATCGAACCCCCTCCCTTGAGGTGAGGAAGTCTGACCCCCTTGCGAACCCAAGGACGAGGGGTTCTTCAGCTTGTAATTTGAAAAGCGAGAGAAAAGACGAAGATAAAAGTGGGAACATGATTTGGAAACTCCTTACATGGCCTACGATGGCATCTTCTTGGATGACAATCCGTCTCCAGTTGATTTGATCCATGCTGTTTGTATTTTTGTTAATTGCACATTTCAGGTTAAGGAACTTATTCATTTCTTGCATGCTGGCCCTTAATTTTAGTTGCACAGGTTTTGATTTCTTTGGCTGATTTTAGTTAAATGCGATAAGCTAGCAGGTTAAGGCGCATTCAAGTCCGCCGCCATTACAAATTTCAGAAATACAATGCATTTACAAAAATGAGGGTCTGTTGTATTCCTTCTGGAAATGTCATTCTCCCCACCTCAACATGGCTGACGCTGACAATGCGGTTCCCAATACTAAGTCATGCAATAGTGAATAGTTTGAACAAAGATGAGCCAGAACAAATATATGTCGATTCTGAAATACCTTCTTCTATCGTAGCAGCATCTCAGCAGTATTATGTACAAACAGGTTCCTGAACTAGTCCTCTTTTTTGTTGGTGCTGTTCTCAATGTCTTCTGGGACATGGTAAGTCGAGAGAAAAAAAGAGTTCTGATTTTTCTGCAGAAACCTGCACCGCAACAGAGATTATATTATAGTCAAGCACAAAGTAATGGCCGATCACTTAAGTTCCACACTCCCAAATGAAAAATGTAAAGGCTGAGGTCAGACCCACGGGGCCAACTAATTCAGCAAATGACCAAATCACAAACTTTACAAGCACACATCTCCATATTTCATTTTTTCCCTCTTTGTCCATCTTTTACTTCAATTTATGAAACTTCAATGGAAGGAGAAGAGAATATACCTGAGAAAGTCGACCAATTTTGCCTGCAGCTGCATCATTGTCTCCATTTCAATATTAGCATGGAACAATAATTCGGGCAACTTAACTGCAAATCCCGAGCAGTTACATTACTTTCTATCACAGAACAGAAATATCACAACCAAAATGGAACTGGTTAGAAAATTACACTTCATCCCATCCAAGCAAGGCGAAACCATGAGAATAAAAAGATAAATCCGATACTAGTCTGGAAGCCATACCAAGGAGCCAAATAACAGAGAACACCTAAAGGATAATCTAAATGTATATGTAAGGCTGGGGCAAAGGGTCAGCATTTTGATGATGTCAGTTCGGCAAGAGAGCAAAGTAAAACACTACACAGTGCTCCATGTTTTAACTCTCTAAGTAATGACAATCACAAACTCACAAAGTGGTTACAGTAAAGCCCTTCCATATTTACCCAAAAAGAAAAAGAAAAAGCCCTCTCATAGCACAGATAATAAATTTGTAACTCAAACGTATAAGCTCATCCTCATTGTGAGAGCATACCGAAGAGGCGTAACAAATGTTCTGCACCATATACAGTAGAAGGAGTGATATCATCAGGGCAAGCTTCTTGGTACTGCTTACGCTCATTCTTGTACAAGAGCATCACTGGTAATGCTTTATCAAAGTAACAACACAACCCCTTGAAAATTTCTTCATCTGAATCAGCTATCCTATATTAAACAGATTATGTTAAACAGTAGCAATTATGCATATTAAGAAACATATATTGACACTAAGCTGAAAATAAATACACAGATCAATCATAATGAAACTTGCCAATAAAGTATGATTATCGCATCACCATGAAAAATATTGTTCTAAATAAAATCAACACTCTTTTTGAAGCATTTAACAAACAGATAAACTTAACAATTACATCTTATGAGAAAAGGATACTACATGTTGTACCAAAAAAGTAAGCGGGACAATTTAGTGTTTATGACAATTAACTCATTGTATATATGGAATGGTTGCAAAATATTGACGCTGATTAAAAATGAGGTTATTTCCTACAAATTCAACGTAGATGACTAGAAAAATAAGGGAATATGCAAAATTGGATGGTTTCAACAAGTGACAAAATGCATGAGCCCAACAATGAAGAGGTGGATATCAAGATTCAAGAATTCCAAAGGAAATGCTATTATAAGCTTAAGATGATTTTTTAAAATCCATTGTCAATGAGTTAATCTTGCCTATCAGAATATTCTTGCCAATCTCAACGATATCTCTTACTTTAGAGAAGGGGCAATATTGGAACCCAATTTGTTTTTCATCTATGAGGTCAATAACTTTATGCCATCTATGATGCTGATGGCAGACCAACTGACACAAATTCAAACGTACTATAAAGAGAAATTTTCAACTAGTGGAATGATTTTCACATCTCATGTGTGAATAACAGGCCTTGTATTTAAATGTTTCATTGACTGTTTGTCTATGTTGTTACATAAATATATGGAATATAGATGACCTTTTTTAGTAATACCTTTTAATTGTAAGGCATATAGATGGCCTTTTTAGTAACATCATTGAATTCCAAAAGAGGGCTACTTGCAGAGGATTTTAATCAGAGGGTTCTAACTAGTGGGGAAGACAAGTGTCATCCTGTGGAGGCTTGCAAAGTGTAGTCATCAAGATGTTGACTCTCTAAGAAGGACCAATTGATGGAAATTAAGATAGTATGAAATACCCATGTCACAGATTGAAGATTATAAGATGTTCTACGGAACACTTAAGTTAGTTCTTCCACATCGATAATTAGGTTTTGGGGGAGGGTCCCCATCCCACTTTGGTGCCCATTAGAAACTTTGGGAAGACTACACTCTAAAAGCTGGCTCTATAGGCTGGAAAGCCCGGGGTCCCTATAAGCCCCACATCCAAATCCTATACTTCCAATATGGGGCTCAATTTTTGTACTCTGTAAATGGGTCCTAACATTAATCTTTTCAGTGAATGGAAAGAATTAATTACCACTTATTGAAAGTTTGAGCGGTTAAAAGCCAGAAATAAAACTAGAGGGGTGCATTGGCCAAAGAATCAAACTGATAGAAGATGTTTACTCCATTTTTAGCCAAAAATAAGACAAATCCTTTTCTTTGGTACACAAGATGACAAGACAGATTGCTCTTGTGACCTTGTACTCAAACCCTCCCTCTCTTGACCTCCTAATCTAGCCTATCATGGCAAAAGAAAACAATTCCAAGTTATGTAAACTGCCACCTAACAGTGGTTGAAAGATGTTATATTTAATTCCGACATAGCATCCATATAAATACTAGGTATAATTCCCTAAATAGCAAAATGTTCAGGTATCAAGCTTCTCTCTCTCTCTTTTTTTTTTTTGGGGGCGGGGGGTTTGGGTAAGGGCTTCGGCAAAAAAACTTACAATCCATCTTTCTTCGACCTGTAATCAAGATACTTCTTCACAATGTCATTCACATTTGGACTACGAGGAAGTTTGACAAGCTGCACAAAAGAATATCAATAAACTCTTTTCAACAAAAGTTGGATGGCAGAGTTTCAATATTTTAAGGCCACGTAAAACTACATAATAGTGTTTAGGATGCCGAGATTATCCCAGTCAAAAATGCAAATGACAACTAGAATAAAATGCAATAAATGAGCACATGATCAAGTCTAATGAAACAATGCAATATAGCTATATAGATAAGGACGTGGAAATAACCATAAATACACAAATTTCTCTTCATGTAACTGTTGGGCCAAAACCTATCCGCAGAAAAAACAACTGAGGAGCCATTAACTTACATTCCCTAGCACAATGAATACCATGATATAAGATAGTTAGATACAATGCTATTTAAAATTCCCAAATTTGGTATAGTAGTTGGGAGTAATAGCAAAATTTATGACATTGATGATTTATAGATGTTCATAGAGCTAAAACTTCAAGAGAGTTAGATGTCCTTTGTGTTTTAAACATATAGCTAAATCTAGGCCTTTAGACATCTTGAGTGGCACTATATCATCTTGATTGCCTCCTAGAATCCAAATTTCCTTGACAAAAGTAATGGTGTACTGAATGAATCTTAAAGATCTCAAAGGGTCACGGATAATTAAAACCAAAGATGGCTCAAATGTACTATTGAGGCATCTGAACCAAAAGCTAGAGAAGAAAATTACATGTCATATAACTTGCCATAGCAACTGTTTCAAAGAGAGTAATACATGGATTAATAGTTCAAAAAAACTATAAATGGGCACAATATAGCTAGCTACCTTTCCCAGATGGGTAATAAATTCACAATCATCAACTAATTGCTTCTTGAGTGGTGGAGGAATCTGAAGGCTCACAAACTTGTCTGAAGGTGGTGCATCTTTTTCCTAAGATTTAACCAAAACAAAATTAACTTTATTTACATCCTACAGGAAAATGAAAAATGAGCAAAACCGTCTCCTTACCAAGAAAAGGAGGGAGATTTTAAATATTTCAATGAATATTAGTTTTGATAAAAAAATAATAATAATAATAATATCGTTTGACTAATTCAAATGAGTTAAAATTAACTTACAATTCTAAGGCACTTAAAAAATGCTAGGGTGCACAATGAGTGATTTATATAAAATTTAAAGCCAAAGAGTACCTTAACAAGAGATTCACTCTTTCGCTTCTTGCCTCTTGCTACTGCAGTACATTTAAACAAAATATCTTAAACAGAGTGAGCACAGGGAGAGACTAAAGCAAACTTGATTTAAGATATTTGCAAACTGTACAAATAAGGTCATACTCTTTTTATTCATAAAAAATGAGACAAGATTACCTTATTACCATATATCTAAGATCACATAAATTCTTGACCAACAGGCTTTCATGGCAACTCTCAATTATATTATCTTAACGGGTTGAAAAAACCATGTCATGGAAGAAGAATTGCCTAATGTAGTTGTACTGGGGGGAAAATTATAGCAGCAAGTGAATTGTCAAACTCTCTCATTAGTTAACTGCCAAATATTATCATTTAGTCCCTAGAAGGGTTAAGAATGCACCAATTATCCCGCATTTTCCTTTTTATCTTGAGGAGGGGGGATGACTGTTAACTGTAAATGCTTTTTCCCCAAAAAATAATCATCAAGTCTCAAATGATTGGGTATTGAAATAATTATAGGAAAGAAGTATCTGACCATTCGAATTTTTGGACTTAAGTTGTGATGCACGGGTTGCTTTAGCATTCTTGTCATTGTCATCTTTCTCATGTGCAAGTTTTTCCTGTAAATTTTCCTCAGTGTACTTCATCAAACGATCCAGCCCGACCCATTCATCCCAACTGTAGCAGAAACAACCACTCAGAAACCAAATGATACCGGAATTCTTAAATTTTAAAGTAAAAAACCTTCTTCCATTGTGGCTGACCAAAAAGACAAAATGTCTACCTTTTCTTCCAACCCTGAAAGAAAAAGGAGGAGAAAGGAAGATAAATAACGTTAATTTGATTAAGAAAGATGCCAGACTGGAGCCAGAAATCCACGAGGAAGGTACAAGAAAGAGATATATCGAAAGCAAACAGACTACTTACAAGATAATGAACATAGAAGCTCCATCCATCCTGCCTGTGCTGAATTCGTAACACCTTTGAAACAAGACACATAACAGTTATGAGTAGTTCAATTCGTAGAATTACCCAGTGTCCTTACAACAAGTATTCACCAGCTGACACAAAAGGAACAATCCACTTTACTTCGACATATAGCAGAAGAGAACGTAACAATTCGAAGCATGGATTATTCAGGTCAATCAGAAAGAGATATGCAGGTCGATAGCATAAAAAAAAGGCAGGAAAAGGAGAAAGAAGGTGGAAGCGTAGAATACCTTAGCTTCATAGATTCGACCATTATGGGAGGCGAGGACTTTCTCACTTTCGGCGTAGGGAGGGGAATCAGACTTGTTGGCAACATCATTATCGGAGTGGGTACTGCTACTGGTGTCTGACTCCGTCGCAGAATGATCGGTAGTTCCAGTAGAAGTATCGGAGCTTCCCATTCAATCTGCTCACCGATTGCGTGTTCTAGTACTTGGGGGTTCGGGACTCTCAAGTTTTGCGACACTTGTTTTGATTTCTTGTTACATAGAAAGCGCCACTGCCATGGATGACGAAATCACAGCAAGGAAGGTCGCAGCAAACGATCGTTGAGTTATCCTTCTCGAGTTGGCAGCGAACTTGTGCTTTCTCCTTTTGCCACCCTAAAAACAATCTCCTTCCCAAATCGATGTGCCATTAAACGAAGAAATTCCAAGTAATGAAATAAAACGTTTAATAATTGAAACAAAACATCGGACGTCCTTGTAACAAGAGAAAATTCTCTCCTAGTCCTCCTATACATAAGCATTGTCTAAACACAACGTTTTATAGCTCCTCCATCTTTATTTTTTTCTCACTCGTTTTTTCTTTTTTTTCCCCATTCATTTTCTCTCCGCTCCTATTCGTTAATAAAGGTGTATTTTAAAAAAAAAGATATATTTATTATTTTTAATTAACTTTAATCAACTGGACAACAGTTAATTTGTGTGATTTTAATAATCATTGCTTATAAAAATAAATGAGGGAGCATGTTCAACGTAAAATTAACGGTAAGAATGTGGAAAATTGTTGATAGAATAAAATAAGAGATGGTACAGTGCTCTACCTATCCGGTATTTTTAAAAAATCACTATAATTCTATTGAAAAAGTGTTTTTCCGGTAACTGGAGATAAGTTATCTCTTGTGATCTCAAAAACTATTTCGTTTTGGATTAATGAATAGTGTTTTTGTAGTTTTATTTATTTTTTTATCATAGAAATTTTACCGATACACCATTTATTAATTTACCTAAAATTACAAACATATCCTTCATTAATTCAAAACGACGTAATTTCAGGGGTTACTACGGGAGATACACTTTTCCCAAGTCTATTTTTATGAAATCACTATAATTCCATCCAGGTGTTCATTAAAAAACGTGCATTCTTTTTAAAACTATTTCCTCTCTATCTTCCATGTATTCCTTCGTCTCCCTCCCGGACCTTTTTTTTTTCCTCTTTCATTGTATGCTTGTTTGGGATCATTTTTATTATTATTTAAGAGTATTTATTTACATAAATCGAGACAAATCTCTTCTCACATATTTTTGAAGGTTATAATTGTCATTTCAAACGATCATCCCACCTTCCATAATATCTAATCTGATTTGAATAAATTCTCCTCAAGAAAAATCTAGCTACATTTTTTAATGAAACTTATATATAGTATCATCTTAATTTATACTAGCATTTCGTTAACAGCACTTAATTCAATTTAATGAAAAAATTTCACCTCTCCAATTTGATAGAATAATAGTGTAGTTGTACTATTCACGTTAAATTAACCGGTGGTTAGAAGAACTATGGGGTTAAAAGGGGACTAGAATTTAAAAGAAACTTTCACGTTCTATTGAATATGGTAAATTTTGGAAGGCTATTGGAAATAGAATGATTGATTGTATAAAAGATTATATTATTAGTCATAAGCCAAGTTAGTAGCAGCAAACACTTTCTCCTTTGTAATGTGGTAATTAATGACATAACTCTTGCTTTGAGGAGAGACTTCGCCTCTCTCATGTCATGATCTCCTGCCTCCTGTGCAGCTTCAGCAGTTGCTGCAACGAGAACTTACTGTTGCAGGTATTAAGAAGCCATGCATAGTTGTTACTATTCTGGTACTTAATACAAGACATATTTACCTAATTTGATTAGATTAAAGAAATTAGTTAAATTAACTGTTATAACATGTATTTTTTAAAATACCCTCCTTTATTCACTTATTTAATTTCCTCATTAATTATTGTTGAGAGAGCATCAATATGGGTAAATTAAGAAAAGATTGACAAATATAAAAACTATGTCTTATATTTAGGACCAAGATAAACTCTTCAAATATATATTATATTGAGGAGAGGAAGAGTATTTTGTTTGTTTTATGCATTTTGTTCTGTCATCTTTACCAGATTGGGAAGGATAAATTATCATTCCCAGCATTGACCAATTACATTCTTCACTCATACTAAAAAAAAATAAACAGTTTTTAAAAATATTTAGTTTTGAATTTATAATTGATTTTAATATGTATAGGAGTGTTTAGACATTTTTTAAAAGATCATGATTTTGGCTCTCATAATCTGAATATTAAACGAGCACCCAATCATTCTGAATGAACAACTAGTAGTTGATGAGATCTGTTCTGCTTCGCTACTGCGTAATGGCGAAGCTCCCCAATACGCAATGCATTACAAGTCTAGCAAAAAATATTATGGTCTTAAAATTCGACTAATACAGCAAGAAAACCTCGATCGATAGCTAATGAAGCAGAAAAGAACAGACAATGGAGAAAACATGGGACAGTGGCGAAGAATATTAAGAAGGAATTGAAGGCTCAGTGTCCTACACCGGGGCTAGGCCCCGACATCGTGGCGGCGGCTCTGAGATTCCGAGAATCGGTGGAGGAGTGGCCCGACCCTCTTGAGCTTGGTCCTCCTGTCTTCATCCCTCTCATATTTAATCCCTCCAACGTACTCTTCTCACTGTGTTCGACAGGGTAAGGCCGAGCTTCTGCAATGACGAGGAAGTAACTTGCCAGAAGAAGCCAGACACACACAAGCTTGAGGGACTTGAGATTTTCAGCCATTATATTAGCTCTCAAAGCAATGCTATGTATATGGGAAGGAGCTTGTGAAATGTGAGTTAGTTTGGTTGTGGAGGTTGGATATGAGCTTCTCTTATATAGAGAGGGGGAATGCGAGTGGAGTTCAAATACGAGGTTGTCAAGTCAAGAAAGGAAATTAAGCAGGAATCAAGAGACTCCGAAAGCAATGGAAAAGTGAGGAGGTGTTTGGATTTGAGAAGAGCATTAGCGCCGATTTGGAACTCCGACCACGTGGGAATGGAAAGAGTGTGAGCGTGAAGGGCGGTGGGAGTTTGGTGAAGGGAGGATCTAAGCAATTTGGAGGCTTTGCGTATATTCAACGGCCATGGGCTGCTTCTACCGACAAATTTCACTTTGACCTCTGCACTAGATTCTCTCCTCATGCCAGGTGTCTCTTCCACAATGTCCCCTCATTTCTATATTCCATTATTCTTCATCTCCTGCGCTTAATTATAGCCTGCTGTAATATTTCAAAATGATTTTTCCATGACCACTGTATGATCCTTATGGAGTGGCATTTCCTCTGCCTACATTCTGGTCAAAATTCACCAGAGAGCTCACCTCCATCTTACTCAGTAACAAGTGAATTGAAGAACAGGATGAGTTTTTATTATACTTCTTTGGTCCTAATTATAAGAACAAGTTAGACTTTTTTAAAGGGATTAATGAAGGTAATTAAATTATTTTAGAATATTTTATTTTTATTTTTTTCTCTAAATTAATTAGTTTGACAAATAAACAAATATATAATCTAAAGATAGTTGATATAATTAAATAATTTATTTAACTTCTTTAATTTCTCAGAAAAAAAAATCAACCTGATTTTATAATAGTTTTATATTTAGGACACAAGGGAGTAATTAAATAAGGTTGACTAATTTCAGCATCAATATATCAATATTAAAATAACAAAAAGGCCGCTCATCATGAATCTTGTGGCAAAAAAAGAAAACGTATCGTGGATCTCACTGCCAATGGAATGATGGATCTTTCTGCTCTTCTTCACATCCTCCTATGTTTGAACCTAGTGACGGTTACTTTTCTCTACTCTCGATGCTAACATCTTTACGGCGAGAAGCACGGGCGGTCCAGTGATGGATTCAGGATTCATTCCCCGCGGTTCCGTTTTTCAGGAACCTTCTCATCGGAATGGATCCCACAACGGCAACAGCCTCACGAGAGAATATGCATGAAAATTTCTTAGCTTCCGTTCATTTATTTTCAAAACAACGCATGTCCCCTAAATACATCGTTCATGCTTGATATGAGATGTACTTGTCCAAGTATAAATTAATTCAGATCTTCATCTCAATAAGAACTGTAATTTTTTTGAGGCAGCGGAAACACAGACCCAATTTCAGTGCTTGTCCGCTTGTCCGTATGGACAAACTCTGGACCGTCCAGATCTGATTTGGACAGTCCAGATCTGATTTTTTTTTTTTATCTAAAATAATTTTAATGGATAGAGAATCTAAAATAAAGATAATCTTTCAACTAACATTTTTTGAAAAAAAGATTTTTTCATGTAAAAAAAAATAAAAATGAAAAATAATTAAAAAAATATGGACCATCAGATCCCATCTGGATGGTCCAAATAGGATGGGCTCTCCCTACCTATCCAAAGGGAATCTGATTCCGCGGAAACACTTCGTCATCCGTCAGAGGCTTCAGCATTTTTCATCAAGTACCTGGGTTTTTATCTCTCTAATAAGTATTACTGTCGGCTAATAAAATTCGTTGCATTAAACTATTTCCGCAAAAGGGAAAGTTCGATTGAGAAAGAGTAGTGTTAATTAAGCTAATGTCAAACAACCTAAATTTAACCTGGATAAAAATAGTATAATTCTGCCATAAATCCAAATAATAGGTCCTAATTCATGACTTTATCTTTCCAAATCATGTTGCACCAGCTTTCATTGTCACGTCCCCATAACTGTTTTCGAAAAGAGGATATTGACGGAAAACCAAATAAAAGAAGAAAAGGGCAGAAAATGGGGGGAAATGAAAACAGAGAAATAAACATGGTATTCGTCCGAAACAGACAATTCCTGCTGGTAAGCTCCATGACCAGAGTGTTTCAGCGTATCAAACGAGGAATAAGGAATAACAATTTGCCTAATGCCACAATTATGGAATGCCGATCTCATTAGAACATTCTGAGAATTCGGTGACAGAACATAGGCTTTGGCTTCTTGAATAAAGAAGCTAAATTTCATAGCCATACCATATAAATCGAGCGATTAAATCCTAATTCAATCATTCGATTTATCAATATTATAATACATCTCATTCAACAATTCCTTCCGAATTCACCCACAATCATCATATCATAGTCAATAAAATTACAGATCTGGTATCTGAAATCCAAATCCAAAATCTACACAATAATAACTCCAAAGCCGAAATCTCACAGGCAGACGATGATAACAATAAGAGGAATCAGATGCGAAAATTTCATCTGCTTCTGTTATTGAAATTCATTTTCTCGTAATAGCGAATAGAGAGGAGCGACAGGGAGAGATGAACCTCGTCTTTCCCTAACCTAGGGGATGGTTTGGAGCGAATCATCGGCGGGAACGCAGGCCAAGACGCCGACGAGGAGGAGGAGGCGGCGGCGGCGGCCGACGTGGATGCAGAAGAGGACTGGGGCTTGGAGAGGGGCCAGAGGTAGAGCGCGTGGAGACGACGGAAGCCGCCGAGCGCAAGTACAACGGATCGCAGCTGCTGCTCACCACAGCCGGTGTTAGCCCACTGCTTGGTACAGATCAACTCCCAAAGCCGCTCATCCTGCGACGTCTTGTGCCACTGCTTGCTCACGCAAGCCGCCATCGCCAGTGTCCTCGCGTCCACGTGCTTCAGAACCTCGAACAGCAGATCATCGTCGAAACACACAGAGGCTCTAGGGTTCCCTGAAGCCCAATCGTCACCCCGCTCATCAACATCCACCAGCTTCAGCTTCTTCATCTTCTCATCGTTGCCAGGATGTGGCCGCTTCATCTCTAAGCCTGGATGAATTTAACAAAAAAGAAAACAAGAAATTCCTCCCCCAATCCTGCAACAGAAATTTAGGCAGCTTAACCTGTGATGGGACGAGATGATATCCACATATGGGGTAATTATGAGAAGCAATGGAGTAGTGAAGGGTGAAATAGATAAAGTTGCAGGAAGGAAGTGAGGTGATAAATGGGATTAGAGGGGGTTGGAGAGAAAAGATAATGGGGGGCACGAGAGAAGTAAGGGTCAAGATTAGGAGGTGCACCTGCTCTCGATGGTTTTTCGAAGACGACATTATGAGGAACGAATGCGCTTTGATTCTTTTCTGTGATGGACGATTTTGTCCTGGCCCTTTTCTTTCCTTGTCTTCACCTTCCCCTTTATTAATCATGTCATTAGAAGAATCATCCCCTTTTCCCCTTTTCCTTTATCTTCCACCGTTGTCACATCCTTCGTCTTCCTGCGTTTTTAGCCTCTTCTCTTTTTCCAAAAGAAATGTCTGCACCTTTCTTACCAGCTCTTGTTAACTGCTACACATAAAAAATGTTTGTTTCATCTTCAGGATCCCAACAAGTAAGAGACTCCTTGCCACCTCGGGCATCACTCCACTTGATATAGTTTTTTTTTTTTTTTGATAATACCACTTGATATAGTATTCATTATTTAAGAAACACCCATTTTACACCGTGTTTTATTCATTACACTTAACACTAGTGTCCTATTGAACTTTCATTTTCAAGGAATTTTCTAGTTACAAAAAATGCAACAACAAAAACTTTACTCTAAACATCTGAATAAGCATGATTCCAATAGATTATATTGGGATCATTTGGGATAGCGGTGATAGAAATGATTTTTTTTTTTTCTGCTGAACTTTTTTAGATGGTTCCCCCCCAAGTCAGATTGTAGATATACTTTGTGTTTGGGATAATGGTGATAAAAGTAACTTTTTTCTATATGGGTTCTTATTTGGCATGACGTTTAAAAAGTCAGTTCAGATGAAAAATGACATGAAGCTATTGAACATAAAAATTAGTTGTATATATTGTCATAATTGAAGATAAAAATTTAAATTTAAAATTTATAAAAATTTAAATTATTATTAAAAATTAAAAACACTGAAGTGCTTCATTAAATATATGTAATGAATAAAATTATATATAAATTAAAATGTATACAAATATATAAATACGGGCTTCTCCTTAGAAGTCGATGATGCCAGAAGCTACAAATACAAGCTTCTCCTCAGAAGTCTTTTTTTGGCAAGAAATCCATCACAATCCCAAATTTTCCTCCATTGGGCTTTTTTCACTGCGGTTGGGCTTTTTTTTCCCCCCTCCTGTAGCCATTCCAAAGAGGCTCATTCTCCAAAACCAATTTTCTTTGTTTTTTTTCCTCCAGTAGCAACCTGGTCGTTGTGGGGGTGGAGGAATGCGTCTCTTTTTTACGGGAACTTTGTGAGACCTATAAACCCAGCGGAAAGAATTTGCCATTCCTGGAGGAACTATGCTTTGGGACCTGATCCATTATTTGGTATTACCTCAGCTTCGGATCGGCCTACTGCAAAACCTCTGGATATTTGGAAGAAGCCACCGTCTGGCTGGTATAAGCTGAATGTGGATGGGGTTGTGGCTCATGGTTCGTCGAGAGCTAGCTGCGGGGGTATTTTACGGGACAGTGGGGGTCTCTGGTTGTGTGGTTTCTCTAAGCAAATTGGAATTTGTGAGGCACATGTGGCGGAAGAGTGTGCCATATTTGAAGGTTTATCTCTCGCATGGGATTTAGGCTTCAAGAAGTTAATTATAGAATCAGATGCTTTGGAGTTAGTCTCATGGCTGACTGAAGCAAATTCCTCCAGTGAAAGCCTTCTTCTGGTACGGATAAAAGGCTTGCTGGGTATCATATTTTGCGTGTGTGTGCGTCATATTTTGCGCCAAGCAAATAGAGTGGCTGATTTATTGGCCAAGCTGGGTATCAACCGATCTGAGGTTTTCGAGGATTGTCCACGGTTGCTGATTTCTTTGGTAGCTCAGGAGAATATGGGAATTATTTCCCGTTTTTTAGTTTTTGTCTAATTTTCTGGCTGTAAGCCATCTTTTATTATATATATAAAAAAAAGAATATCACAAGATATTCTTTTTCTTTTTAAATAACAATACTACTTCAGCCATGCCAAAGATGCTCATTCTCTAAACCAATTTTCTTTGTTTTTTTTAAGGACAGAGAAAGCTTGAATCCTCAATATCACAAGATATTCTTTTTCTTTTTCAATAACAATACTACTTCAATTTGAGGATTTATGATTGTCCCTCCCAATATAGGCATCTTCTATAAAACTTAAATTAAATATTAAAGGAATCTAGCAAAGCCTTATGCTACCATACCAACTCTATATTGCTACAATACTACTATCTCCGATCCTAAATATAAAATCTATTGGAAATATTAAGAAAGCTAATTAAATTATTTTAGTATATTTATCTTTATCAATTTAAAAAAAATATTTTACCTAATTTATAAACTAGTAATATTTATAATTTAATGATACACGACATATAATATAATTAAATAACTTATTTAATTTTGTTAATATTTTTTTAAAAAAATTAATCAGAATCTTGTATTTAGAACCGAGTAGTATCCCCCCCGGGTTGGGCACAGAATGGGTAAAGTGCATTAAGTGGGAGCGCAACTTTTGATTGAGATTCCATGGGTGGGGACACGACGCTCATCGGACAGCCTCCCACTTCTTCTGCTTCTGCTTGTGGATGTCTTTCTCTTTCCATTTTCATGCTTCTTCTGTCTTTGTAATGCATCAACTGTTCATTACATCCATCACTATATTTAAACAATACATATTCTTCAAACAATTTAATTCACCCCAAAAACATAATAACTTACATTAATTCATTGCTTTTATGAGCTTTCATTACATGCATTTTTTTTTTCTGAAATTGTCAATAGTTTTAGATAGGGTTAAGGGACAAAAATACACATAAGCTTTACCCCGAGGCAGGGACGGACCCAAAACAATGTTAAGGGGGGGCACAATTGGCGGGGGGAGCCGAATTTTTTTTTTTAAGAAAAGTTTTAAATGCATTAAAAAACAAAAGAATATAAACAAGAAAAAATTATATATCAAAAAAATATTTATGAAATCAAGTGAATATTGATATGTAATAAGAGATGCAATTATTTTACAAACGTGTCATTTAGAAAAACAATGTTAAGTGCTATTAGAAATACAGCTACATAAATTACAATGAAAAGTGAATACTCAATAAGTTCAAGTACATATATTTTAATAGCAAAAGTATATTACAATAAAAATAATTACAATGTCATTCTTATAGGCCTTATTTTTTGAAATTCTATCATAATTGTCTTATTATCAATGCTATCAAATACATATTTTTCAATATAAGACAATAAACATTCATTCAACCATTCATCCCCAATCCGATTACGAAGTGCAGTCTTGATGTATTAAATGTGGGCATTTAATTTAAGGGTGAACAATAATTCAAACATGTATTAATTTTTTTAATTAAAAAAAAATCCAAATTTTTGGGGGGCAAGACCTAGGTCCGCCAATGCCCCGAGAAGCGCCTAACACCAAATGCTTTTTTTTGTGTGCAAAAATACACATGAGCTTGTAAAACCAGAGAAAAATACCACCACCGTTAAAACAGTGTAATTGTCCGTTATCTTTATGGTGGGCCCCACCCTATTAAAAAAACAAAAATCCCTGTGTCTTTGTCATTTCCCTTGGTGCCCCTGCACATATCTCCTTTCACCCCCATTCCTTCTTCGCAGTCGTTCCCTTCTTCCCTTCACCCCCATTCCTTCTCAGATGCGATGCAGACGGTGGCAGAGGCATCGCCAAGGGAAAGAGGCCAATCCCCGAGAAGCGCCTAACTTTTTTTTGTGTGCAAAAATACACATGACTGCGAAGGCTCTATCTCCTTCTCCCGTGATTCTAACACAGGATGATTTGAATAAAATCGTTGCCTACAAAGCCGTGGAGTACGTTGAATCCGGCATGGTTCTAGGTTTGGGAACCGGGTCAACGACGAAGCACACGGTGGACAAAATCGGTGACCTTTTGCAGCAAGGCAAGCTCAAGCACATTATAGGAATACCCACGAGTAGGCGATTTCATTGGGGATTCATTGTCAGATCTCCATTCACACCTAACCTTGGATCTAGTGATTGTTAGATCTCCAATCTCAATCGAGCCGCTACTCCAATCCCTTTCTCTGATTTTCTTCCCTAATCCTCTCCAATCTCCTCTTCTTCTTTCTCTTCTCTAAATCTGTATAGAATTTAGATGGTTGGGCTTTGTTAATTTGAAGCCGCTCCATTTATATATATGTATTTAGAGTTGGGCGCTCCTTAAAGTAAAGTTCATGTGTATTTTTGCCCCTTAATCCTTTTAGATACCATGTTTACTTTTTATGTTTCGTGAGGATATTTTGTATTTTAGTTATTAAAAAAAATGTATGCAAGTTGACTCGGATACGCAAAAGTAAAACCAGAGTGTGTATTCTGGTAATTTTTCATTTTTGAAATAATAATTCATCTCATTGATGAATAATTAATCACGGGCAATGAATTTGTAAATGGTCAGAAAAGAAATTTAAATGGTTCTTTAGGGTGTTGGTATTGTATTTTAGACTTGTGAATTAAAGAATTACTATAAAAAGTCAACAAGGCTTATTAGCTGATTAGCACAATTGGTGAGAGCGTTATTATTATTATTATTATTTTTATATTGAAATTTTAGGAAAGGGGTTGGGCTCACCCACAATCCAAGGGCAGGGCACTTGGAGCCCAATCCACAGGGCATACTGAACAGAGAGTACACATGCCTCCACCTCTACCAGCGTTTCCACTGCTTCCTAGACCTCTAGGATGCCTCCCCCAGCGCCTTGACCAACGCAGGGATCGAACCCCCTCCCTTGAGGTGAGGAAGTCCAACCTCATTGCCAGTTGAACCCAAGGACGAGGGGTGTGAGAGCGTTATTTGCACGCGAAGGTCGCAGGTTCGAAATCTGTACGGGCCATGTTGATGACGTGGTCTTGTCCGTTTATCAAAATTTAAAATAAAAGAATTTAGCAATCATATTTCGTTTACAAAATTCTCCCAAGACAACATAATTTGGATCTGAAACAGTAAAATTAATTAAGAAAATGGAATGCATGTTTCACAAAGTAATGAATGTCGTATTCAAGACACTGCGCATTATCTATTCAATTATTCGAATAATTCCCGATAATTATTAAAATAAGTCTTTTTATTGTCTAATTTGTTTTGGAAATCATTATCAAGTTTGTTGCGTTATTACTATATAAACATATAGACTGCGCAAGCACGAGTACAGGAGTATTATATTTCCGGGGAACTAATCATTTGCTCACTGACAATGAACAAATCGATCAATAATCGAACAGACAGAGCCAACGTGCAAAATCAAAGAATGTTACGCAAAATTCAGAAAACATACATATCCTATTACGTACTGATTTACGCATCAGTCAGTGATGATGACATCCTTTAAATCAAACTGTAAAAAATAAAAAATCACTGCAAGGTCCAAGAAGCCGTTCATTTTGTCGTCACTCCCAAAGCAAATATTGCCTCTGTTCCTTAACGTCATATGTCTAGTAAAAACGAGATCTTATATTATATTAAAGATTAGAAGTAATAGTTGGTAATACAAACACCGAAACAATTTCGAGTAGTTTTGTAGGAAGCAAGACAAGAGCAAAGATAAGGGGAATTAAGAAACCATTTGATGGCCGATTCCGCCTCCACTCGGACCAGAGTGAGCTTGAACCGCGCGTCTTGAAGTGGGTCATGGGTCTGGAGCCATGGGCTTGCCCCGATAAGAAGCTTAACAACAGCAGCAGCATCAAAGTGCTCAACAAGTTCATCACTCTTCTCTTCAACATCACTACTTCGCAGGCTATTCTAATGTCTGCTTAATAATGATATTAAGACAAGGGTTTAGGGCCAACGCCGTACTCTCAGGCAATGTCGTCTTAATTTCTTCCCTGCTTGTGGACAAAGCCATATATATATATATTGCAGGGCAAGAGAAGCTGTGCTGTTGACTTTTTTAGGTCTCGTGGGAGATATATGGGGGAAAGACAAATTAAGAGGTTATCATTCGCCACTTGGATTAGGTATGACTTGAGGTTTTTCCTGATTTCTTATTGAAGATGCCAACCACAATGATAAACAATATCTCTTCCTATTGTTTCTGTTTGATTATAATTCCAATATGTATTCTCAGTTCAACATTATAATATTATTATCGAGTATCCAAAAACCTGTTCTAATCCACATTTCCTCATGCTTTCACGCATCAAATTAAGGTATGTGGTCTGAAACAAGCAGTGGGAGAACGCCAAGATCGCTTACCACACCAAACCATTGATCTCCCAGAAAGTCTGAGTTCGTTTTAATATTCTTGTAACGTGAACATGCCACACTGCCATCTATTGATATATATTATCATGTGATTAGAATGAAATTTGATTTTCAATTTTAGATAAAACATATCTATCTATCACATTAAAATATAAAGATGGAAAGATTAATTTTTTCAGACGACAAATATATTTCTTAACAAATCTAAGATATTTTCAAGATGAGGATCGTGAGAATGTTATGTGTTTGAGAATTCCATATTTGAATAAATAATAATCAATAATGTTAATGTGAACCGTGTAACATAAAGAAAATTGTTGACAAAATGTAGTTCAAATTATGTTAATTTAGGGTGCAAAAAACTACCGCTTTGAGTTGAGTTGACCACATCACAAGAACACCAATTGATCACATTGAGAATTGGTATTACTCCCTCCAGTCCTAATTATATGACACATTTACTAGATTTTAGAAAGATTAAGAATAATAATTATATTAGTTAATTATATTTATGACATTGGAATGATACATGACATTGGGTCACATGAATTTATTTCCAGGTCATCCGAGCACCATGTGACCCTAAGCTATGGAAATTTGAAATAAAAAAATATATTTATCGCGGGATTAATCATATATAAAGATGATACTTGGATTAAATTTTTAACACATCCATATAAATTTGGCTGTATTAGTCTTCCTTAAATTCCTTGCGTGACGATCTCAACTCTCATCTTACAGGAAGATTCTGCAAATCTAATTAATATATTATAAAGTAATCCGCATTTCAATTACTCATAAGGTACAATTATAACTAGTTTCAAATGGCGACACTTCAATTAGAGGCGCCTATACGACAAAGGTCATATACCGATATACGGATCGATGAACTATCAAAATTTGTCAGCACAACTTCTTTACACAAATGCCCCGCCCCTCCAATGAACGATCATTTGCAGATTGTATCGTGCCGATCAATTTTTCTGAATGCAGACATATTCTGTACAGGCCAAATTTTTACCAATCAGCCAAACGACATCCCAAGGCGTACGTGCATAGCGTACTGTAGTACAAAATTGATTTTTGACAATATGAAACAATTGGTTCTGTTGCTTCTTGAGCTCCTTTCTTTAGATACAACTCTTGTATATGTGTACAATGTCAAAGTGAAACCATCAGTATTTTGACCCCCCCAAAAAAAAAACAGTAGAAATACTTTTTTAGGTGCAAAAGTAACTATGTGGTTACAAAAGTGAAGCAAAAGTAGACATGCACCGTTAGTTGACCGTTAGTTTGACCAAAAACATTAACATGGATGCCGACTCAAGAAATTTTTATCCTAGTTGGCGGTGAAAGAAGAAAGAATAAATTAAAATAAATTCCATGAATTAAAACAAAAAAATTAATTCCTTCCCCTCCTTCAACCGAACCCCCCCTGTCCACCTTCCCCTCCTTCAACCGAAACCCTCCCCCGTCGACTGCTTTGCCAAAAGGTGTTGCGGCAATCACTACTCCTCCATTACTGCGGCGAATCTGAAAAAATCAGAGGAGAGTGAGCGCCACGAGTTTGCAAAGGCTCCGAGAAGACGACCACCACTACACCTCCCTCTTCTTCTTCCTTCCTTCTTCTTCTTCAACTAGAAAGAGAGAGAGAAAGGTCGATTTCGCAAACCCTAGAAACACCACCGATGCTCCAGTTCTTCCCCCAAATCGGTACTGAAGTTTCTGGGTTCTTGTTTCAAGATTCTGTTTTTTTTTTTCGATATCGATTTCTTCGATTTCCTTGATTCCGATTTCGATTTTGATATATATATGTTTCTCCTTCAGATTTCTTTGATTTCTCTTGATCGATTTCTTCGATTCTTGTTTCTGGGTTCTGGGTTCTTGTGTACGATTTCTTCTATTTCCTTGATCGATTTCGATTTCCTTGATCGATTTCGATTTCCTTGATTGATTTCTTCGATTCTTGTTTCTGGGTTCTTCGATTAAGGTACTGAAGTTTCTGGGTTCTTGTGTAAACATTGATTGATTCCCGTCTTCTTCGGTTTCTGGGTTCTTCGATTTTGGCTTAGCACGATCTGAGTTACCATTTACATTTATTTTGAACAAATATATGGTGGTATTATATCTTGTGATTCAGATTCATGTAAACTTACATTCTGTGAAAATTTTAAAAGAAGAAGGCCGAGGAAGAAGAAGGTCCGTTGAAAATTTGACCAGGGACTTCAATGAAAATTTTAAAAGTTTATAGAGGACTAAATTAAAATTTTTGAAATGTATCCGGATCGAATCGTAATTTTATAAAGCATTAACATCCACGTCATCGTCCACGTCATCATTTTCAGTTCGAGAAAAGTCAACTAATGGTCAATGCTAATTTTGCACCACTTTTGTAACCACATAGTTACTTTTGCACCTAAAAAAGTATTTGTTATTAGGGCGCTTTTTGACAAAAGTATACGTCTATTTTTGCACTTTAACCCAAAAAACATCAGTATAATTTCTCAGTTGTCTGGAGTAAAAAGTTAAAAGTAACATCTGATTTTTGTTGGAACCACTGAACTTGGAGGGATTGCCATTACTACATAGTGTGGATTCATCTCCTACGGGAGTATTGCATTGTGCATATGTCGTCGGGCTGAAGACTGAAGACTACAAAGAGGACAAATAATAATAACACTCTCAAAGTAGTAATCAAACGTGTTTATTGAATGATAAATGAAACGTTTCAAGAATAGATCAAGGGGTGCTGGATTTCCTGCATTTGATGGTGTACATATTCAGTACGGTGTACTGCAATATATGCTGATAACTTATTTCTGGAATATTAGGCTGCAGAAGAGTGCAAAAGGAATACTGAGATTCCATTCTTGCAAACCCATAGTACTGGAATTTGGGATTTACCCAAGATAGTAAGTATTAAATTCAATTATCTGATGGATCATTTAACAAAGGAAAAAACATTGCCAAATTTGGGATAATCGGTGGATGGGAGTTATCAGAGTAGTATGGAAGAATATTGCCACATTTTTCAGCTATGAGCTCAGAAGTAATGGTACATTGAATGCTGTACGTTATTTAAAGATAATATATTCTTCATTACTATTCTAATAAGACGTTAACTCCTTAGGTCATAAGAGAGTGCAATCTATCAGAGACCTTGACCGTCACAAGCAACAGGTATAAACAGAATCCAGAAGCAGCAGACCCATTATAACTCAAAAGATTGTAGAGAAATAAAATGCCTTCATTAAATCACACCATCCAACACTAAATGAGTAAGAATTATTTAACCGAAAAGGCCCTCAACTAATTATTAGTCAAACTAAATGGAAACTTAATATACACATCAGTGATATGTGCCTGAATATTAGTCAGATCATGGACAACGCATTGGAAAGTGGCAGCTAAAATGCTAAGCAGAACATTGTTTCCTATACAATCGTGAGTCACAATTGCTGGCAGTATCAGAAGGCAGATAGAAACAAATGCAGGCGTACTTAAAATCGTGAGAAAAATAAAAACAAGGATAAGAAATCTGAACAGCATAAACCCCAAACGCAGTAAATGTATGAAGTAGGCAAATGTTTGTCTAAGGTTCCAGCACGTGACATAGATAAACTAAGAAGTTGCAGCTATATATATATGACTATCTTTTAGAGTAAAAGAAACTTATCCATATAAGTCAGCCTACCTTTAGGTGGTGAAAATAAACAGGAAAGGGATATTCTCAGACGGAACTTTGTTAGGGTGACATAAAAATTAGTATAGTTGAGACTTTAAAGGACATGGTCACAATTATGAAGTAATCACCCATGAACTTTTAAGTGCCTTCATAACACTAAAAACCCCATTCTTGATAGGCAGCTAGTGCAGACTCAAGATTCCCTTAAGCTCAAGAACAGCATAAAGTAAAAAACTAAACAATCAGTAGCAATTTGATTTTTAAAAAAACAATTCACATCTTGGAGCATGCACCACTCTACAGAAACAGACCAAATTGTCAGAGTATTGCATAAGCACAAGGCTCAATATGTGAAGCCGAGTTCATGACCTATAGATGGAGTGTGATCTGCGGTTTTAGGCTACAATATGAGTAGCATCTTGGATGTACAAAAAGCTATTGAGAAGGAAATTTATTGACTCTGGCATAAATTGTTCTTGTCCTTACTCTAGATATCTGGCACAAAAAGCTTTTGAAATTAAAAATTAAGAAAGACATGATGCATCACTTGAAAGAAGAAAAGAAAATGCAATAAACATTTGCACTATCATTGATCATTACAACACTGCTGCAATAAGGATATGTTAGATCCGCTAAATTGACATTTTAGATTGTTTTAGGGTAAATATAGAAATGACCGATGAAAAAGTTTAAAATGGAAAATTTATTTATAAACATACCAAAAATCACTTCTCTTATATCAGTTTTTTTCATCGATCTAAATATTGGTGTTAAAAAGGTTTTTTGTCCGGGCGTAAATATGTATAACCCCAAACCAAAGGTAACTCCAATTTTCATAGAAATGTTGTGTACAAGCAAAACATGAGTCAGGTTGCTGACAAGGTACAGCTTAAAGATTCATGTGCATGTCTATGACGGAATATTCTCCCGAAGATGAAGAATAGTGCAAACAGTACCGACTGTTCAGTCTCTATCCATACAGATATTTTCAACACACAAGATCAAATATATCCTTTATAAAAAAGCAATCACCATTGCCCAAGTAATTAACCGTTGTGGTAAATAAAATAAACCTTGCACATGTAGTTTCCCCAACTGGCAGCCAGGCTAGCTTTAAGTAAGCACAACATCACAGCATGCTAATACATGCAGTGATTTGTAAAACATAATTGGATGCAATGCAGCATGAATCTTTAACACAAAACACACACAAGACCATAATAGAAGCAAGCTAATGGCTAATGAACATCCTCTTTACACAAATTTGCCAGACTGACATGAGTGTTGAAATTAAACAGAAATGTATTTTATTCTATTTTTTTCAATTTGAAATTCAGAAAGATTATTAGAATGTCGACAATCCAGAGTAAGTTTCATCCCTCGATGCTCATCTCCTCGATTCCGCAATTGTTTAGTTTGATGGATTGGAGAAAATTAATTGAAAAAATCAGTCAACCGATTAAACAAAATCTAGCGAGGAATTCAAAGACAAAGGCACCACATAGAGAACCAATGATGGAAACAGCAAAGGCAGGCTGCGGATTCGAAATTATGCTACTCACAAGGAAGCAAATTAAGACAACGGGAAATGTAACGATGATCATGGAAAGAATCCAGAATGAAGATTGGCATCATAGACAATCAAGCTCAAACCCTCAGTGCGAGAAGACAACCTAAGAACACATGGAACGACAAACCTCATAAGGATCAAGACTAAGACTCAGACTCATTGGCAGAGACGTCCGCCGCGTGAGAGAGAGGAGGCATGCCAGAGGCTGGCGTCATTATCGAGAGCAGCTCTGACCTTGACAGTGTCAATCATGAGCTTGCTGATCTCCTTAGAGTAGAGCTGAATAACCTCGATACCGCCGCCGTCGAGAGAGGCAGAAGCAGCAGCAGCGATGGAGTAAGCCTCGTCCTCGATTTTGCGGGCAGCATCAGAGGCATCGGAGGAGGACAAAGTACCGTAGCGCTTGGACAGGACGGAGGAGGGCGTTGAAAGGGTCTCAATTAAGCGTTGAATGACGGCATCACGAGTACGCTGGGTGGGGGGCCATATGCTGAACGAAATGGATTGGGAGCACAGGGTTTGGTTGAGTTGAGACTGAGCTTCCATGGCCGGAGTCGCAGAGCCCTAGCCCGAACTGGTTGCTGTTGTGATTTTCGGGTCGGGCATTACGAGAAACACCACGTTTTTGTTTATTATATGTGTTTAGGGCTTGTTTGGAACGATGGCATAAAAAATTAGGGAAAAAGACAGTCAGGTCCCAAGGACCATAAAAAATAGTAAAAAATTCACATATAAAAAAAGTCCCTTGGGACTTTTTGATATTATTTGTATTGAAACAAAATCCAGATTTTTAAATCTTATTGTGAATATAATACTTCCGGTTATAAATATAATTTTTTCTGTTGTGAATGACCGATTTTAAATTTTGTTGTAAATATAACACTTCCTGTTGTGAATATAACTTTTTTTCTCTTGTAAATGGCCAGGTTTTTAAATTTTTTTATAAATATAGCACTTTTTGTTGTAAATATAGTTTTATTTGTTGTGAATGATAGGTTTTAAATTTTGTTGTAAATATAGCACTACCTGTTATGAATATAACTTTTTCTGTTATAAATAGCCATGTTTTAAAATTTGTTGTAGATATAGCACTTACTGTTGTCAATACAAATAATATCAAAAAAACCCTTTGATATGTGAATTTATGTTATGATTTTTTTGCTATTTTTTATGGTCCTGGGGACCTGGCTATCATTTTCCCTATAAAATAAAATGAAGTTATGCATCAAAAACCTCAAATCGGGATCCCAAACTTGAAATACGTTTTTGTCCCGATAATTCATAGTCGGAGACCGTGGCGGATCTTGGAGAAAATGCTTGGGGGCCAAATGTATACTTATTAATTAATTTAAATTTTTTATGATTATATAACATTTTTAAAATATTATATTAAATTTTACATCATATTAAATTTAAGAGTAAATATCCTTTCTGGTCCTTAACAAAAAACACGGACCCCATTTTAGTCACTGACAAAAAAAGTACCTTTTTGGTCCATAAAAAAGACGAATAAGGGTTGATTGGTGGACATTTTGATCCCTTACAAATTTTCAAAAGGTTCTTTTTATAGTCCCATAAAAAGGACAAATAAGGGTCAGTTTTTTTGTCAGGGACCAAAATGGGGTCCGTGTTTTTTGTCAGGGACCAGAAAGGGTATTTACTCTAAATTAAAAAAAAAAAATGAGATTTGTCATGATTTCTTGGACTTTTGATATTAAGAGTAAAATGATGATAATTTGTTGATTATTCATACAAATTATTTCTTGGACTTTTGATACTACTTGTTCTTAATTTTGCATTGTAGGTGTTTAAGAATTGAGATTTTGGAGGGTCAGAATAAATGTTTTGAGGACTGAGAAAAGTTATAGAAAAGTCCTCAGAATTTCTGAAAATTGTAATCAATGGACTAAGGAAAATTACAGAAAAATACCCATAGTTTTCAGAAATTATAGCACTCTCTACAAAGTTTTCAAAGAAATTAAAGGAGTTTTTACATATTAAATGCCTAATATGTATCACTCTGGTCCTATTTATAAGTCCACTTTGATCAAATCTCACATACCAAGGAGAGTTAGGTATCTTAATGATTACGGAGCAAATTTCCAACTTTACCCTCATTTATGAATGGGTACTTTTTAAAATTTATTGTCAAATCTCTCTCATCTTTTTCTCTTTCCAACATAGCTTGTCAATCTCTCTCATCCTCATTAATATGGGCAAAATTGTCACAATCTCATTTATTTGGTCAAAATGGACTTATAAATAGGATCAGAGTGGTATAGCTGAAAAGTTGATTACTACTTTACCTTTAACTTTGATTTCAAGATGCTTACTGTGAAATAGAAGTGAGCAGAGAGGAATTATATATATATATATATATATATATATATATATATATATATGTGTGTGTGTGTGTGTGTGTGTGTGTGTGTGTGTGTAGGTAAAATCTACGTTTTATATTATGATTTTACGTTTTACAATTTTTCATTCTCCTTCTGTTTTTAGATAAAATCTACGTTTTCACTACCATGGTGATATGTTAATTTTGGGAAGAATGAAAGTGTCTTTTTTGGAAGGATGATTATGACTCCTAAAAGTGCTCATTCACACAAAGACAAAACTCTTCACATAAAAACTATATATAACTATATAAAACATAAGTCTAAAAATATCAAAAGAATAAAGTTTGGGGTGATTTCTTCGCATAAAATTATCAACTTTTCATTAATCCTATCTGTTTTTTCCTCTTTCTTTTATTTAACTTTATTCTGTAATTAATTAACTTCTTAAAATGCCAGCAGAGATTCGTACTAAAAAGGAGATGCAACGGAAAATGCATGTAAGAAAAAAAAAATTACAGAATATAAACTCTCCATCCCATCTGTTTTTATTTAAATTTTTTTTTTTTTGTACTTAGCTTCTTAAAAGCTAAATGAGAACAGATTTGTACTAAAAATGAGATAATAAACCCGATGAAAAGGATTGTTCAAAAAAAAAAAAACCCTGATGAAAAGGAAAGTAAGGAGTAGCAAATTAATAAACTATTTTGGTTTAAATAGATTAAAGATTAAACATATAGATGATTATATGAATTAAGCAAAGAAAAAATATACAATGATTTCATAATATTTTTATTTGTTTTTTTTTTGCCAAAAAGAGGGAAGGGGTCTCTTTCCTGTTCTAGATCATGTAGAAAGGAAAGGGGTTGAAGTAAATCTTCAAGATGTGTTCATTAGCTTAATCCCTTTTTGACCAAAAAAAAAATTCATCCTTTTTTTTAAAAGTAAAAACTATAAAAACTTACATTTCTACCGTTTTTATGTGTTTACACGACGTTTCTACTAGTTTCTGCTCAGGACAGTTTCTGCTTGCGTTTCAACACGTATAACCCTAGTAAAAACTTACGTTTTTACATTAATTTTTGACAACAATGTATTGTTAGAAAACTAAGCGATCTAAACATGTTAAACACAGATTAACATTAAGATCAATGCGGAAAAATGAAATAGAGATCACAAATACCTCCCGCCATTGATTTGTTTCCAGAAGCAAGTAGGGACGAACTCCGAGTTTCAGTCCTTCTGATCATTCTCTTTGAATCTGCAGATGGTGTGCTTGTCTCAAGGTCAGAGCAGATTCAGGGGACCAAAAGGTTACACGTTAGAATTGCCTCTGGCAATCACAGAGATAAAGGCATTCATGTGTATCAATTAACAATTATTGCGTATTGATTGGGCCGTTACTAAATTAATGTACGGTTACAAAACATGAATTAATGTGGGCCACTTAATAGAATTAATGGAATATTAATTATAATATTAAAATTCCAACATTATATGACGTTCAAATTGAAAAGTTGTGCTAATTAATTTATTTGAAAAAAAAAAAAAAAGTCGTGGTGGTCATGTGGCTCATCTTGGAGAACGATTGTCATCGGTGCGGGGGTTTTTCCTTTTAAATGCTTCAATATAATATTTGATTGTTGTGAATATATTATTTTTAAAATAATATTTGCACGTACTTATCTTGTGAGCTCAGTTAATTAAAACTTAAAAGACTGAGAGAAAATATTGCCGAAATTAATGTTCTAAGAGAATGGCGTTGAGAAATCAAACCCCTATATTTGGATTGGCACTAGAAACTATTTTTCTGATGTGATTTACGGTTTACCAAATAAGTATGCGAAAAGAGTTTTATCTTGACTTACATCGTTGCGACTTCGGCAAGTGCACCGATCGCTTACAAGTAATAAAGTGTGTGAGAAAGATATCGTCCCACGAGGAATAGTATTACAGCCACTAATTAGTTATTTAAGCTTTAGTTGGATGAAATAGAGTAATAGGGGTGAATTGTAGCTAAAAAGGTTTTAAATAATTAAATAAAAATTTAAGAATCAAGAATTTCAAGAATTTCAAGAATGTTTTAGAAAAGATGGTTTATAGAGAAAACGCAAATAGGGCATAGAATCCCCTATGTTCCTCTAAGTATTCGAATTAAATTCCTAATTGACTGTTATTCCCATAACTGACGATCAATTCTCTAATATTTAACTAAGTCCCAATGTCTTGATGCTACCTTAGTCGTTATCTTTAAAAATAACCTAATGTCTCAGTGTTATTTAGAAAGATTATCTAAACCGGAATTATAAGATCACATAAATTTGTAAGCCTATGTCTAGGTCATGCAATTTTATGATGAATTAAAGGTTCTGGTTAAGTGCACCAACATCTCTATTGTCATGCACTAACCTATGGGCAATCTAAAAGGTGATCACTCTTTTAGAAGGCTTTAAGTAAATATAACTCATTCAATCATGGTAAATAACATTCAATATAGAATTCAAATAAATCCTCGATTAACATAGGGTTCATCCTCGCCCTAACTACTAAAGGAATTTAGCCAAGCATGGCTAGGTTAAAATAAAAGAAGAGATGAAAATAACAACTACTCTTGCGTCGTCCGAATTGCTCTCCTGCGTTCGTCCTGATTCTTTTTAATCCTCTCGGCTTGCCTCTCGTTTCCTCCACGTCCGTGTTCGCGTCGTTTCTCTCGCAGCGCCCAATTCTTTCTAATCTATTGCTTCGGCTATTCACGTTCGCTAAGTCCAAAATCCCCCTCTGTCCTTCTCTTTTTTGATATATATTAGGTTCACCTTTTTGGTCATTGTATGCGTCGGGCTTTTTGTTTTGTTTATTTTATAATATAATATTATATTATATTATATATTATAATATAATAATATTATACTATATCTTTTCAATTTAATTTGTTGCATTTGTCGCATCCCTTAGATCAAAAATTCTCCGCACAAATAAGTAGGATATCAATAGATTTTCTGTTATGATATTCTTTTATCCTATATTTAATTAAAAGATAGATAAGTAATAAAGATAATTAAATAAGTACAAAATATCAATGAATTCAATCCAATATATCCCGTAATCTACCCTTATTTAATTATAAAATATCTACTTATCAAACTCTCCCACACTTAAATCTTTGCTTGTCCTCAAGCAAAAGAAAGAGAATTAATTATCCAAAAGGAACATTGCATATGGAATTCCTAAACAGAGCAATAAACCACCACACTTAGATCATATCATCAAATCTTATTTAAGTTAATGTCTTATAAGAATAGGTCACTAAGTCAATAGCCTTAAACAATTATAATAATCTCTTAACATCCCATAATCAAAACTGATCCTATTACAAACTATTCCCTATTCTCATAGTCCATCTCAAGACCTGCTACAAAAATTCAAGGCTTAGAGACTTAATTGAAACATTCTTTTCTATTTTAATTTTTGACTTGATAATATTCACTAAGATGGGGAAAACTCAAAGTTAAGGTCAATTTAAACAAACTAAAAAAATTTTCAAGGGAATTCTTTTCAATTGAATAAGAACAAGCAACAACAAAGAAATCATATCCCTACCCCACACATAAATCAGACAGTGTCCTCAATGTTTGAACAATCAATAAAAGGAAAGGAACTAGTACTCCTGGTTTAGGTCTCTAACTCGATGTGGAGTGCTCTGTCAAAAGCCATCGGAGTGGTCATCGGCGTCCTCCTGTGTGACCGCATCGTCGGAATCATTGTTGTCCTCAGCTGGTTGACAACTAGTGGGGTCAATATTCTGCTTGATGCATAGGGCCTCGACCATCCGGGTCAGATAACGCACTTGGCGTTTTAGTTGCCTAAGAGTAGTGGGATCAGCTGAGGTCTCGTCACTGACACCAGTAGGTTCCTGAGTAGTGGATGGGCCAGGATGGGTGGGGGCTGTGTCTGTATCGGGGTTCGCATCCTGGCATGCCTGGAGGCATCGGAGGTCCAGCTATCGATGGTGGACCACTGAATCGGGGAAGCCAACTGAACATCCATAGCTTCATTAGCTGGAATTGTGACACCTGCTCGTAGACAAAGTTGCATGATAAGTGAGCAATGTCCCAATTTGCTCTCCTTCCTTCCCGAGGTGATTGTTTGGGTAATTCTATCGGAAAGGATCGACGCTATATCGATATTTCGATTGCCCAAGATTTCATAAATGAGCACGGCCCGCTCCAAGTTGACATCACCATGGTTAGTAGATGGAAGGATGTTGCTATTGATGAAGTAAAACCAGGGACGGGCCTCTGCAGTAAGATCGATCCCGACCAATTTTCGGGGATGCCGGGTAATTTGTGTCTATCACACCGGGCAAGAGGGATGGGCAATGCGCACTCGCAGAGATTCAGCGGAATCAACAATATCAGGTCTAAATTGTTTGGGACGGATGGGGGCAAATAATTTCATATGATCTTGGAAAGCACAAGGGCTGCCTGGATCATAACTAGTACCCAGAAAACTCTCAATAGTGGCAGCATCAAATGGAACAGATATACCCTAACCCAAGATATACGAGTATCCCTATCTGTACAACATCAGCATTTGCAAAAAATTCTCGGCAGAGTGTACTAGAGCTATCAGTAGGGAAAGTTACCAATGTCTTCCATTGGCGACGCCGGATGATTTCTTCTATTGGTGGTATACTAGGTAGGAATAGATCAATCACCCTCTCAGGGACAAAGCTCTTGGGAAGAAACCAGGCGACTGGAGGGAGTAACGGTGAGGGGAGAGAGAGAGAGAGAGAGAGATGGTGGGGGAGGAAGGGAGGAGGCGACGAAGGTTCGTCTAACCCTAAAATTATTATTTTTATTTTTATTTTTAAATTTTTTTTTGCTTCTTGCAGCTCTCTTTGGTCGAGAGTTGGCGCGTGGCGCCAACTTTCTGGATAATTTTTTTTTCTTCTTCGCAGCTCTCTTTGGTCGAGAGTTGGCGCCAGGTGGCGCCAACTTTCTGCCACCCTTTAATTTTTTTTTTTTTTTTGGAGCTTATAGTTTGCTCCATACTTTTCACAACCTTCCTATCCTAGAATAACTACTAAAACTAACTAAAAATGAAAAAGAAAACTTATTGGGTTGCCTCCCAATCAGCGCTTGTTTAACGTCCTGAGCCTGACGGATATCATCTTAATTCTCAGCTTCTAGTGCCACGGAGGTTCTTCCTCTGTCAATGTCTCCACCATGGTAAGGCTTCAATCTCTGTCCATTTACCTTAAAAGCGTCATCTGAACCTATTGGTGCAATGACAATTGCACCAAAAGGTGTAACCTCTTTCACTACAAACGGTCCCGACCACCTAGACTTCAATTTCCCGGAAAAGTTTTAAACGAGAGTTATAAAGTAATACCCTTTGTCCGGATGAAACTCTTTTGGAAGAATCCTCTTGTCATGCCATCTCTTGGTTCTCTCCTTGTAGAGGCTAGCACTCTCATATGCAAAAATTCTGAATTCATCAAGCTCATTCAATCAAGTAGCCTTTTTCATCAGCAGATTTAATATCAAAGTTCAGCAGCTTAGTTGCCCAAAGCGCCTTATGTTCAAGCTCCACCGGGAGGTGGCAAGATTTACCATATAACAAATGAAATGGTGACATGCCGATAGGAGTCTTGAATGCCGTTCGGTATGCCCACAAAGCATCATCAAGCTTCGGGACCAATCCTTCCTTGACTTCCCAACAGTCTTTTCCAGAATTTGCTTCAATTCTCTGTTAGAAATCTCCACTTGCCCACTAGTTTGTGGGTGATATGGAGTAGTGACACGATGAGTGACACCATATTTGCTAAGCAATGATTGAAACTGTCGGTTACTAAAATGAGTGCCTCCGTCACTGATAATGGCCCTCGTACCCGAACTCGCTGAATATATTCTTTTTGAGAAAGGATATCACCACCTTAGCTTCATTAGTGGGAAGAGCAATTGCCTCTACCAACTTTGAAACATAGTCCACAACTACAAGAATGTACTTGTTGTTAAAAGAGCTTGGGAATGGCCCCATAAAATCAATTCCCACACATCAAAAATCTCAATAACAAGAATGTTGTTGAGTGGCATCTCATGTCTCCTAGAGATATTCCCTTGTTCTGGCAACGATCACATTGCTCAACATACTTCCTAGCATCCTTGTAAAATGTAGGCCAAGAAAAACCGCTTTGTAGTACCTTAGCAACGTGTGCTTCTCCAAAAAAATGTCCACCATAATCGAACCATGACAATGCCGGAGGATCTTATGAGTTTCCTCCTCTGGGATACGGCGCAGGAGCATTCCATCTCGCACACCTGAAAAATAAGAAGGGCTCATCCCGATATACCGCTGAACATCATGCATGAACTTCTTCCTCTGCTGCCATGTTAGTCCCTCCGGTATCATCCCAATGGCCTTATAATTAGCAAAATCAGCAAACCAAGGAATACTGCTGATTGCTAAGACATACTCATCCGGAAATTCATCATGAATCTCCATTTCGAATCATCTTGCGGCTCCTTAACCTGAATCCTAGACAAGTGATCGCCTACCACATTTTCTACCCCTTTCTTGTCTTTGATTTCAATCTTAAACTCTTGGAGTAGCAAGATCCAACGGAGAAGCCTTGGCTTAGCGTCTAGCTTAGTCAAGAGATATTTTAGAGCAGCATGATCTGTAAAAATAATAACTTTGGAACCAATCAAATCTTGTCTAAACTTATCTAATGCATAAATAATTGCAAGCATCTCCTTCTCAGTTGTTGCATAGTTCAACTGTGCCTCATTCAGAACTTTACTTGCATAATATATAACATGTAACAACTTATTCTTCCTTTGCCCCAAAACAGCTCCTATGGCGTAGTCACTGGCATCACACATCAGCTCAAACGGTAGATCCCAATCAGGTGCTCTCAGAATGGGTGCGATTGTTAATCTTTCTTTCAACAATTTGAATGCCATCAGACACTCTTTGTTGAAGTTAAAGTCTTCATCTTTGGCCAACAACTGACTAAGTGGTTTGGCTATCTTGGAAAAATCCTTGATAAACCTTCGGTAAAAACTGCATGACCAAGAAAACTGCGAACACTGCGTACATTGGTGGGAGGGGGCAAGTCTTTGATGATTATAATCTTGGCTCTATCCACTTCTATCCCTTTATCAGATATTCTATGACCCAAGACTATCCCATCTTTCACCATAAAGTGGCATTTTTCCCAATTAAGCACCAAATTACTCTCTTGACATCTTTGGAGTACACGAGACAAATTAGCCAAGCAAGTATCATACGAAGTGCCAAAAACAGAGAAATTATCCATAAATACCTCAATAAATCTCTCATTCATGTCAGAGAAGATAGACAACATGCACCTCTGAAAAGTAGCTGGGGCATTGCAAAGACCGAAGGGCATCCGTCTATAAGCAAAAATACCAAAGGGGCAAGTGAAAGCTGCATCTAACAGTTTCATCACCTCCTTTCTCACCACTTCCTTCATAGTCGGGTTAAGTCTCCTCTGGGGCTGCCTTACTGGTTTCACATCGTTCTCCATTAGAATTTTATGAGTGCAGAATGATGGACTAATCCCTTTCAAATCAGATATAGACCACCCTATTGCAGTCTTGTGGGTAGTCAAAACTTTCAGCGAATTTCTGTCTATGGTACCTCGCATAAACAGAGTTAGATAACAAAGGAAAAAGAAATCCAATCTAGAGTTTTAACAACTACTTAGTGTTGAAATATTTCTATTCCCCGGCAACGGCGCCAAAAACTTGTTGGGACTTCGGCAAGTGCACCGATCGTTTACAAGTAATAAAGTGTGTGAGAAAGATATCGTCCCACGAGGAATAGTATTACTGACCACTAATTAGTTATTTAAGCTTTAGTTGGATGAAATAGAGTAATAGGGGTGAATTGTAGCTAAAAGGTTTTAAATAATTAAATAAAAATTTAAGAATCAAGAATTTCAAGAATTTCAAGAATGTTTTAGAAAAGATGGTTTATAGAGAAAAACGCGGCTAGGGCATAGAATTCCCTATGTTCCTCTAAGTATTCGAATTAAATTCCTAATTACTCGTTATTCCCATAACGACGATCAATTCTCTAATATTTAACTAAGTCCCAATGTCTTGATGCTACCTTAGTCGTTATCTTTAAAAATAACCTAATGTCTCAGTGTTATTTAGAAAGATTATCTAAACCGGAATTATAAGATCACATAAATTTGTAAGCCTATGTCTAGGTCATGCAATTTTATGATGAATTAAAGGTTACGGTTAAGTGCACCAACATCTCTATTGTCATGCACTAACCTATGGGTAATCTAAAAGGTGATCGGTCTTTTTAGAAGGCTTTAAGTAAATATAACTCATTCAATCATGGTAAATAACATTCAATATAGAATTCAAATAAATCCTCGGATTAACATAGGGTTCATCCTCGCCCTAACTACTAAAGGAATTTAGCCAAGCATGGCTAGGTTAAAATAAAAGAAGAGATGAAAATAACAACTACTCTTGCGTCGTCCGAATTGCTCTCCTGAGTTCGTCCTGATTCTTTTTAATCCTCTCGGCTTGCCTCTGTTTCCTCCACGTTCGTGTTCGCGTCGTTTCTCTCGCAGCGTCCAATTCTTTCTAATCTATTGCTTCGGCTATTCACGTTCGCGAAGTCCAAAATCCCCCTCTGTGTCCTTCTCTTTTTTTGATATATATTAGGTTCACCTTTTTGGCTGCTGTATGCGTCGGGCTTTTTGTTTTGTTTATTTTATAATATAATATAATATTATATTATATATTATAATATAATAATATTATACTATATCTTTTCAATTTAATTTGTTGCATTTGTCGCATCACTTAGATCAAAAATTCTCCCGCACAAATAAGTAGGATATCAATAGATTTTCTCATTATGATATTCTTTTATCCTATATTTAATTAAAAGATAGATAAGTAATAAAGATAATTAAATAAGTACAAAATATCAATGAATTCAATCCAATATATCCCAGAATCTACCCTTATTTAATTATAAAATATCTACTTATCACTTACGTCAACATATTTCTCCAACATTAACTGAAACAGACCCATCTTGATATTTGTGACTTGTGGGCGAAAAATTCACAGAAACATGAGAGTAATTTGAACATTTCACAACTTTTTTTACATCATTTCCTAAGAAATAAGTAGATAAAAATGAATTTCGTTATAATATGTTCACTCTAATAACTTTGTCTGCATATTTTACAATGGTTTAGTGATACTAAAATTTAAATCACGCTTACAACAACATGCATATATAGAGAAAACGATAAATTAAGCTTGTGTTTCACATAAAAAATGTCTTTTTTTATAAGAAAGAAAAGGTGTTGCCCAACGGAAGATTAATTAAGTGACTGTTTATGAGATTCGCAGTTACGTTGGTAAGAAATTTCCCATTTGGTTCCATCTTATTACACACAGCAAAGCAATGTCATGCGATGCAATAGTAATGTAATTCAATATTAATGGCATGGCTAGTGTTTGATTTGATTTTTAAGCAAAGTGCAATAAGTTGTTTTTTTAATACTCCCTCCGGTCCTAATTATAGGAGCAAATTTTGAAGTTGGTTTTGATCCTAATTATAAGAGCAAGTTTTAACTTTTGTCAATTTTTTCCTATAATACCCCTATTTATACTTATTATTAGGAGCATTTATATATATGTGTATATATATATATGTAGAACACACACACACACACACATATTTGTGTGTGTGTCTATGTATGTATGTATGTATGCATGCATGCCTGCCTGCGTGTGTGTGTCTATATATGTATGTATGTATGTATGCATGTGTGTCTCTATATGTATGTATGCGTGCGTGCGTGCGTGCGTGCGTGTGTGTGTGTAGATAGATCTATATGTATACACACATATATATACACACACACATATATGTTTATATAACAAGACCATTATTTAAATTAGAAAGCATGTGGAAAGGAAATTAGATCTATATGTATACACATGACTATATAAAAAGCAACTAATATACATATATATTAAACTAATATGTCATGGATGTCTAACGTAAGGCAAATTAGAAACACTTATAATTAGGGCAACTTGTGTCATTTTAAATTTATATAAGGACATTTTAGGAAAATGAGTAAAATTAACTAATTTAACTCCTCTCCTTAATTCCCCCAAAATCGGTTAAACAGCTCCTATAATTAGGACCGGAGGGAGTAATTACTTAAAATTTATAAGTCATACAAAGTCTATTTTACCCTTAATATAATCTTTATATAAACAATAACTAAAAGTCATTGAGCTACCTCATCATAACAGTCATGGTATCTCGTTGAGGATCGTGTGATGGCAATGATTGTGGTGGTGGAGGCAACGGTAACAATGGTGTGCACTACAAAAAAAAAGTTAGTTTTTGCAACGGAAAAAATCAGTTGCAAAAAATGGATTTTCCGTCGCAAAATTTGTTTGCAACGGATTTCGTCCGTCGCAATTGCGATGGAAACAAAAATTTCCGTCCAAATCCTTTGCCATTTGCGACAGAATTGGAATCCATGGGATTTGCGACGGAATTGGAATCCGTCGCAAAATTTATTTTATTTAAAAATTTATTTTTAAAAAATATATATATAAATTACATAAAAATATATTTTGTTAAAAAATATAAATATTAAAATTAAATACAGAACAATTTATTTTTTCCATTTTAATCTATTTAATAACATAATCATAATCATATCATCAAAAATAAAATACTTAGATTATTATTTAATAGTATATATTTAAGAATATATCAAGGTTTGAGCAAAAACAATATATCAAGGGATAAAGAGCAATGAGTTTTTCTCATGGCTTATGATGAAAAATACAACAATCATTTTAATTGAAACAACTTACGATGCAATAGATCTTGGTGTACCATTGCAATTGCAACACAACCAATAAGTACTTGCACCATTAATTGAAGATAAATAATCATCAAGAAAAATAGAGCCCAAAGGTTGGTTCTATCATAAAATAAATAAAAAAACAAAAAATGAAAAAAAAAAAAAATTGCGATGGAATAAGAACTGTTGATCCAGTCGAAAAGAGAAGCAACGGATTTCCATATCAGTTGCAAATTTTTTGCGACAGATCGGTAGATTCGTCGCAATATATTTGCGACGGACATCCGGTCCGTCGCAAACGGGCAGACCGAAATGGTCCGGCCTTTTGCGACGGACCGGGGGGTCCGTCGCAAATTCTCCGTCGCAAATTCTCTTATATCCGGCCCCCTCCGCGATTTCACTCTGCGATTTCGGTATTCTCTCCTCCTCTACGATTTCTCTCCTCCTCTCCTTGCTCTTGTCCAGTGGTGGTTTCTTCCAAGAGGTCCAACGTCCTCCCCTTGCTGTTCGGTGTCGGTGGTGGTTCTCCTTCCCTTACTCGTCGGTGCCGGTGGTGGTTCTTCCAACGTCCGTTCTTCTTCCCTTTGTTCACGGTGCATGTATGTTTAAATGTTTGATATAGATTATTGTATATAAATTAAAATGTAGTTACTATTGATATTGATTAGTGTATGTAGATTAAAATGTAGTTGGTATTGATATTGATTAGTGTATGTAGATTAAAATGTAGTTGATATTGATTAGTGTATGTAGATTAAAATGTAGTTGATATTGATTAGTGTATGTAGATTAAAATGTAGTTGATATTTATATTGATTAGTGTATGTAGATTAAAATCTAATTGTTATGGATATTGATTTGTGTATTTAGATTAAAATGTAGTTGTTATGGATATTGATTAGTGTATTTAGATTAAAAGGTGCTTAATGTTGACACTTTTTACAATAATGTTACTTTGTTAGAGGCTTACAATAATTGATATGATGTTATATTAATTGGTACCTAGATATATAAATGTATAAATATGATAGCCTTCAAATGAGAAAAATGATTTGTAAAAAGTGAGATTGGGGGATAGGAGAATTAATTAATTAACATAATGTATAAAGAAGATGTGGGTTTAGGAAATAATGAAATTTTTATGTTAGTAGAAGATTATAAATTACATGATTTTAAAGGTAAATATTCCCAAAGGTATAAGATATTAATTTATCTAGTACTTTTTAGGAATTTAGAAATGCCAATTCTGATTTTGGTGATAAAATTATGATTTTGTATTAGTTGGTAATGATACATAAATCTTCATAAAAATGACTGTTAATAATTTTTTTTAAAAATAGTGCATTTAAATTTTTATATATTTGTGGCATGTTGAGATGTTAATTAGGTTAGGAACTGAACTAGCTAGGAAGTATGGAAGGCAACCATGATAGAAGTTGGATGTACAATCGTCTAACTAATAGAAGAGAACTAACGCAAGCATTCTTGGCGGGTTTGGAAGAGTTCATCCAATTTGCTTTGGCGAATTGAAATAATTCAAGTAGGGAGATTAGGTGTCCGTGTACCAAATGTAGGTGTTTAAGATTTACAGATACGGGCAAGGTCAAAATTCATTTGTGTCAAAAGGGATTCATGAAAGATTATGAATGTTGGGAATATCATGGCGAAGTCCGACATACACCGAGTGGTTATTACGGGGACAGTAGTCATCGAGAAAACCTTAATCAATATGAGCAGTTGGTTATGGATGTCGCGGGACCGTCGATCGGCCAATATTTTGATCCGTTACTCATGCTGAGTCGTTATACATGGGAGAGGAGACCGGTACACATACCCAACCATCATACATGGGTGAGGATCCTCATCCGAGGCCGCTAGGTTCTACAAAATCCTTCAAGAAGCCCAACGTTCGTTATGGGAAGGTTGCGAACACTTTGAAAATAGTGAATATTCATCGCTATCGGCTACCCTAGCAACACTAAGCTTGAAGGCGATCACCATATGAGTGAGAGGAATTACAACGAAATGATGCGAGATCATGAGTAAGGTTGTTCCCAAAGACAATAATTTGCCGAAGGATTTTACCAAGCAAAAAAAAGGTGAAAGAGCTTGGGCTTGGATGTGAAAAATCCATTCTTGCCCCAGGATGATGTATGTTGTATTATAAGGATGATCTTGAACTGACCAATTGTAAATTCGTGGAAATGAAAGATATAAAGTTGTGGGAAATGAAAGAAAATGACCCGTCGGGCATTAAGCAAGATGTGGTACTTTCCTCGGTGCCAAGACTTACGAGATTGTATGCATCGGAACAAGCAAATTTCACATGAGATGGCACCGGGAGCACCGTAGGGATGAAAACTTTGTGACGCATCCATCCGATGCGGAGGCTTGGCGTAAATTTGATGAGGCGAATCCTTTCTTTGCTATGGATCCCCGTAATGTTCGTCTTGGTCTATGTTCGGATGGGTTCGCTCCTTTCAACAATACGGGTAGGAATTATTCTTGTTGGCCTGTCATTGTGACTCCGTACAACCTCCCACCTTCTATGTGCATGAGAAGAGAGTTTTTCTTCCTTAACGCATTAATCCACAGGCCATCTAACCCAAAAAGAAGATAGATGTGTACCTCGGGCATTTGATAGACGAGTTGAAGATGTTGTGGAGTAAAGGGGTTCTTACGTATGATATATCATTAAGTCGAATTTCACCATGCCTTGTTGCCTTAATGTGGACGATAAATGATTTCCCGCATATGAGATGTTGAGTGGGCGGCAAACGTCGGGAAGCTTGCATGTCCGGTATGTCTTGAACAGAACATGAGTTTTAGCTTGGAACACGGTCGCAAGGTCGGTTGGTTTGATAGGCACGGCGATTCCTACCCCACGATCATCCGTGGAGGAGAAATAGAAAAGACTTCACGCGGAATGTTGTCGAGCGAGCGAGCAACCCCGTCGTTTAAGTGGACAAGAAATATGGGACATAGTCAAGTACATTCAAAGTGTCGAAGAGGGGCTGCTTCCAAGGAACTGAGGGATACGGCGTTGATCATCATTAGAACAAACGCAACATCTTCGGGAACTATCATATTGGAAAGATCAATTGTTAAGACACAACCTCGATGCCATGCATATTGAGAGGAATGTGTTTTGCATTATTCTGTACACCGTGATGGACACCAAGGGCAAGACGAAAGACACAGTCAATGCAAGACGGGACATAGAAGCGATTTGCAGAAGGCCTGCTTTGCATTTGGTGGGGAGTGGCACGGGACGGACTTCCAAACCTAGAGCGCCGTACACATTCAAAAAACAACAAAATTTAGAATTGTTGCAATGGGTTAGAGATCTGAAACTCCCGGACGGTTATGCGTCAAACTTGAAAAGATGTGTTGACATGCATGAGGCGAAGTTATTCGGGATGAAGAGTCATGATTGTCATGTTTTTTCCGAGATTGTTGTCGTGGGCCTTCAAAGCACTTCCGAAGCATATATGGTGCATTACGACGGAATTTTCTATTTTTTAGAAATTTGTGCTTCTGAGCTTAATGTTGAAAAGTTACGGCACCTGGAGGCGAGCATGCCCATAACGCTATGCAAGTTAGAGATGGTGTTTCCTCCTAGCTTATTTGACTCTATGGAACATTTTCCCGTTCACTTGGCCTACGAAACAAAGGTAGGAGGCCCGCAAATTTGCAGCGGGCTTGTTTAATAACAATAGTGAAACGAGAATGATAAAATGGGGGTTTGGTTTAACGAATAGAACAAAACGAAATAACATAACCAAAATGCAATAAACGAGAGTCAAACGAATCAAATAAACAGACAACAGATTAAAGATGATCAACCCGAATTGATTCCGAAACCTCCATCATTGAGCGAAAATACAACTAACCCACGTTTGGTTCGGATGAATCAAAATCTCTGCATTCATCAGGAGATTCCCTCGCCTAGACGATCGCCTAGAATCTGTCCGGACAGTGGCGTCTCAGCGTGCAATCGCACAGCAACACTGTAACCTAGTTCGAACTAAGTCCTTGGGATGAACCAAACCGAATATTAAATCTAATATTCGAACTATTTCAAATCGAATCCGATAAGATGAAAACGAGAATCGAGTAGTTACCGATTAGGCACGAGTTCTATGGATGAATCATGGAATCCTCATCGTTGGGTTAATCACAAGAGTTTAGCCGATCATGGCTGGGAAAATCGAAGACGAACGAAGAACACGAAGAACGCGAAGAACATGAAGAACGAGATGAGAGAAAATGAAAACTTGTATTTTGATCCACTCTAATGTTAAAAACGTGAATGAATATGTTTGTGGCAGCTGCCATACTTAAAAATAACCTAAAACGAAATGGGCTCTCATAGTTTTAGCCCAAAACGAAATAAAATAAAAGCTGGACTTAAATTACAAAATTCGGGTCCAAAATAAATCAGAATTGTACATCCGACTTTGGCTCCAAAATTGACCGCCTTCTTGACCGAATTTTCTCTTGATGTCTTCATAACAATTGTAGCTCTCTGAATCATCTGAAATATGAGACAAAAATGAGGCAAATCCGATGTCTTGTTCAAGAGTTATGGTAGAAATAGTGAAGCAACACAAAACTGGGATTTTATTATTAAAAATGGCTAAATGCAATAAAAGGCCAAAGGCCCAAATAAACATAAGAGCCATTATTTATTAGCTAAAGGGTCCTAAATTATTATTCAAGAGACAAAAATAAGTGTATAAAATATTCAATTATCAAATTCCCCACACTTATCTTTTTGCACTCTGAGCAAAATTCAAAGAGAAAGACCTAAAGGAAAAGCTCTTCTTTACTAATAATTGCTAACAATGCAAAAATTGAATCAAGGGACACAAAGCTTCAAAAGACCAATCATTCAAGACCAAAACCCTTCATCTCAAATTACAATTCACGGTAGTCTCAATCAATGATGCTAATCACAAAAGATGGTCTCACAAATGATGCGCTCAATCAATTAGTCTCTCAAGTGTTTAAGGTAAATAAGTGTATCGCTCAAATTCTACTCAAGAAAATTGTTCTACCATAAGCTTGCTCAACTTCTACGTCTCCACTACTCATAACACATACATGCACAAATCAAGAGAGCTTGTAATTAAATGTTGTAACGGGGCTAGGGTGAAGGTAGGTAATAGTATGGAATAAGAGGCTAAGCACCAAAGAAATCAAAAGGAAGAGCACTGATTAACACAATCATTCTCTATGTATGAAACTTTTATTCTACTCATATATACATTCCTTTCTATGTATTTTATTTTCTTTTCTCTTCTTTTGTTGTTTTTTTTTTTTCTTTTTTTTTTCTTTTACTTTTCTTTCTTTCCTTTCATTGTATACGTAATTACAATGTCAAAATCAAATATCCCCCCCACACTTAAACTGTTGCACTCCTGAGCAACCCCCACAAAACAAAACAAGTTGAAACCAATGCTCAATAAATCTTCAAGGTGCGGAATAAAATGGTTTTACGCTTAGGCTTGTAATGTGGCTTAGAAAAGAATGGGTCAAAAGGCACAAAGGGGCTAGCAAGGGAATCATAATGCAAGGGAAAGCTATTTGGCCAAAGTGAGGCGAATAAAAGAAAGAAAACAAGCTTCCATCATACTTATGCACGTAAGTGAAAAATGTAGTTTCAAAAAGAAAAGGAGCAAGTTCTAGAGAACACAAATCATGAGAGATGCACACATGAAAGAAAGAATGGCAAAAGATGAATTCCATTCATGCAGGCCCAAAACCTCACAAGGTCAATACCAACTTAGGTAATCAACTACCAAGACTTGTAATCGAAGAGTCAAGAGTTCCGGACTAAACAGAATGATCCATTAAAACCAAAATGTCCTAGTTCATAATATGTAGCAATCATTAGAAAGAAAGAATGTATTTATTTTCAAAAAGCAAAGTAGAAAAGGAAAACAAATAAAAGAGAAGGAGGGAGAAGAAAGAAGAATACTCCCCAAGGGTTTATGGAGGATAAGTGGCATCAATGAGGAGAATCTCTGCTTCCTCAGGCTGCTGTGGGGATTCCTCATGAAATGGCTTGAGGCGATGCCCATTGACCTTAAAAGTCCGTCTGTGGGTGGATCACATAGCTCAACAAAGACCAAATGGAAATATGTTAGTGATCACAAAAGGGCCATCCCATCTAGATCGAAGCTTACCAGGGCATAAACTTGAGACGGGAATTAAATAGAAGAACTTTCTGGCCCACAGAAAATTCTTTCCTCAGAATATGCTTATCATGGAATGCCTTAGTCTTTTCCTTATACAACCGTGAGCTTTCATAGGCATCCAATCTAAGCTCATCTAACTCTTGCAGTTGTAGCTTCCTCTCCATCCCGGACTTAGCCAAATCCATGTTGCATTGCTTAATAGCCCAATAGGCTTGATGCTCCAACTCAACCAGGAAGATGACATGCCTTACCAAAGACAATCCGATAGGAGACATCCCAATCGGCGTCTTGTAGGCGGTGCGATATGCCCACAAAGCATCATCTAGTCGCTTACTCCAATCTTTAGGGTAGAGTTGACAGATCTTACGAAGGATTTGCTTAATCTCTCTATTGGAGACTTCACTTGACCATTGGTCCGAGGATGGTAGGTCTGTGGAAACCTTGTGAAGCACTCCATACTTGCGTAGCAAGGCACCCATGCTTCGATTGCAAAAATGGGAACCACGATCACCGATAATAGCTCTAGGAATGCCAAACCCGCGAAAATGTTAGACCTAACAAAATCCACCACCACGTAAGAATCATTTGTCAGGGTGGCTTTCGCCTCAACCCATTTCGAAACATAATCAACGGCCGACAAGATGTAAGTGTAACCATATGAAGCGAGAAATGGACCCATGAAATCAATACCCCAAACATCAAAGATCTCACAAAACAATATAGGGTTTTGGGGCATCTCATGCCTACGGAAATACTCCACTGCCCTCGACGGTTATCACATGACTTGCAAAACAAATGGGCATCATGAAACAGGGAAGGCCAAAACAAACCACATTCTAACACCTTCCTAGCAGTTCTTTGGGGTCCAAAGTGACCACCACGAGCGAAGCATGAGCAAAATGCAATATAGATTGAAACTCTGTCAGTCACACATCTCCTAACTACTTGGTCACTACAAAATTTCCACAGATAAGGGTCATCCCAAACATAATATTTAGACTCACTTTTCAATTTAAGGGTTTGGGCCCTAGTGGATTCTACAGAAAAACACCGCCTACCAAGTAGTTAACTAAATCGGCATACCATGGGGTCTTAACTTGCAGTAGTAGAAGCCGCTCATCGAAATCATCCCGAATAGAAGAGGGGTGAGAGGGAGAATGAGTGATACGACTCAAGTGGTCGGCTACCCGGTTTGTGCTCCACTTCTATCTCGAATCTCCACATCAAACTCTTGGAGCAACAACATCCACCGGATGAGTCGTGGCTTAGCATCTGCCTTTTCAAAAGAAACTTTAAAGCTGCATGGTCAGAGAAAACAATGACTCTACTAGCTAACAGATATGACCTAAACTTATCGAAGGCAAATACAATGGCCAACAACTCCTTTTCGGTGGTGGTGTAATTAGGCGAGCGTAATCCAAAGTCTTTGAAGCATATGCAATGACATGGGAGGCTCTATCAACCCATTGTGCTAAGATAGCACCAACCGCATAGTTGGAAGCATCGCACATTAACTCAAAGGGAGGAGCCAATCGGGGGGCTGAATCATTTGGGTGTAGTAAGGCAACGCTTCAAGTGATCGAAGGCCGCCTTGCACGCATCATCAAAGACAAAGTCGGTGTCCTTATGCGAAAGGTTGGACAAGGGTTGAGCAGTCTTGCTGAAATCTCGAATGAAACGTCGATAGAAACACTGCATGACCAAGAAAAGAGCGAACTTCCCGCACGAAGCGGGGTAAGGCAAAGCAAGTAATAACATCTATCTTAGCGGTGGTCTACCTCAATCCCTTTCCTAGACACTATGTGTCCCAAGACTATGCCCGACTCAACCATAAAGTGACACTTTTCATAATTCAAAGACAAGATTAGATTCAATACACCTATGCAAGACTCTAGACAAATTAGCTAAGCATGCATCAAAATCAGACCCATATACGGTGAAATCATCCATGAAAACCTCCATGCGGTCCTCTAGGAACTCGAGAAAATACTCACCATACAACGCCGAAAGGTGCCGGGTGCATTGCGAGAGGCCAAAAGGCATCCTTCGGTAAGCATATGTCCCAAAGGGGCATGTAAAGGTCGTCTTCTCCCGATCCTCGGGAGCAATATGGATCCGGAAGTATCCGGAGTAGCCATCCAGAAGCAATAATGAGACTTACCGGCCAATCGCTCTAACATCGATCAATGAAAGGTAGAGGTAATGATCCTTGCGAGTGGCTTGGTTGAGTCTCCTATAGTCAATGCAAACTCTCCAACTATTCGAACTCGAGTAGGAATGAGCTCATTCTTCGATTGGCTACTACATGAACTCGGACTTCTTGGGAACCACACTGGATGGGCTAACCCACCGGCTATCGAAATAGGATAGATGATGCCGGCTTGCGAAAGCTTAGTGACCTCCTTCTTCACCACATCAAGGATAAGAGGATTAAGGCGTCTGCAGGGTTGCCTCACCGGCTTAGAGTCCTCTTCCAATGAATCCGGTGCATGCACATAGAAGGGCTAATGCCAACTATGTCGGCCAATGTCCACCCAATAGCTTTCTTGTTCACCCTCAATAAGCTTAGCGGCTTCTCTTCTTGATCGGCGTGAGATTATTTGCCACAATGAGTAGCAACTGCTCATTCTCCTCCGAAATGCATACTTCGGATGGTGGGAAGGGATTTCAACTCTAGTTTGGGCGGTTGCTCGGTGGAGGAGAAGCTTGGGTGGTTGTTGCAACAACTCGATGTCATCACTTGGGAATACACGAAACCATATTCAAAGAAGCACAAGCGTAAGGACTTTGTCTATACGGCTCAAGGTTAACATCGAATTCGGTTCATCAAAATCGAATTAAGCTCATCAAAATCGAGAATCGGGATGCACGTTAGGATCGGGATGAAGCTCAAACTCGAAATCAATATCGAGTCTACAAGTAATGTAGAATCATCAAGCAAATCGAAATCACCAAACAATGCAGTCTTAACCAAATTAGTGCAAACAGAGCACCATTCATTATCATCGCATGCACAAATGGGGTATCACTCTCGGATGAAAAATAAGGATAATCGGCGCACCAACCATTAAGAACATCATCCACGGCATCATCAATCACATCAATACGAAAATGAATGCTCTTCCCTAGGATATTTCATGGCATCAAAGATATTGAAATTCACGAGATATATCACCAAACTCCATGGAAAGAGTACCGAATGCACATCTATCTTAGTCCTAGTGTTTTCATGAAAGGTCTCCCTAGAATGATTGGTGACCTACTACTAGAGACTCGCCCTCCATATCCAAGATGTAAAAATCAGCAGGGAATATCAATTCATTAACTTTGACTAATACATCTTCAACTAAACCGAGAAGGATGGGCATTACTCCTATTAGCTAACCGAACAATGACACCGAGTTGGACGCAAGGGACCAAGACCAAGAGATCTATAAACAGATGCGAGGCATGACATTAATAGAAGCACCTAAATCTAGCATGCAATCATCAAATCTATAGTTACCAATAAGGCAAGGGATAGAAAATGTCCCCGGATCTTTGCATTTACGAGGCATGGTAGAATTTGGATGAGTCTTGAGACATTCTCGGTTCAAGCTCACTCGTTCATTTCCCTTGATCGCCTCTTGTTGGTGCACAACTCCTTTAGAAACTTGGCATATTTAGGAATTTGTTTGACTGCATCTAAGAGAGGAATGTTGATCTCTACTCTTCTGAATGTCTCAAGTATATCCTTCTCTTGTGCTTTATCTGCCAACTTCTTGGACTGAACTGCTCTCTGAGGGAAGGGAAGAGGAATAGGAATGTCTTCCTCTTCACCTTGCTGCTGCCTTTTTCTTTTGAGTCAATCTTCACATTTCTGACTCGTTTTCGATGTGGAAGTCACATCTGCAGCTTGCTTAGGTTCCTCCAATTGCTTGCTGGACAGTAGTGATATAGCACTCACATTTCCCTTAGGATTGGGAATTGTTTGTGAGGGAAGGAATTGGATCCCTGAGGTTGAAGCCGGTTCAATGATGTTGCCAATTGCCCAATCTGTGTTTGCAAACTCTGAATGGAAGTATCAGTTTGCTGTTGGAACTGCATATTGGCTGTGACAAATTGCTTCATCATTTCTTCAAGTGAGGAACCACCACCACTACTACTAGCTTCTTTGTTGTGCCGCTTTGTGGAGGTGGACATATGGCTGGTCGAGGAGGTGGTGCTTGCAAGGGTAAAGGGGCAGGTTGTTGGAAAGTCCGTGGTCTGTACGGCCTCTGTGGTAGTTCCCAGTGCGCCGATCGGGTTACTCGATTCGATTTTGGTATTGGTTGCTCAGGTTCGATTTTGGTTCCAATGAAAGTTGGGGTGATTTCTCCAACCAGGATTATAAGTGTTGGAGAAGGCATTATTCGTTGGTATTGTGGCCTTCTGGAAAAACACCCACTGCAGCCTACCGACCGATCTTGGTAAGTAGGATCATGCAAGGTAGGGCAAGAGTCGTATAGAATGATAAGGGTCGAACAAAACCCACAAGAGTACCCATGCCGAGAAGGGAAGGCGTGCTATACGTGTCACCGCCACCGCCTCACAAGGGAGGTCGGATCATCAAGTCTAGTCTCTAATCTCTCGAGAATCATCTTTGACTGGAGCTTGAATATGGTAAACAGGAGTACTATTGGCTCGGTGCCAAACTGCGAGAGTTATCTCGCCATAATGGATATCAAGTCTCGGGCTTCTTCAGTGTCTTGTTACTCATAGCCCCACCGCTAGAAGCATCCACCAACCCTTTGTCTACCGGTGATAGACCATCATAGAAAGAGTTGATCAAGTCTTTTTCAGATATCCGATGGTGTGGACAGCTTGCACATAACCTTTTGAACCTCTCCCAATACTCATACATAGTCTCCCCAGGTTGCTCTTGAGGAAGGAAATATTTCTCCGTAAATAACCTCTCATATCATCCAGCTCCCAATAGATGAGGGTGAAGGTACAAAGAACCAATCCTTGGCTCCACCCTCCAATGAGAAAGGAAAAGCTCTCAGCTTGATATGATCTTCATCAATGGCATGAGGTTTCATAGTGCCGCATACTACATGGAATTCCTTCAAATGCTTAATGGGGCACTCACCGCAAGACCATGAAACTTAGGCAACAAGTGTATTAGACCGATTTCAGCTCAAAGTTAGCAGCAAGGTTAGGATATTGGATGCACAAGGGCTGATAATTAACATCAGGTGCACCCAATTCCTTCAAAGTATGATGATTATCCTGCTCTCCTGCCATAATGTCCGAGCGAGCAAAGTTGCTACTAGAATCAGTGAACACAACAAGACTATCAGAAATACTATCAGAAGCACAATCAGAAATATCAACAGAATGGACACAATCAGAATGGCCAGAATCAGACTCTAATTGAGTATCCAGTTCGGTATTAATCTTATGACTTAGCCTAACAACTCTTCTAGCAGTAAGAATTGTTCTTTCTATTTCAGGATCAAATGGCAACAAATCTTCTGGATTAGTAGTATTCATGGTACTCATGCAAAATATACACAAAGCGAATTGGCAAATACTCAAATGACAAAGATGCCACCGAGAAAATCAGAATTACGAAAATGCCACAAGAGGTGGTGAAAAGTGGAAAAACCAAGAGACACAGAGACAAAACACACAAAAGCAAAAACCTATGCTAGAAATTGACCAAAACAAGTCCGAAAAAGTATCAAATGATTTTTAAAATTTTGGGACTTGGACAGGGCAACTCCTAGACTATTGGGGGACTCAAAAATGGAATAAAAACTTCAAAAATTGAAAAAGTGGCCTAAACGATGGAATTTGGCGAAACGGAGGATAGCCCTTGGAAAATGGAACATTTTCAAGGGGTCTAACGATTCGCCATTTTCTATCACTGTACCAAATTTCAACTCAATCGAGATACTCAAAAAAATGGTCTGTTGGAAATCAAAAAGCAAGAACCTAAAACAGTGAAAAAAATGGTCTAAACGTTGGAATTTGGGGAAAATGAGTGAGACCTCACTTCCTCCTAGGAAGTGACTTTTGCTTAAAACACCCAATTCCTTGTGAATAAGACCTGGTTTGAGTGATCGGAGTCGAGAAAAATTTCTGTCCTGCCACCCGAACCACCTAAACTACCTAAACTAAGCTATTTACAATACTGTTACTAATCAAACCGATGCAAATTCCCAGAACAGGCGCCATTTATGGAAAGATTAATTGCCGTATCTCCCAAAACAACCAAGTTCGTAATTAATTTGCGGAATTAGGGAACCCGGGTCGTTTCCCAACGAATTTGCAGCGGGCTTGTTTAATAACAATAGTGAAACAGAATGATAAAATGGGGGGTTTGGTTTAATGTAATAGAACAAAACGAAATAACATAACCAAAATGCAATAAACGAGTCAAACGAGAATCAAATAAACAGAGACAGATTAAAGATGATCAACCCAACGAATTGATTCCGAAACCTCCATCATTGAACGAAAATACAACTAACCCACGTTTGGTTCCGGATGAATCGAAATCTCTCGCATTCATCCGGAGATTCCTCGCCTAGACGATCGCCTAGAATCTGTCCGGACAGGTGGCGTCTCACTGTGCAATCGCACAAAGAACACTGTAACCTAGTCCGAACTAAGTCCTTGGGATGAACCAAACCGAATATTAAATCTAATATTCGAACTATTTCAGAAATCGAATCCGATAAGATGAAAACAGAATCGAGTAGTTACCGATTAGGCACGAGTTCTCTGGATGAATCATGGAATCCTCATCGTTGGGTTAATCACAAGAGTTTAGCCGATCATGGCTGGGAAAATCGAAGAACGAACGAAGAACACGAAGAACGCGCCAAGAACATGAAGAATGAGATGAGAGAAAATGAAAACTTGTATTTTGATCCACTCTAATGTTAAAAACGTGAATGAATATGTTTGTGGCAGCTGCCATACTTAAAAATAACCTAAAACGAAATGGGCTCTCATAGTTTTAGCCCAAAACAGAAATAAAATAAAACCGGACTTAAATTACAAAATTCGGGTCCAAAATAAATCCAGAATTGTACATCCGACTTTGGCTCCAAAATTGACCGCCTTCTTGACCGAATTTGCTCTTGATGTCTTCATAACAATTGTAGCTCTCTGAATCATCTGAAATATGAGACAAAAATGAGGCAAATCCGATGTCTGGTTCAAGAGTTATGGTAGAAATAGTGAAGCAACACAAAACTGGATTTTATTATTAAAAATGGCTAAAATGCAATAAAAGGCCCAAGGCCCAAATAAACATAAGAGCCATTATTTATTAGCTAAAGGGTCCTAAATTATTATTCAAGAGACAAAAATAAGTGTATAAAATATTCAATTATCATTATCCCCCTGAAATGATGTCAAGATGGAGAGGGTACCTCGCAACGATGATGTGCGATCTGAGGGATCAAAATCAATATTTAACTTCTCTAATTCGGTCCGATCGGCAAATCCTTCAATGGCGGAATCCGAAGTTGACCAATTCACGAACTCTGAGTTTCCAAAATGGCTTCGATCCTACTTTGTGGAAAATCCATCAGATCCCAATGAAGTTGCGTGGAGTTTGTCTTATGGAGCTGCAATTAGTGTTACCCGGTGTAAGAAGTATATAATCAATGGGTATCGGTTTTCAACTATTGATGCGAACGCAGGTACACTATGTTGTAATTATGGTGTATGTTGTCGAGGTGACAAAGTTGATGGGGTGGAGACTGACTACTACGGGAAGTTAGTTGACATAATTCAACCGAAGTTACCAATGTGACAAGGTGGTGACCCTTTTAAATGTGAGTGGTTTGATAATTAGGTTCTGCGTGGGACAAAATGGACAAACATGGAAATATTGAGATCCACTTGGACAAGGAGCAGGTTGATTTGTGTTAGTTCTTTGTTTATGACGATCTGTTATACTACATACTTTGTTACTGCGCTACTGTCATATTAACTAAATATCTTATTGTTATATATTTTTTGACATTATGTCTATAAGTGTTCAGAGATGGAGCATCTAGGAGGACGTTCAGGTAGTGGACGGGGGTAGTGGTCGAGCCAAACCTTTGTCTCTATCGAGGGGGAAGGGTGACGCCATGTCTGCTCCCTATGGAGGCAGAAGGGCTAAGCGCTTCCCGGAGGTGCCGCCATTTGATATGTCGTCTTCACCGTCGGGTTATTTGTCATCTTCACCCATCAGCTCTATATGTCATCGCCACCGTCTCACACCCCCACCGATCCACTGCAAAGGGGACCCACAAAGCCACTTTACCATTTGATTGATTTACATATGTTTAGTTTCCTTAAACCATCTATGTACAAACATCTTCAATACTTCACATTTCTTCCTTAGCACACCGTGTCGCCTTTAGCCACGCTTTCTGTGGAAGAAGGTAGTTCCTCCGATCCACCAATCTGGGGCTCAAAAGATCCTTCACAGGAAGCTTTGGATCCGTCCATGACGGCGATCGGGGTAAGTCATGCCATGTTACCGCAATGTTACAATTTTCAAACTTAATTGGTTTGTATGCTAATATTTGCATGATGCCCTCTCTCTTCTCGATTTGAGCCTCATAATGAGGTATTGCAGTTCATCTCGACCCAATTATTCGTAATTACAATCAAGCTTGGGCCAAGTGGACAGACATTCCTAAGACCGTTCGAGATGTTTGGTTCAATGAGTTCTTGGGTAAGTTTTTTGTTTTATGGTTATTTAATTAAGTACTTTTAAAATTTGGAGCACTAATTGTTCGTTATTGATTTTCAGCACCAACATATGACGTTGCCTGAACATCGTCAAGAACCGAAAGCAAATTATAATCATAAGGCGTGTAGGTATTTGACTCAAAAGCTTTATGGCTTGAGAAATAAAAGAGGCAAGAAAGATTGGATTTCACAGGGACAACTAGACGAGTTATTGCAGAAATTGGGCCACAAATGAAAAGTTTCAAAACGTAAGCGCGAAAAATAAGCAAAATAGGGCCAAAATGGAAGGACGAGTCATATCTTTGGCGGTTGCATTCCAATTAGTGAGCATCGACGGAAAATTGTAAGTACACGTTATTTTCTATTTAGGTATTTGATATTTTGTACTTTTAAGTAATTAATTAAGGTCATCATATGCGTTTGCGGGTAGTCCAGGGAAGTTCTGAATGATCGATTGAGTGGGCTACCTTTGAGCGGACCCATTCCCTATGCAGTCAGGAGTGAGAGACAATGGATTAGCCAAAATCGTTGCAAGTAGCGTTAGACATTTATTGCATTTTTACTTGTTTTATGCACCACCATATTTATTTCATTTTACATGTCTTTTTTGTGATGTATTTTTGTGCTTGTAAGAAACCTTTCAAAAGTCGTCAGAGAGAGTCGTGCAGCTTGGACTGACCCGCATCCTCTCGCAGTCCAGATAATGAGAGTATGTTTTTGAGGCCACAAAGCGGATTTAACAAGAAAGGGAGAGTCTTTGGATATGGTGCCTTTGCTAGCCGACATTGAAACAACAAAGCGCTCCTCCTCATCTAGCAAGGTTGTTTCTTCGAGTAAACGTAATACATTTGATATTGATAATTTCCATTCTCTTGTCCATTCAAATGAAGTACTATACAAATAATAAATGTACTTCATAATGTTTTTGCGAGATGTAGGCGGAAGAAGATGAAGGCGTTGGTGCGAGAAGCAAGCAAACACGAGATGAGTCAGCAACTGGGATTTGATGAGGCAGGGGAGATGATTCGTAGAACAAGAGCGAGATAAAGCAAAGCAGATGCTTCAGAACAGGGAGAGGATGGAGCAAGCGATGAATCAGGAACGGGGAGAGGATGCGGCAGGAGATGAATCAAGAAGCGGAGATGATGAGGCGGATGCAGCTTCAACTCCCGTCCCTAATGAAACACAAGGGTTCGGGTCGGATCCTGGTGATGATGATAATCACAATGTCTGCTTAGACTACTTTTTAGTATTTGTTCTTTGCAACATTTTTATATATATTCTGTTTTCTCTATGTAAACTCTTTTTATTATATATATTCATGATACTTCTTGCAATCAATTTTCAAAAAAAAAAAATCAAAAAATTTTAAAAAATAAAACAATTAATAAAAATTAAAATTTAAAAAGAATCAAAAAAATTTAAAAAAATATATATAATTTTTTACTTTTGCTACGGAAATTTGCTACGGATTTTCCAATTTCCGTAGCAAAATCGATTACTACGGATTTTTCCGTAGCAAAAATCGATTTTTTTTAGTGCTATAAGGAGCTGGGTTTCTTCAATATCAATAATTATTTTGAATTTCATACCCAATCGCTTGCTCCCAGATGGCTAACCCTATCATCGATGAAGTATAAAACTCGTTTGTGATCATCCTGGACAAATTACCACTCAAACTAGATGGAGGTGAGAGGAGAAGAGGCCGCCGGTGAGAGGAGGAGGCCGACGTCGGCCGTGAGATAAGCAGGAGGCCGGACAGAGGGACGGAGAGAGTAGGGTGGAGGGAGAGTAAAATGCAAAAAAAAAATGGGGAGGATGAGCACTTAAGCCCAATTCGGGCTTAAGTGTTTCATGACGGAATCGGTTTCCGTCGCAAATCCGAATGCTTTTCCATCGCAAATCCCCTTCCCGGTTGCATGACGGATCCATCAATTCCGTCACAAATCGACGATAAACAACGGGGGCAAACCGGCAATTTTTGTGACGGAATTTTAAAATCCGGCTGCAAATTTTTTTTTAAATTTGCGACAGAATTTTTCCGTTGCAATTTCACCCTTTTCTATAGTTGTGGCAATAGCAAGTGGTGGCATGATGAAGGAGGAGGTATTGGCGAGGGTAAAGCAAAGTGGGTGACAATGGAGGAGGAGGAGGAGGTAGTGGTGGTTGCATTGGCAAAGGGAGAGGGTGGCAGGCGACGATTCGGTGGAAGGAGGAGAAGGTAGAGGCATGGTCACGACAACAATGAGGTGGTTTCAATGGTCATGTTAGAGGGAGGTAGTGGCGACGATGGAGGATGAGAAGGTAGTGGCAATGCTGAAACGGTGGAGGTTGGAATGACTAGGATGGCAACAACGACTGGGAGGATGAGATCGTATGCCCATTTGTAACAACATACTTTTTAAATTTAGAAATCAATTATAACTTAGGTTATGTAAGAGACTATCTTTCGAATTAATTCACATCTTAATGAAGTGTTTATTTCTTAAAAGCAATAATTACAATTAAATATTAAATAAAACTCCACCATATAAAAATTTGTTTATATATATAAATATATATGTTAAATAAAAAGTCAACAAATTTTATTTTAGTAAATAAATAATAATTTGGAGAAAAAAAAATTGTAAAGTTTTAAATGGATTGAAATAAATTATTTATATTTGACTAAGTTTTAATATGTGGATAACTTTTAAAATAAGTGTATTAAATTGTAGTTTAGAGTTAAAATATATATAAAAAATATGCAGATCTGAAAAAGCCCAACAGGTTGAAATAAAACCCTACATCATCCTCCATAGAAATATCATTTCCTATCCTCATCCCCTGAGAACCCGCTTCCGCTTGTCCTTTGGATAGGCGGGAGAGCTTGTCTCATCTGACCGTCCGTATTTCATTTTTTTTTTTACTTTTATTTTTTAAAAAAAATTATTTTAATAGATAGAGAATCTAAAATTAAGACCTCGCATGCATCATCTACTGTGCACTCAGTAGCTCTCTTCCTCCCTTATATTTTTATCTTATTCGGCATTCCTCTTATTCTTGAGTCACGGTCAAAATTTATCTTCCTTCCATGGCTCCTCATCTTGTCTTACGAGTCTTGTCATTACTTCTTTTCTCCTCCAAAGGCCAATAAACATCGTGTTCTTGACCCCACCTCCATTCATCTTTCACCACAACATTCATTGCTTCTCAGTTAAATCATCCTCCCGCCTCAAAAAGGTCTTTTCACTATATGTTGATAATTTTTTTATTTGCATCTTGCCTATCAATAATTGTTTTGACAGTCTATATAAGATAATTTCTAATCCCTCTCAGTATTATATTTTAATAGGAAATTTCTTAATCACAGTATCTTTAATATGAAATCTCTAAAATTGCAGTAGCCATATATACCTACACATAAAAATGTACTAGTTTGAGTTTTGGTGGGTAACTTTTAAGACCCGGCCATAGTGGCTTTAAGGTATTTTAGAGTAACTCTAGACTTGTTTCAATTAGTTTATTGATAGCTATTTATGTGTGTGATATTGTAGATTTCCATTGACACCTTTGGATTAACTCTACGTGATTACTTGTGAAATATAAAGCAACATGTAAGTTTGAATGTTTTTTCATATACTTGTGAATTGTGTATGATTGTGGATCATTATCTTTTATTTAAGAAAAGGGACTGAATTATATGTATATCTATATGTATTGTAAATTTAGGAGTATTTGAATATGTGATGATATTTGTTACAAATGGAAGCATAATTTATTGTACTTTGTCTTTTAATGATATCATATTTATTGATGATCGAATATAATTGTCATGTATGTCATGACGATTGCATTTGTAATGGGTTGGAGTAATGAGGAATTTATATGGTGAGATTCTTTACCATATAATATGTCATCACTCAGTGTATAGTGGATGACACTTGTCAAGACCCCTTCTTTCATGTTTTCCTTTGGCTGAGATTGCATTGGAGCTATGGAACATGTTACAGCTCCTTAGTTGTGTTTTTCAAAGAGGGGAGCCATAGTTAAGACTTAAGCTCTATACCTTTGGCCGGGTATATCTTAAAAACTAATGAGCTTGGGACAATTCAGTTAAATGGATGAGTTTCTGTTAGACTATGTGTTAGCTTATGACTCTAGTCAACGATATAAGAATGGATGGTGATATAAGGATTGTTGCATATTGCATGATTATAAAATCAATTTGAATAAATTGTGTGATATGAGAGAAAGTGGATTGCAAAAATTTGGGAGATGATTGGAGATCTCAAAAGGATATTGCATATCTTGTATTTAAGACAGGATCGAGATCACGACCAAGTCGCCTAAGGAATTTCTATATAAAGAGCAAGGGAGATACACACTGACAACAGAGAGACAAGACGCAGAAGCAACCAAAGTACACACGAGAGAAAATAACATCCTTATGCTCTCTAAACTTCGGTATTTACCAAAGGTTTAGAGAGAAAGAATGAAAGGAAGAAAAGGAGGAGACTATTGGAAGGAAGAAAGAGGATGCAAGAACAATTCCAATTTTCATCTCTTTCTTCTATTTTGTTAACCTAGCCATGCTCGGCTAATTTTCTTTAGTAGTTAGAGCTGAGGATGAACCCTATGCGAATTTAAGTATTTGTTTGAATTCTTGATCGAACGTTATTTTCCATGATTGAATGAATTATCTTTGCTTAAAGCTTTCTTAAAGAATGATCACCTTTTAGATTGTTCATAGGTTGGTGTATGACAATAGAGATGTTGTGCATTTAAGCGGAACCGTTAATTCGTCATGTAGTTGCATGACCTAGACATAGGCTTTACGAGTTTATGCGATCTTATAATTATGGTTTAAATAATTGATCTTTCCAAACAATACTAAGACATTAGGTTGTTTTTAAAGATAACGGACTAAGGTAGCGTCAAGACATTGGGACTTAGTCTAATTTTAGAGAATTGATCGTCAATCATGGGAAATAATAGTCAATTAGGGATTTAATTCAAATACTTGGATGAACATAGGGGGATTTCTATGCCCTAGCTGCGTTTGTCTCCACTGATTAACTTTTCTAAACTATCGTCTTTGAGATTCTTCATCTTGAATGCGTGTTTTCTATTAAACTCCTTAAAAATTCTGTTAGGTTACAACTCACCCTCTTTTACTCATTTGTCCAACTAAAGCTAAGATAACGAATTAGTGGCTGGAATACTAGTCCTCGTGGGACGATCTTTTCTCACTACTTTATTACTTGATACGGCCCGTATACTTGCGGAGTTTATAAGGCTTTAAAGTTTTGCCCTATCAAGTTTTTGGCGCCGTTGCCAGGGATGAAAATAGAGATTGACACAGTGATGATTAATTTGAATTTGTTTTATATGAGGATTGTGATATGTGCAAATGTACATGTAATCAGTTCCCTATTTTAAACCATATGTGGTTTGTTTGTGTATAGTAGAAACTTTTAGTAGAATATAAGCAAGCTAATGACTAATGAACATCCTCTTTAATTACACAAATTTGCCAGACTGACATGAGTGTTGAAATTAAACAGAAACGTATTTTATTCTATTTTTTTCAATTTGAAATTCAGAAAGATTTTTAGAATGTCGACAATCCAGAGTAAGTTTCATCCCTCGATGCTCATCTCCTCAATTCCGCATTGGTTTAGTTTGATGGATTGGAGAAAATTAATTGAAAAAATCAGTAAAACGGTTAAACAAAATCTAGCGAGGAATTCAAAGACAAAGGCACCCGTGACGGAGCTTGAATAAATATTTGTGGGTCAAATGTATACTCATTAACTAATTTTTAAGAAAAAAATATTTTGGGGGCCAAATGTATAAATTTTTGAGCTAAATGTATACCTTTTTGAGCCAAATTTATAAAAAAAAATCCAACTTACATTAAATATTTAAGAATTTTTTTTTGGGGGGCCATTATATTGTAACCAAGAAGCTCGTCTTTGAAAAACACCACATAGAGAACCAATGATGGAAACAACAATTGCAAGCTTCAGATTCGAAAATTATGTTACTCACAAGGAAGCAAATCGATCAAGACAACGGGAAATGTAACGATGATCATGGAAAGAATCCAGAATGAAGATTGGCATCATAGACAATCAAGCTCAAACCCTCAGTGCGAGCAGACAACCTAAGAACACATGGAACGACAAACCTCATAAGGATCAAGACTCAGACTCACTCATTGGCGTAGACGTCCGCCGCATGATAGAGAGAGGCATGCCAGAGGCTGGCGTCATTATCGAGAGCAGCTCTGGCTTTGACAGTGTCAATCATGAGCTTGTTGATCTCCTTAGAGTAGAGCTGAATAACCTCGATACCGCCATCTTCGAGAGAGGCATAGAAGCAGCAACAACGATGGAGAAAGCCTCGTCCTCAATTCTGCGGGCCGGGCAGCATCGGAGGCCTCGGAGGAGGACAAAGAACCGTAGCGCTTGGACAGGACGGAGGGCGTGGAATGTTAATAAAATAAATAAATTAGTGTTAGATGTCCACGTGTCTGCTATTAGCTAGAGAAATATCTCGTGTCACATGCAAGTTGTTGTTGTTCTGTTATGCATTCTGTTACTCACTCTTTCTGTAATTCTCTGTACTCGGCTGCTTATATAATGCAAGCCACCATCACATTATGAATTGAATTGATTCAACAGTTAAAGAATCATATTATACACTGAGATATTGATATGGTATCAGAGCCACCACACCGGTAAGGCTTTGTTTCTGATCAACGTCACAAACAATTTAGAGGCATTGCCGGTGAGAGTCTCCAACTCCTGGATTGACATTCACCAAAGCAATGTCCACCACAGCGTTGCCGGTTTCCATCGATCCGGGACTGAATAGTAGAAGCTTCACAAATAAAAAGATTACCGTGAAGCTGGACGATTCCAACTACCTCATATGGAAGCAACAGGTCTACTTCATGGCCAAGCAGCATCGGCTTTTCTCTTACCTGGATGGATCTGTCAAAATTCCAGCCAAAGGCGTTCGTGCTTCTGAAACTGGTTTAGAAGTTGAGAATCCAGAGTTCGATGTCTACGAACAGCTTGATTATGCTCTTGCGTCCTGGTTGCTAGCTTCAGTTACTCCCTCAGTCCTTCCTGATCTGGTAGGCCTTGAAACTGCAGCTCAAATCTGGCAAAAGCTCAATCGCCTGTACTCAGATAAGTTCGATTCGAAGATCTTACATTATAAGAATCTCTTAACTAATCAACGCAAAGGTGAATTAAGCATGCGCGATTATCTAGCTAATCTAAAGTCAATCTGCGATCACCTTGCACTATTAGGAGAGCCAGTGTCAGATGCTAACAGAATTTCACACGTTTTGAATGGTCTTACTACGGAATATGAATCAGTCATAGCTATAATTAATGCAACAAAACAGAAGTTTGATCTAGATACTGTATCTACAATGCTACTGGATTCTGCAGCACGTCAAAAGTCGTTTATTACAAACTCTCTGACTCAAGCACATTACATAAATGCTTCAAATCCATATGTTGACTACTCTCAGGACTCCAACTCAGTGTTTGCTGCTCAATACAACAACAATTACACTCCTCCATCTGTAGGAAGAGATACCACTCAGTCTTATGATCCATCTTATCGTCCTCAATTCTCTTTTGGAAGAGGCCGTGGTCGTGGAAGAAGTTTTCCTTTCCAAAATAAAGCCTCATGCCAAATCTGTCATAAGATTGGCCACTTAGCTGATGTATGTTTCTTCAGGTATGAATCCAATACAGCTAACCGACCCTCACCTCAAGCTCACTACACTGATTCAGGTGCTCATCAGACCATGTCGTCCTGTGATGTCAACAACTATGGCAGCTGGCCATCTCAATACACTGAGGTTCCTGTTCGCTATAATCAAACAATTGCTCCTACTGCTTGTGCTGGTCAAACTGTTAAACAATATTCTAATGCTGCTCCTATACCTGTTTCTACTACTAACTCTGCTGCAACAGGCTCTGTATCTAATTGTGCACCTAATGGATCTGATCATTGTTTATCACAAGCATATGTAGCTTCGCCCGAGATCATTACAGACGAGGCTTGGTACCTAGACTCTGGAGCTACTCAACACATAACTCACTCGGTCAGTGATCTACAGTCTGCAGCTCCACCTAAAGGTAAAAGCATGGTGATTGTTGGTGGAGGTACTGCCCTATCTGTGTCTCATATTGGCCAAACAAGTTTAACTCACTCCATGACAGCTCCTAAATTACAATTAAAAAAAGGTTCTATGTGTACCAACAATGCAAAAGAACTTAGTGTCTATTGCCCAAGTCACAAAAGAAAATGGAGTGTCCATTGAATTCTATCCTAACTCGTGTGTTATTAAGGACTTGCAGACCAAGCAACCTCTCCTGACTGGTGTTGAATCAGCGGGCTTATACAAGTTAAATGCTGCACCACCTAATGGTTCCTTGCTGTGCATGAAAGATTCAAGGTCCCATCAGTACTCAGGTCTCTGCCACTACACCACTCCATTGGATACATTTACTATATGGCACAAACGACTTGGACATCCCCATTCAAACACTGTCAAAGCTGTACTGAAGTCATTAAATCTGTCTATCACCAATTCACACACTGATGACCTATGTACTGCTTGTAAAATGGGAAAAAGTCACAAATTACCCTTTGTAAACTCTTCTACTACATACAATAAACCATTGGAGTTAGTTACCATGGATTTATGGGGACCTGCTCCCTTTGCTTCAAACGGATATGTGTACTATGTGTCATTTGTTGATGCATTCAGCAGGTTCACTTGGATATATCTGATCCACAAGAAATCTGATGCATTAGCCAAGTTTAAGGAGTTTAAAATGCTAGCTGAAAATAAACTCAACACCAAAATTCAGTAGGTGCAAAGCGACAATGGAGGGGAATTTCTAAGTTTCACCCCATTCCTTACACAATGTGGTGTCCAACACAGATTTACTTGTCCCTACACCTCTGAACAGAATGGGCTAGTTGAAAGAAGACACAGAACTATTGTTGAAACTGGCCTCACTTTATTAGTTGCTGCATCTCAGCCTCTTTATTACTAGGGTGATGCTTTTATGTCAGCCACCTTTCTTATCAACAGGCTACCAACCACTAGCTTACAAGGACTTACACCATATGAAAGACTTTTTGGCATCAAACCTGATTACTCTTTACTTAGAGTCTTTGGATGCGAATGTTTTCCTTATCTTCGACCATACAACAACAACAAACTTCAATTCAGGTCTGCTTCTTGTCTGTTTTTGGGGTACAGCTCTCACCATAAAGGATACAAGTGTCTTAATCGAGCTACGAGAATAGTCTATATTACACGCCATGTTAAATTCCATGAATCCATATTTCCAGCTCAATCTCAATTCAGCATTCGCCATGCTTCCTCCCAATCAGATTTAAATTCCAGTTCACCCAGCTTTACACCACCTCTGCCAGTAATGCCTTGTTCTAACAAAAATACTTCCACTCTCAGTTCATTACAACTTAGTCCTCTAACTTCTCTTTCCTCCCCTCACAATGTCTCAAACCCTTTACCACTACATTCAATCACCACCTCCCCCCAAAATCTGTCTTCACCACCCCGTGTGTCTGTCACTAATTCCAGTCAAACATCTCCTGTTGTCCCTACGTTACATGTGTACTCTACTCCACCAAACTCACTCACCAACAATCATTCTATGGTCACTAGAAGCAAGGCTGGTGTCTTCAAGCCAAAATTTTTTGTTGTTGCTGAGGATGTGTCAATTCCTAAGACCATTGAGGAAGCTCTGTCAGATCCAAATTGGACTCAAGCAATTCAAGATGAATATGATGCACTACTTAAATTTCAAACTTGGGATCTAGTCCAGTTGCCAAAGTACAAAAAGACAATTGGATGTCGCTGGTTATGTAAACTCAAAACACATGTTGATGGATCAATTGCTAGATATAAGGGTAGATTGGTTGCAAAAGGATATGCTCAAGAGGCTGGCACTGACTATAGAGACACTTTCAGTCCTGTAGTAAAAGCTCCCACCATTAGAACCCTTCTAACACTTGCTGTAACAAACAATTGGAAGTTGCACCAAGTTGATTTCAATAACGCATTTCTAAATGGAGATTTGACCGAAGAAGTCTTCATGGAACAACCACCAGGATTTGTCCAGTGTGATACAGATGGTAAACCTCTAGTATGCAAACTCAAACGAGCACTCTACGACTTGAAGCAAGCCCCCCGAGCATGGTTTATAAAGCTTAGTACTTATCTCAAATCTTTGGATTTTGTTGAAGCCAAGGCAGATTCATGTCTGTTTGTTAACAAAACTGACTGCCATACCACATATCTACTTGTTTATGTGGATGACCTGGTGATTACCGGGTCAAATGAAGCTCATATGCAACAAATCATCACTAAGAGGAGTTCAGCCTTCTCTCTTAAAGACTTGGGTGATCTCTCTTTTTTTTTGGGAATTGAGTTTAATAGGTCCTCCAAGGGAATTCATCTGACTCAGAAGAAATACCTTCATAATCTTCTTACCAAAACTCAAATGAATGGAGCTCATTCTTTTGGTTCTCCCATGGCTGTCAACGTTCAGCTGTTTGAAAATGACAGTGACTTGTTCTCAGATCCACACTTGTACAGAAGCATATTAGGCTCTCTTCAATACTTATGCTATACCAGAGCAGACATAGCTTTCACGGTCAACAAGCTCAGCCAATTTCTTCATGCACCCACAGTAAAGCAGTGGAATTGTGTAAACAGACTCCTTAGGTACTTAAATGGCACAAGCACACATGGCTTGCTCATCAGACCAGCACAACAGTTTGTCATTCAGTCTTATGCGGACTCTGATTGGGGAGGCATAACAACAAAGAAAAAAAACAAAGATGATCCAGTAGTAGTACTACCTGAAAATAAAAGATCCACAAGTGGATTTTGCATCTATCTAGGTCCAAATCCAATACTATGGGTCTCAAGAAGACAACAAGTTGTCTCTCGGTCTGCTACAGAAGCAGAATACAGAAGCGTGGCAAACTCAATCAGCGATCTCATGTGGGTTCTATCCCTCTTAAAAGAACTGTATGTTGATATAATCAAGACCCCATGCGTTTGGTGTGACAACACGGGCGCTGTAGCTCTGGCGTCAAATCCAGTCTTACATTCCAAAACAAAACATGTGGAATTGGATGTTCACTTCATTAGAGAAAAGGTAGCAGCTGGTGTTGTTACTGTTGGACATGTGCCATCGGATTATCAGGTTGCAGACGTGTTGACAAAGCCACAAGTGTATGGCATGTTAGCATATTGCAGACACAAACTGAATATACTCTCTCAAGATGAAGTGCACAATGGGGAGCTTAAATAATAAAAAGAGATGATGTGATCTCAGCAGGAAGAATGTTAATAAAATAAATAAATAAATGAGTGTTAGATGTCCACATGTCTACCACGTGTCTGCTATTAGCTAGAGAAATATCTCGTGTCACATGCAAGTTGTTGTTGTTCTGTTATGCATTCTGTTACTCACTCTTTCTGTAATTCTCTGTACTCGGCTGCTTATATAATGCAAGCCACCATCACATTATGAATTGAATTGATTCAACAGTTAAAGAATCATATTATACACTGAGATATTGATATGGAAAGGGTCTCGATTAAGCGTTGAATGACAGCATCACGAGTACGCTGGGTGGGGGCCATATGCTGATCGAAATGGATTGGGAGCACAGGGCTTGGTTGAGCTGACATTGAGCTCCCCCTTACATACTTACCTCATATTTTATAAATCAAAAAACTACTTTTAAAGACTATAACTGTTATTCAAATACATAGAACTTCTCTTACATACACACTTTCAAATTTCTTTTAAAATATTAAAACAAACAAGCACATATAGCACAAGAAGATTTCCTTTTTAGGACATCTTATATTAAGAAGTGAAGGTGGTATTTATTTTTCACACTTGATCTAATAGGCTTAATAATAAACTGTTACTATTTATTTAAGTAAATTAAGACAAAACTCATCCTACTTATTTTTTTTTCTCTCGTATACCAAGTTTTAATGGCTATTCTAAACATTCTCGGATACTTCACAAGCCTGAGAGAAGAGGCATCATCTCTTGGCGTGGCCTTATGAGTGCAACGAGAGGCTCAAGTCTAGGAAGAGTAAGACCATCTCCCTCCGTCATGTTGATCTGTTTATCCCCAATCTTCTTCCACTCAAATGCCTGAACCAGCGATCCAATGGTCAAGGCCATGATTTTCTTTGCAAGATTTGCCCCTGGGCACTGTCTCCTTCCAGCGCCAAATGGAATCAGGCTATACCCTTCAGAGCTTCCATTCTGGAACCTCTCTGGCATAAACTTGGTGGCATCCTTCCAGTGTTTTGGATCCTTGTGTAACACCCACATGTTCACCATCAACATCGTCCCTTTTGGCACGTGGTAACCACCAATGGTACAGTCCTCTGAGTTCGAGTGGGGTACTCCCAGAGCTCCGGCGGGATATAGCCGGAGAGTTTCCAACACTACACTCTGCAGATATGTCAGCTTTGGGATGTCTGAGTCGTCGATGAATCGGTCTTTTCCGACGTGAGTGTCTATCTCCGCCTTCAACTTTTCCATTACCTCGGGATGGTTCAGCAGAACTGCAAGTATCCATTCCATGGTCGAACCTGACGTTTCCGTCCCTGCTGCTACCACCGCCTGCAATTTCATCATCAATACAAAATTAACTATGGGATGGCTGCTACCACCGCCTGCAATTTCATCATCAATATAAAATTAACTATGGGGTGGCTGCTCCCTTGTCTTACTCAAAATTTTATAAATTATATTATTCAGTTTTATGATATCTATGTATCATCCATCAATCTCTACGCAACTTTTATAAAAATATTATACTTACGATACACATGATCTATCTTTAATTGTAAAGATGGCTATCAACAAATGATTTGATCTATACATTCAAACTATTGAATAACTAGCTGACTTCTTATCCCAAGTCATTGGTGTAGATTTAGTTTTTTTATTAAAACAGTTATGAGATATAGAATATAGTTGTATATGACCAAACTTCAATCCTCCCATCTTGAACGAATATAATCAAACAAGTAGTCGACGTGCGTACTTAATAAGTAAACCACCCCAATTAATCTCAAAGGCTTGACTCTCATTTTTAATGAAAATTAAATAATCAAAGCATATAGGCCAATGATATGATGACCAACAGGAACTCATACATGGAAAGCAGTATTTTTGAAGAAAAAGTGTCGAGTTCACTGGGGGTTGTGAGGCGATAATTACCCTTTAGAGAAATTGTAAATGAGGCTAGATTACTCCTAGGTAGGAAATGACACGTTGAGATAAACCACCCATGTCGGGAGAATATCCCTTGTGGATCAACTTGTCAAGTGTTCTCATAGCTAGAATCATAGGAAATTATTGTGTCTTAGATCACAGCCCATCTCCCATCACAAAGATGGTTAGTGATGAAGGAAGCTAGTCGTATTGATTCTTTTGGGTGTACATCTATAGATTATTAATGATATTCAGTTTTCCACTTAAAAAAAACAAAAGAGGAGAGGTGCGGTCAACCAAAGCCTTACTTATTTGGTGTTAATAAGAAAGTAAAGATTTTGGCCATATAAATGCTCCTTTATATAAGACATATTTAAAAAAATTATTTTGATCAAAATATAAGATATAGTTTTTATTTTTGTCAATATTTTTTAAATTTACCTCAGTGATACTCCCCTCAACAATAATCAAGAAAGAAATAGATAAAGGAATTAATGAAGACGATTGTTGTATTTTAGAAAATATATGTCATAATAACTAATTTAACTAATATTAGGGATGTGAAAGAGTAATTTCTTACCGCTGCTATTCCTTTGATGGTTGTGTCGCAGTACAACACCGGATCCGTTTCTTGGAGAGACAACATAACTTCAATCAAGGTCATGGTCTTTTTCTCCTGGTTGGCACCATTATTATTGCTACTGGAGCTTCGTTTTCTCCTGTGCTCATCGATCAGGTTCTGAAGAAAACTGTCCTGCTTCTTCGCCACGTGCTTCATCCTTTTTCGCACCCCAAAGAGATCAAATCGTTGTAGTACCGGAAAAAGGTCATCCGCAGCGGGATTAAGAAGTTCAAAAATTTCGTCCATCATGTTCTTAAAATCAGTCGCTTCCTTCGATACCACGTCCGTCCCATAATACCTCTTCCCTGAGATCATCCTCAACATCACATCGAATACAAGGTCCACGAACCTGTGTCTGACCTCCACTTTCGTCCAGCTTCCTCCTGACCTTTCGAACAATTGTTTCACCAAAATCCTAACTTCATCGACCCTCACGTCGCTCAACATGGCCAGTCGGCTAACGGAGAAAAGCTCCAGATTCATTAGCCGCCGGAGGCCTCTCCAGTGATCGCCGTAAGGTGCAAATCCCACGGTCGTGTAGTCGTAATTGAGGTGTTTCCCGGCGAGCGTGACGGGGCGGTTGGCGAAAACGATGTCGTTCTTGATGAAGCATTCTTCGACGGCGGATGGAGAAGAGACCACCAGAACTTTGAGAGTGCCGAAGCGGAGGAACATGACGGGGCCGTATTTCTCACTGAGTTTCTGAAAAGTCCGGTGAATGGGTGGCTTCATGAGATGAAGATGGCCGATGACAGGTAAGCCGGGTGGGCCCGGTGGAAGGTTTTTCCGTTTCCCATCTCGTCTGAGAAACAGAGTGGATATAGAAATCAAGATGAACACACACAAAGCTGGAACAAACCACTGAGGAAGTTCCATCATCATTTTCGCCCAAAGGAGTTTTCAAATATCGGAACGAAGACGTACGATCTAACTTGCCTCAATGAGGACTTGTGTAAAACAAGGCGGTGGTGGAATAGCCTCTAAACCATATAGTGTGTACATGACTCCTATATATAAGTGTATGTTGGTAGCTACCTGCCTTTTAATCTGTAATTTTTAACTCTTTTTTTTGCCAGACTTTAATTTTTAATATTTTAGGCAGTTGCTTGAGAATGCGCGGGTCGTACGTCATTAAACTTGAACGGTTGCAACTTGATCGATCCCCTTGTCTTTTATTGAGTGCCATATTGTGTTTAATTATCTACATACATCAATTATACAGTTAATTAAAGAAGATGTGGGAGTTAATAAAGTGGTAATTTTGTTCATTAGCTAGGCCGGTCTCTTCATGTTGTATGTTGACCTCATCAGTCCCCTAGATGAATTAATACTCCATCTTAAGATGAATTTAAGCCCAAGAGATGTGTGCATTAATTCCGTCTGTACGTGCTTAATTACTTGAAAATTTTAATATCGATCAGTCCATGATGAAAACTCAGCACTTTTACTTTGTTTTTCTTTGGACCCTTTTCCTTTGCTTTATTTTCAATCTTCTGTTTCTACAGTCATATACATGACGTTCGAATTGAAAAGTTGTGCTAATTAATTTATTTGGGAAAAAAAAAAAAAAGTCGTGGTGGTCATATGGCCTATGTTGGAGAACAATTGTCATCGGTGCCGGGGGTTTTCCTTTTAAAAGCTTCAAAATATAATATTTTATTATTGTGAATATAGTATTTTTAAAATAATATTTGCACGTACTTATCTCGACTTATAGGAACATACTTCTCTATTGTTAACCCTTATTTGGCCAAGTCTTGATATTTGTGACTTGTGGGCGAAAAATTCACAGAAACATGAGAGAGTAATTTGAACATTTCACAACTTTTTTTTATATATTTTCGTAAGAAATAAATAGATAAAAACGAATTTCTTTACAATATGTTCACTCTAATAACTTTGTCTGCATATTTTACAATGATTTAGTCATACTAAAATTTAAATCATGCTTACAACAGAATGCATATATAGAGCAAACGATAAATTAGCCGCGTGTTTCTCATAAAAAAATGTGTTTTTTTTTTTAATAAGAAAGAAAAAGTTTTGCCCGACGAAAGATTTGAGTGACTGTTGATGAGATTCGCGCGCCGTTACGCTGGTAAGAAATTTAGGGTCCTTTTGGTTCGATCATATTATACCTTGTAGTGCAATGCCATGCCATAGTAATGCAATACATATTAATGACATGGTTAGTATTGGTTTGATTTCAAAGCAAGGTGTGATAAGTTATTTTTCCATAAGGTAGTGGTGGTCGCAGTGGCAACAAGGGAGGGTGGTGGCGACAACGGTGAAGGAGGAGGAGGTATTAGAGGCACGACGACGGCAACAATTGAGGTGGCAGAGACAATGGTGTAAGAGGTAGGTAGTGGCGACGACGACGGAAGAGAAGGTAGTGGTGGCGGCATGGCAACGGCGGAGGTGGGAATGACTAGGGATGGCAGCTATGGTAGGGAGGATGAGGTTGTGGTGAAGGTAACATCCTACTTTTTTAATTTAGAAATAAACCATAACTTAAGTTATGTTAGAGACTATCTTTAGAATTAATTCACATCTTAATAAAGTGTTTATTTCTTAAATACAATAATTACAATTAAATAATAAATATAACTGCACCAAATAAATTTTTTTATACATATATATATATATATATATATATATATATATATATATATATATAGTTTATCATTATTTCATGTACTACTGGGAGCTAAAGATACTTCAAGATACATCATGATCTTATAAGGTTATGTCAAGTCATCACAAAACTACGTCCTTTAGTTTTAGGAGTTTATTAATTTGTCTAACCCCAAAATTATTTTAGGATCGACATCGTTTTGGAAGTTAGGAGAATTAATGAATGGTGTTTTAGTAAAATTCATGTAATAAATATAAAAATAAAAATGTCAAAATACCCTTCATTATTTATCCTAACTCTCAAAACAACGTCGTTTTAGGGTTAGAGGAATTAATGAACTTCCAAAACGACGTAGTTTTGGTGTGACTTGACATAACCTTATGTCAACTGACATGACAAACGATAAACCCTATATATATTAAATAAAATGCAACAAAATTTATTTTAGTAAATAAATAATAATTAAAAAAATTGCAAAGTTTTGAATGGATTGATTCAAATTATTTATATTTGACTAAGTAATCGGCGGATAGCCTTTAAATAAGTGTATTAAAATTTTTTTTAGAGTTAAAATATATATAAAGAAATATAAAAAGTCCAACAGTTGAAATAAAACCCTAAATCATTCTCCATATAAATATCATTTCCTTCCTCATCCCCTGTAGCCGTCGCATCATCTACAGGCACTCAGGTAGCTCTCTTCCTCCCTTGTTTTTTTCACTTGTTCGGCATTCCTCTTATCCTTGAGTCTGGTCAAAATTTATCTTCCTTCCATTGCTCCTCATCTTGTCTTCTTGTGCGTCTTGTCATTACCTATTTTCTCCCTCCAAATGCCCATACATAAACACGGATGCGGAATTCCTCCTTTGCGGTTCCCGTCCCATTACGGTGCCGTTTTATCCTATAACTGAGCTGGTTCTCTTTTTCTTTTTCTTTTTTGAAAAATATTTTAGGGCATTAAAGGGTATTTAAAAAGATACTTCAAGATATATTTTATAATCTTGAAAAAATATTTTAAAGTACGGACGGATTTCAGAATACCGAATGATATTAAAAAATACTTCATAATATTGAGAAATTATTTTAGGATCTTGAAAAAATATTTCAAACACTGACTCCTACTAAAAATATACTTCACAAGATGCTAAAATAATTTTTCAATATCATGAGATATTTTTGTTAGTACATCTTGAAGCATCTTTTTAGTACTAATCATTATTATAAAATATCTTTTCAACCTCCTAAAATAATTTTTCAAAATCATAAAGTATCTTTTAAATACAATTAAGTATCTTTTAAATACCAAACAACACCTTAAAATATTTAAAAAAAAAAAAAAAGTTTTGCGTCAAAATGGCGCCCGTTAAAGCAAAGGAGCTAGTGGACTGGAGAACCTGCAAAAGAGGAAATCCGCGTCCAATACACACCATGTCTAGACGGACCCAGTTTCCTTACCTATCCAAGATAGGTAGGGAGAGCTTGTCTTAATCTGGACCGTCCAAATTTGATCTGGACGGTCTAGATTTAATTTTTTTTAAACTGTTAAAATTTAAATGAAAAAATCATTTTTTAAAAAATATGTTAATTAAAAAATATCTTTATTTTAGATTATCTACCCATTAAAATAATTATTTTTTAAAAAACAAAATATTAAAAAAATTAAATCTGGACCGTCCAAATCCCATCTGGACAGTCCAAATGGGACAAGCTCTCCCTACCCATCCTTGGGATGGGTAGAGAAACTGAATCCATGTCTAGACCCTACCTCCATTCATCTTTCACCACAACGTTCATTGCTTCTCAGTTAGATCATCCTTCGGCCCCAACGTCTTTTCACTATATGTAGATTTTTTTTTTAATTTGCATTTTCCCTTTTCATCAATATGAAAAAAAATATATATATATATATATCCACCATGTTCATTCTTTTCTCTCCCTCCATCAACTATATATTTGACAGTCAAAAACCCATTTTCTATATCCATCTGTGTTACTTACGATTCCTCCAACATATCCTTTATTTTATTTTATTTTTGTGCACAGTCACATGAGCCATTGTTTGTGTATATAGAAATATCATCTATAATTGTTTTGACAGTTCATATGAGATAATTTCTAATCCCTTTCATTATTATATTTCAATAGGAAATTTCTTAATCACAGTATCTTTAATATGAAATCTCTAAAGTTGCAGTAGCCATATATACCTACAAATTAAAATGTACTAGTTTGAGTTTTGGAGGGTAACTTTTAAGACGCATAGTGGCTTTAAGGTAGTTTTAGAGTAACTCTAGACTAGTTTTAGTTAGTTTATTAATAGCTTTTCTATTTGTATCATGTGTGTGTGATATTGTAGACTTCCATTAAGACCTTTGGATTAACTCTATGTGATTACTTATGAAATAGAAAACGTACAACAGGTCATTTTGAATATTCTTTCATATATTTATCAATTGTATATGATTTTTTTTTAAAGGACTGAATTATATGTATATCTATATGTATTGTAAATTTTTAAGTAACATTACAAATAAATTTCTCTATAACTCACTTTATTCATAGTTAATAATTTAATTATAATTAATGTATACCTTTGAGGAATATTTGAATATGTGATGATATTTGATACGAATGAAAGCATAATTTATTGTACCTTGTCTTTTAATGATATTGTATTTGTTAGTGATTGAATAAAATTGTCATGGCAGTTGCATTTGTGATGGGTTGGAGTAAGAAAGAATTTTTATGGTAAGATTCTTTATCACATGGTATGCCATCACTCGGTGCACAGTGGATGACACTTGTCAGTGCCTCTTATTCCATGTTTTCTTTTGGTTAAGATTGTATTGGAGCTGTGAGATATGTAACACCTCATTAGTTGTGTTTTTTTAAGGAGGGAAGGCATAGTTCAAATTCAGCTCTGCACATTTTGCCTGGTGTTTCTTAAGAACTGTTGAGCTTGGGACAATCTAGTTAAATAGATGGGTTTTTGTTAGCCTATGTGTTAGCTTATAGCTTTAGTCAACAGTATAAGGATGGACGGTGATATAAGGGTGGTTGCATATTGTATAATTGTATATTACATGTTGTGATGAAAATAGAGATTGACTGATTAATTTGAATTTGCTTTAATTATATGAGAACTGTAATAGGTGCAAATATATATATAATCAGTTCCCTCTTTTAAATTATATATATGTGGTTTGTTTGTGTATAATAGAAACTTTCAGTAGTTACTGGGACATGAAATCTCATCCCATTATATTAACATTTTTCAGGTGAATCTTCTAATAGGAAGTAAGGGAAGACACTTATGGAGTGAGCCTTAAAAGCTCTATTGAGCTCTTTGTGTGTCTTTATACTACTTTATATTTAATTGCCATGAAATTAGGATTATTTTTCGTCCTAAAATAATAATAAAAATATTTGTTTGAGACTAAAACTTTGAAGTAACATTTGAAAGCATTAAGTAAATGTTGTTTAAGTTTTGTTGGGACAGAGTCCCTAAACTCATAAGTGACGTGTAACAGATTGAACGTTAAGTATATATGTCGTTTTAGATGAGGTGTTACAACAACGGCGATGGTGAAGGAAGAGGAGGCGGCGGCGGCAGCATAGAAATAATGAAGGTGTCAATTGCGGCCGAGGAGGAGGAGGTAGCGGAGCGGCTGCAAGATTGGAGGAGGTAGATGTGACATGGTGTGGTAGGTGAAATGAGAGAATTGAAACAAACACAAATAAAACTAAATGATAAAGTGAATGTTTTTTACGGGACAAGTGGCGTGAGTTTTTCTTGCGCCACCAACTACATTACTTTAGTAAAATGTTTGCAATCTAATTTAATTAGTTAAATTTTTTTTTTTTAAAAAAATCATTTTGGTCAAAAAGCCTTTTCAACAATGCAATAAAGTAGTAATGAGTTTTCATATGGTTATGAATGAGGATTACGAATATTTTGGTAATTATCATTACCATTACAAACCATGTTACCATGCTAAAAAGAAACCAAACACAGACTCTTCAATTAATCTACTTGCACATATACCTTCCCCAAAATCCATTGCTTATAATGTTTTTTTATCATTAAATGTCACTACATTCTTCAATTATATATGTATTAATTTAAAATAATAATAATGACGAATGCGAAGCAGATTTAAAAAAACACGGACGGTCATAAATGTTTAGGAAAATTCTTAATTCCACTACAACTCTGCAGTGGGGAATTTATATAAATGAAATTAAAATTTTTGAGTGACAAAACACCTGTAATCTTACTTTATTTTGGCTGGAGCAACCGTCACCAAAAAAACGATTCTTTTAATTTTGTCACTTTATTGTTGTGTTTATTACCCTCCCTAATCTTTAATGTAGGAGCTAATAGAAGAGTTGATCTTGGTCGTAAATATAAAACATATTTTTTATAATTGTCAATTTTTTTTAATTTATCCTTATTGATGCTTCTTAGATCTCAACAATAAGTGAGAGAAATATATAAAGGAAATTAATGAAGATGATTAGGGTGTTTTCGAAAAAAAAATCATATTAATCAATTTAACTAACTTCTTTAATATAATCAAACTAAGTAAATACCACCCTGGTCCTATTTATAAGTCCATTTTGACCAAATCTCACATACCAAGGAAAGTTAGGTATCTCAATGATTATAGAGCAAATTTCCAACTTTACCCTCATTTATGAATGTGTACCTTTTAAAATTTATTGTCAAATTTTTATCATCTTTTTCTCTTCCCAACATAGCTAACCAATCTCTCTCATTATCATTAATATGGGCAAAATTGTCACAATTTCATTTATTTGGTCAAAATGGACTTATAAATAGAACCAAATTTTTTAGTCAAACTAGACTTATAAATAGGACAAGAGTAGTAGATCTTATACTCCCCCGTCCCTATATATGAGAGCTTTTTTTTTAATAGGCTTGTCCCTAAATGTGAACCCATTTTCAGTTTGTCTCAATAATAAATGTATTTTTCCTCATTTTGCCTATAATTAATTATTATACTATATACATTCTCTTTCATTATTTTCTCATTACTACTCTCTCTTACTTATTCATAAATAGGGGCATTTTTAAGGAAAAATATTAAATTTCTTACATTATTATTATATTTAACTATTTTTAACTGTCTCGAGATTCGGTTCAAAGAATTTTATATTAAATTCAGCCTAGCTATGTGCTTAATTACTTAGAAAAATGGTAACGTTCCCCGATGAAACTTTGTTTCTCGCATCAGTGTCATTTTTGTTGCATCATTGATAATAAATGTTCTCATGAATTTTGAAAACATGCATGTAAGAGAAATGACAGTTGGACTTTTTTCCTTTGCTCTATTTTCAATATTCTTTTTCTCCGTTTAAAGATATATAACGTCCAAATTAAAAAGGTGTGCCAATTAATTTACTTGGAAAAAGAAGTCGTGATAATCATAGCCTATTTTGGAGAATAATGGTCAAGTTAACATAGGTGAGGGGTTTTTCCTTTTTAAAAGCTTCAATGTAATATTTGATTATTGTGAATTTAATTTTTAAAATAATATTTACATGTACTTATTTAAATAAAAATGAATGTTCGTTCATCTTTTTTATATGAATTTTCGTTGATATTTTTACTCTAATGACGTTCTCAGCATAATTTACAATGATTTTATGATACTAAATTTTAAATCACGCTTACAACAAAATATTTAGAAACGAAGAAATTAATGGGAGAGATTTATTTTATAAAAAAAAAAAAAAAAACTGAGATTTCAACCGTGTGTTTCTCATTAACAAAAACGTTCCGGGTGATTTGAGTGTCTACTAGTTTGTTGATGAGATTCACGGTTGGTGAGAAGTTTAAGCTTTTCCTACCCTTGAAAAAAATAGATAAATGTACAAATAGGGCCTATTTGGAATGACAGTGGGGGTGGAAAAAATACGGTAGGAAGGGAAAAATAAGGTAGAAGTGAAATGAGGTGTTTAGGTTGTCATTTTTTCAAATGGGTTTTTAGGTCAAAAACTATTTTTAAAAAGAAGTCACTAAAATCTGTTTTTTACAGTACATATGAACTTCTATTACCGTCAATCTAAATACATCAAATCACATTTATCATATGAATTTTCTCTCATCTTAAATTTGCAAAAGTCACATTATAAAAAAGTCACTTATATCACTGCTTATTCAAATAGATGCTTAATGTTTGGTACTACCTCTGGTCCTAATTATAAGATCTAGTTGATTTTTTTTAGAGAGATTAAGGAAGCTAAATAAGTTACTTAATTATTTCATATATTGTGTATCCTTAGATTATATATTAGTTTATTAGTCAAACTAATAATTTGAAGAAAAAAATAAAAATAAAAATACTATAAAGTAATTTAATCAGCTTCCTTAATCTCTCTAAAAAAAGTCAACTAGATCTTATAATTAGAACCAGATGAAGTACTGTATTTTATTTTATTACGTAACTAGTTGGAGTATTGCTTTTTTAAAATGAAGTTTATTTCCCGGGAAAGAAGGAAGGGGGGAATAGAGAGAAAATATATTTAAACACCTTCCCCGAAATTCCTTTGCTTATAAGATGTTTTTTATCATTAAAATGTCACTACAATATTCAATTATGTATTTAGTATTTCTTAAGAAATTAACGACGTATACGAAGCAAACACGGTCGACGGTTATGAATGTTTCTCACAAATGGAATAATTTACGCAATTTCTTGAATCAGCAGACTAATAGCTAAACGTATAATTACGTACTCTTATCTGTATGTATTTTAAGACCAAGAGTACGTACGTGGATGAAAGTTTGACAAATACTAATTTTTATTACATTTTTAATCAAATACTACGGAGTATTTCTTTTCAGGTTATTTTGATCAATTCCACGAGAACCTCTCCGCCAACCGATGTATAATAGTACGTACACTACTACAAAAATATGTTATTACTACCCTAAAAAACGTCCCTATTTAAAAAAGGATGTAACAAGTGAACATAGTGGCATTTTTGTAATTATATTGGCTCGAAACGTTTTGAAGTCCCAAAATATAATTTGGGACTCCAAAAATAAATTTTGAAGTCCCAAAATACAATTTGGGACTTCAAAAATAAATTTTTGGACATAATTGGTTTTTAGGCGATCTGGTTAAACTTTTGAAGTCCCAACATATAATTTGGGACTTCTAAACTCATGGAAAATTTTCGTAGGAATTTTATTTGGAGGGAAAATTTTTGGTGGGTAATTTTTTTGGAGGAAATCTTTTGAAGTCCCAAATTATAATATGGGACTTCAAAATGTAGTTTTGAAGTCCCAAATTATATTTTGAGACTTCTAAACATATCCATAACTCACCAAAAATCTTTGGTGACAAAAATTTATTTTTGAAGTCCAAAATTATATTTTGAGACTTGAAAATATCCATAACCCGCCAAAAAATATTGGTGACAAAAAATTTATTTTGGAAGTCCCAAAATATAATTTGGGACTTCAAAATAAAATTTTAAAATCCTAAATTATATTTTGGGACTTTAAATATAGAGTTTTGAAGTCCCTAATCATAATTTGGGACTTCAAAGGTTTAATATATTCATGCTTTTTCTCTTTGCTTTCTCTTTTTTCCCCTGCTTCTTCCTCTTTCCCGCATCGTCCGAGAGCTGAGCGACATTCTCGCATCTCTTTGCTTCTTCCTCCGGCGACTTTCCCTCTCTCCTCCGGCCTCCTTCTACGGTTACGCAGGTCCGTACATTTCATTTTCTCTTCCTCTTGAGCTCCCAAAGTTGCTTCATCTCTTCACATCAAAGTCTGAATAGAGCATCAGCAAAAACAGATTTGAACCAGCATTAACGAGAACCAGATCTTGAGAGAGCTTAAGTTTCACATCGAACCTTCAGACTGTCTTTCCCCCTTCGCCGGAACTTCTTCCACCACTATCGGAGGAGCTTCACCGTTAGACCTCCGTCATTTCCACTTGGAGATGGAGATTTTTCAGCGGAGAATTCCGACTCAGTTGAACGCTGATGAACCGAGCTCCACTTTCTGATCTTCTTTAACCTAACCTTGTTTTCCTTGGTGGCGGTGGATTTTGTGGTTTTGTTCTTGGCACCGCGTGGTGATAAGTTACAGCCTCAGGTACGTTCACAGATTCAGTAGCCTGGAAAATTAGAGATTTGACGTTGAGAATCTGAATCTCATTGATCTGATTGATGCAATTTAAGTTGGAGCGAAACCGAGTCTGTCCGTGTTGCTCGTGATTTTGTTTGATTGAATCTGTTGCTTTTTAATTCGCGGTGTAATTGATGGTAACTACATGTTGTAGGTCTTTGGGTTTGCTCTCTATTAAGGTTAGAGTGTTTTCTCCGGCAGGGACTTACTCGATTTTGCTCCAATGGAAATGCAGGTACACAAGGAACAGTTCGAACTGGACCTTTTTAATTAACCGTTCTTGTTTCCTTTTTCTTTGGTTGCCTGCATATTGATGTTCTTTAAAACAGGGGGCCTAATGCTAGATTTTTTAAAAGTTTTAATTACTATTTACCTTTTAAAAACAATCAAATGGATCGTAGAATTTATGTCTCTATCATTACGATTATGGTTCGGACTTATGGAAATAAATTAACTTGTATAGACTAGAAGTTCGGGTGGATATATTCATTTTTATTGTCGCTCTGCTATTACACGCTAAGATTTCATCGCGGCTATCTGCTTGTGTATGTAATGGCTAAAAGAGCTTCCTTCTATTTTAAATGACCTACGAGTCAGCTTGGGTAGCTTTAGTTACATTTGAATTTGAATGGATAAACTACTTGGCTAAACTAGAGTACATTGACTCCTTTATACCTCAAAGAGGAATATATGTTTCCTAGAAACGAGTGATTTTCAAGTGTGCATCAATGTCTTTAATGACAAAATAAATTCCAGACTCTATTTTTTCCCTTTATTGGGAGCAGTTAAAACAACTCATATGTTATTGTGGATGCGAGGACCAAATAGAAGGAACAAAATTCAATAACTCGGCAATGGTAGTAATAACCTTTCCAACAAAGGTACAAAATCTGAAATTGTTGCCTGTTGAAGGATCAAACTCCTAATGCAAACAACCATACTCCTAAGGTTGTTTTACTTTCCATATTGAGTAACTCTTTCCCTTTTATGAGACAATATGGCTTGAAGAACTCGTTCCTTATACTTCAATCTCATTGATATTCTTAACAAGTGAGGAAACCATATACCATTTCCAAGCAAAGAGAAAAGTGGACGAGAGGAAGAGCATCGAAGTTCCTAGAAGCTTTGAAATTGTATGGTCGTGGTTGGCGGCAAATTGAAGGTTATTAGTCTATGTTGACATAATCAAAGCTAAGAGTTGATGGAGTGTTGATTAGGCGAGAGACACTCGCTTGCATTGTATATTTGGTGGCGCTGAAAATCTGTTATACTTCGAGAGACTTGCTTGGAGAGAGACTACATTTGAAGCACTTGTCAATGGTAAGTTTGTGCCATGCATTTACATGTCTTTATGGAGTTTATTTACTGCAACGGTTTAGCCTTAATGACAAGTGGAGGAGCTACCATTAACAAGTTTTGGATTATTTTGATATTATTTTTCTTAATTGGGACCTTAATGTCATTTTCCTTTGTTTTTTAGGTGTAGAACTGTATAGATCATAGATGCTAGTGCTATAGCAAATTTTATTTTCTGGTTGAATCTACATTTATATGAATGGTTCCAATAACACTTATCAATCTTACGTAATTGGAATGGTTAAGATTCTTGATTATGCTGCTTTTGTTGAAGTTTGTTAGTTCCTTGCTTCAAGAATTGTAAAGCGAAACCGATTGATTTCAGAGTTATGATTGAATTAGGTGCATATACATGTAATTTATTGTTGAATTTGTGTCCAAGTGCACTTAACCTCTGATTAATTGGTGCAGAAGGCACACCTATTGATTTATCTTATACCTTATTTTCCAATTCTGATTTTTGTGCTGAAGCAGCGTACTCGGAGGAAGACATTGATTTGGGTCGAGACGCTTTGGCTGGCTATCTTCTTTCACACGTAGATGTGTAAAGATTAATTTACTTTGAATATTTCTTGGTAGTTTGTATGTGTAGTTGGATACATCATTATATTTTGACACTTTGTGGTAGTTGTATATGTATATGTAGTGTAGTGGATACATCATTATATTTTAATGGTTTACGAATGATCTGAACATTTTGATAATGTATGTTCATGGCTATCTGGTTGATGGTTTTTATAGGGTATAATTGGTGGGTTGTGCAAAATACGTGCTAGGTAATTTTAAAAAAAAAGACACTTTTGGAGTCCCAAAATAACTTTTGGGACTTCACAAACACACTTTTGAAGTCCCAAATTATATTTTGGGACTTCAAATGTCACGCATTTGTACATCTCACTGACACTTTTGAAGTCCCAAAATAACACTTGGGACTTCAAAACTGACACTTTTGAAGTCCCAAAATACTACTTGGGACTTCAAAAGTGTCACTTTTGAAGTCCCAAGTAGTATTTTGGGACTTCAAAAGTGTCAGATAGATGTACAATCATGCGTGACATTTGAAGTCCCAAAATATAATTTGGGACTTCAAAAGTATAATTTTACTACTACCCTACAATAGACATCCCATGAATTAGGGACTTTAAAAGGGCTTATTTTGGGACTTCATAGGGTCTTTTTGTAGTAGTGGTAGCTTAAGAAAAACGTCAACATTTTAAATTTAATATTCTTTCCAATTTTAATATAAGAATCAGTTAACTTTTTTTTAAAGGATTTGATAATAAAGTTGGATAACTTATATTAAAGTATTTATATTTATATTTTTTCTTAAATCTAATTTATCTCACTTATAAAATTATATATAATATAATAATATATAGTATATGCTTATTAAATAATAATTTATTTAGCTTCATTAATATTTAAAAATAAGTCAATTGGCTCTTATATTAAATATCGAAGATAATGGTACGCAATTAATTTATAGTAATATTGTTTGATTTCTTTCCCAAATTCATGCGTAAAATTATTTCGATGAGCAAGAAAAATATGGAGCATTTCGTTGTTTATAGTCTGGGTCAAAATTTGCTCCATGAAAATAAGTCAACTCTATTTTTTTTTTTCTTGATATATACGCAAACTTGTATAATATATTTTTAAAGCCCTTTTCAAGCGCGATAGATCATGCCTCTCGATGTATTTCTGCCTCCATTAATCATATAAATATTTCGCAGTCTCTGTAACATGCATGTACGTATCAAAATAATAAAATATAAACAGAGTCTTCTTACGACTTTCATTTCATTATTTGTTTTTGTTTCCCCTCCTTGACAAAATCCCGCTTCAGAGAAGAAAACCAAGAGTCAAGAGAAACAATCCGAATGAATAAATTAAAAAATAAAAACAATATGATTAATCAAACCGATAAATTTTTATTACCATGTCACATTTAATATTATTAATACAGCCTGTTTGGGATCACGTTTTCCAGTCTCAAAAGCCTATCTGGAGTAATAATAAAATTTGAGCAAAAAAGAGTAATAATAAAATTTAACTATAAGAGTGCATCCCAAGCTCCATTAATCTCAAAAAATCTAAAAATAAAATAAGATTCAATAGTCATATATATGTACCAAAATCATATTAATATATCTAATTTGGTGATTTGGCGAAGTGTTCAGAAAATAGGAAAAACACATGACATTAATTAGGATATATGGCTATAATTTAGTAAGATTCATGTATTTTTCAATCATTTTTTCTATCTAAACTTGTTTTTTCAATAATTATCCAAACAAGTTTCAGTTAGAAAAAAAAAATCACTTATACTAACGTCAATCCAAACATAAATCACATTTACAATTTGATTTTTATCTTACCTTAAGTTTGTAAAAGTCATATTAAAAAAAAAGTCACTTCTACCACTGCTAATCTAAACAAAGCCTTAATAACACCACATTTATTTCTAGTACAAGAATACGGCGATTGAATTTTTAAATAATTCGTGAAAAAAATGAACATATGTGAAATGAATTACTATACAAATTGCCCATACTTTTATTGGACAAAGTCATCATTTTATGAAAATCGTGGCTCAATAACATATCAGAGAATGGACTATGGTACAGTATATATATAATCGTTTGACTAATTGATTGCTTTACCAATGATATTCATGAGTGTTTGAGAAATTCAAATCACGCCCCATGTCATTGAGAATGAGTCTTGCTCGAAACAGAAAGTCACATGATGGAAATTGAATGGGAATGCGTTTTACAATTTTTGAATATCGATCATGGCCGAGTCATGGTGCTTCCAGAGGGACTGACTTCAATTTATGCGGGTAATTAATTAAATATGCCTTCAACAATTTCAAAATACTACTACGTAGGGTTCTAATATCTTTATCTTTATCTTAGTTGAAATATTTGTCTAGGTCATAAACTAGGTCCTCAATTTTGTTTTAAAAAAGAAATCAATCCTCGTTAAATTTTACAATGGATCATACTTACATCAAGTTCTTTTTATTCATTTCGTCTAGAGTTTTTCAATCACATCTGACCATGTGTCCTCTTTTTTTCATGAGTTTATGGTTAAATGGTATGTTAACTAAACTAATTTGAGAGAATAATTAGGAAGAAAGAAGCTAATGAGAAAATGATGTATTGATCATAGGAGCATAATGCTCTTACAATGTATATATTGATTGAAAGTAATAGTGAGGGGAACCCTTTATATAGAGCTTTATATAGAGTAGGACCCCTAGCCCTCTAACTAATTCTTCTAACCAACTAACTATATTACTAACTAACACCTTATATTCTAACACGCCCCCTCAAGTTGAACACTATTTATCTCAAATGTGTTCAACTTGAACAACAAAATAAGGGGATAAGGTGAATCAAACTGAATTGTTTTACAATCACAAAAATCACAAAACAAAGACAAAAATAATTCTTCTCCATATCTATACTTGCTGATTCAACTTTTGAACAACTTCTTAACTCTGTAAGCTACTGCAACATTCTTCTGCTGCTTGCTCAAATCAAAGTATGGTCAAATCATACAAACCATAGTCCCCATAACTTTGCTTCTTCTTGACGATCAATGTAGGCCATCAGTTCCTCTTGCCTTATTAAGGCTTCATAGAGGGCCTTTTTAGTAGCAATCAACTCTGCTTCCAAAGCATCCACATGACAGACAGCAGCATTCAATAATTCCTCTTTGTAATCAAGAAATCCTTTCCACTGTTTTCCAATGCTCAGTTGAGCTGCTTCATTTGAAGTGTTTTTAGTCCAAATAGAAATTTTTCTTGCCTATTTCTGACATTTGCAACAGCGCCACAAATTTCATCTCCATGGTCAAACTGTTCTCCAATCATTGCAAGCAATGTATATAACCAACATGCATCAGATTTTCCCTTGGAAAAGTTCACAGTCCATTTTCCACCATTAGCACAAACAGGGTCCTCTCAATTCTGCATTTGAAACAATGGAAGTCTGCTTTACGGCTAACTTGCTCAGATGATGTATGCTATTGTACACACTCAATAGTTGCACCTTTCAACCAATCACACCCATGCCAAATTGTGATGGGGACCAAGCATAGAAATCCTTTGCTTCCATTAGGGACAACAAATTGACCAAATTCAGTAAAGTAGAAGCTAAAGCAAACCTGTGATGACTTAGGAAAGTCCTTTGCCACCGCACGGCAATGTGAACAGATCACCACCATATTGCTTTAAAGCTCTAATAATTTTAATAGTCAATTATGATTTTTCATGAAGCAACAAGAACTCAAAATTCAGTGGGCATCAACCAGTGGGCATTGTGTGGCACCAAACATCAATGGTTCAACATCAAAATTTAGTTCAGGAATGTTTGTGTTTGTCAAACCTGCAACCTGGAATGTGGCTCCATATGAAGAATACTAAGAGGATAGGACTCTGCAAGTAACATCTTGGTACTTGGTTGACCTCAGAACACTTTGAGTTTACATTAACACTAAATTTGAATTGCTTGCCAGTACTTCTAATCACCCAGATTAGCGAATATGTGAAACCATATTATTACAATCCGAACACAACCATTGTTCTCTATTCTTATTGAAGTATTCCAATCCTTGATTACCTGCTTTCCCATATGCTCATTTAGATGATGGCAGTTCAGTAGCCAAAACGAAGATGAGAGAAACCCTTAATTGCACAATAATCTCACGTTGGGCAGCATAAACAGAAACAATAGAATTCCAAGAAACCAAGAATCATCCTCATCCAGCTATTAATTGAATCAAAGATCGCAGGGGCTAGAATCACCTTTCGTGCGTCTTGGGCATCATTCAGCAGGGGCGAAAATTTGCCTTTCGTGCTTCGACTTCAGTGCATCCGGTCTTCACTAAGCAGGGGCAAAAAAAACGTGCCTTTCGTGTTGTGCTTTCATTCATGGCGGAGATCGCAGGGGCATTGTTCCTTTCGTGCATCTGGCTGCCCGGAGAATCCTCTTCCGACCTCCGTTTTCAGTTCTTGCCGGATTTTGCAGGGGAAAAATAATGCCTTTCATGCGTCTCTCTTTCTTTCTGAGTTTCTTGGTTCTCGGTGCAGCAGGGGCATAGCGCCTTTCGTGCTTGCAGGGACGAGGATGATTTTCATATAGGATTTTAGGCTTGCTTGTCGGAGATTGCAGGGGCCAAAATGCCTTTCGTGCGACTTTGACGGAGTTCGCAGGGGCAAGAGCCTTTCGTGCTTCTCACGGCCTTGTTCTTGATGAATCACCTTTTCGATGGTCTCAGATCAGAGGAGGAGAACGACGGTCTTGTTCGAATCGTCTTTGCCGATCTTGTTCAAATCGTCGTTGCCGTCGTTCATTGCGATTTTCTGGAGATCGGTGTGGTGAGATGATGGAATGGTGGTGTCGGATCTTTACTGGGAAAAATAGACATTGCTATCTAGAAATCTTTGACGGAAGCAGATGGGAGAATAAAAATGATCATATCGGACATCAGAAGAAGAACACTCGCCGAGGAATCCGCGAGAGCTAGGGCTCAGAGATCATATGGATCCCTTTTGGGAAATGCTCGGATTGCAAGAAGGTGTTTCTCGGGTCGGGTGAAGACTCTACTTCAACACAGATCTGTTTCTAGACAAAAATGAAGACAATGAATCTTGGGCCCATTCTTGATTTAAAGGCCGCGGAAATGCCACCACTGGTCTTGCGTCAAAGAATAAAAATCTGGTGCCAATCTTGATATGTGGCCCGTGGATGACCAAGGAGCAAAAAAGAAACAATGGAGGATTTAACCTGGCTTTGATACCATGTTAACTAAACTAATTTGAGAGAATAATTAGGAAGAAAGAAGGTAATGAGAAAATGATGTATTGATCATAGGAGCATAATGCTCTTACAATGTATATATTGATTGAAAGTAATAGTGAGGGGAACCCTTTATATAGAGCTTTATATAGAGTAGGACCTCTAGCCCTCTAACTAATTCTTCTAACCAACTAACTATATTACTAACTAACACCTTATATTCTAACATGGTAATAATTCAAAAACAGGATACCTGCTCATGTGTGATTAGAGAACTTCACAAAATGGATATAAGAAACCTGACATAAATATTTTCCTTTTACAATTTTCTCATCCTTTAATTATTATTTTTTTTTGTTACAATTCTCGCTCTTTAATTTATGTCTCTCACATTTTATTCTCTCTTTCTTTTTGAGAGTATTTTAGAAAAAGTGGTACACATTTTTTACATAATGATGATAAATAATTATTTAATCGATGTTTCAAATATTTATGAACTGATTAAATAATATCCCGTGTATATTTAAAACAAGAGAAAGTATTACTATCATAATTGTTAAATTATCCTACAATACTCAACCTCCAAATTATTTATTATGGTTTGCATGAATTTCTATTGACTATTTAATTTAGGGAAAATGACACTAAAAGAATTCTGAAAATACAAAAAGACAAAGAGATGTTTTGAATATTCATAATGTCATTTAAGTGCAAGAACTCAAATTTGGATTTTAAAATTCAGCATCAAATGACATAAATGTCCTTCAGTACTACACTATTTTCCTTCTCTCAACTCCTTCTCTCTTATCTAGCTAAATATGCCTCTCCTCCTTTTCCCTCCTCTGTGACCACCCGCACCCCCACTCTCTACCATCTAGCCCCCTTCACTTCATCAACATCAATACTGTTCATTTTCCCCACGTGTTCCATTAATTACTTCCATGGATGTACTCAAATTTGACAACCATTGTCCACCACAGGCTACAACATTGTCGATCGTGCTCATTATTCGATCACTCTCGCTCTTATAACCGTGATCTCTACTCAGTCGTTTATCAGTCACTTCCCAGCTTGATCTCTAGCTCAGCTTAGTTGTGCTCGATCTCTGTCACTTGAGTCTTCCTCTCCTTCTTCCTCTCTCACCTCTAACTCCACTAGCGACACCATAGTCTATAGTCACCTTTGGCTTAGGCTCAAACAAGAACTCAATTCATGGTCATGGACGAGCAGGTGACTGGGTGTATCTAAACAGTTTTTTAAGGAAAAAAATCCTTTGCAATTTTTTTTTTTTATCCTGGGTTATGGGTTTTAATTTGTTTGATGCGAATGGTGGGTTGATTTCTGCCATTTCATTATGCTTCTTGATGGAGTCAAGTTGTGTCTCTTTTTCTTTTTTGTCAAGAAGTTGTGTTTCTATTAGAGTTTCTTATTATTTGATTTGAGTTTTGGCTTGTTGCTTCATTGATTAAAATGAAAACATAACATTTGATGGTGTCTTTGTAGTTGTAGGACTGCGGATTTTGGCTTGTCGGGATGAGGGTTTGCTATATACTTTGATTCTATTTGATCAATCTTGCGATTTTAAGATGCTTCCACATGATTCAATGTTATTATGGATTTGTTACTTGATAAATAAAAGTTGGCAAAACCTAATGAAATAAATGGGGAATGTCTTAACAAAACTTGTGAATAATCTGAAAGTGTGGATTTGTTACTTGACAAACGAAATTTGTTTAAACCTAATGAAATGTGGTGAATTTTTTTTTAAAAAAATGTTACAACTTTATTTGAACTTGTGAAACTCTTATCAAAAGTGTGAATCAATACCTTGCCATTATAGCCCGCAGTAATTTTTGAATTGAACATTGTGAAAATTTTATTTGAACTTGTAAAACACATATAAAAAATGAGAATCAATACATTGTCGTTGTAGCAAGTGGTGAATTTTGAATTAAAAATTTTATCAAAAATTGTTAAAACCTTATCTGAACTTATGAAATCCTTATCAAAAGTTGAATGGAAATTTGTGAAAATCTTATAAAAAATTGTCAAAACATTATCTGAACTTATAAAACTTTTATCAGAAGTGAAAATCAATACCCTAACATTGTAGAAAGTGGTGATTTTTAAATTGGAATTTGTGAAAATCGTATAAGAACTTGTCAAAACGTTATCTGAACTTGTGAAATCCTTATCAGAAGTGAGAATTAATATCTTGTCATTGTAGCATATAAGTGGCAACTTTTTAATTGAAATTTATGAAAATCTTATCAAAACTTGTTAAAACCTCATCTAAATTTGGTAAACCCTTATAAAAAAGAAAAAGAAAAATGGGAGCACGTTTTTAAAATTCATAGGGACATTTTTGTCATTGCCACTTAATTTTGAAAATGACAAATTAGGCCCCAACACCTCTTTAGAATTATGAATATTCGAACCGCTTCTTTATTCTTTGTCATTTTTAAAATTCTTTTTCAGAAATGTTCCCTTTTAATTCATTTGTCCCAATTTTGAACTGACAAATGAAACACGTACATTCTTTTGGTAAGAATAAATCCTTATATTATATTGCCCATCGATCTTGATCAGAAAATAGAGGGAGAGATTGGAAGCAGATTATCTCAGGATGTCTTCTCTCCTCATCTCTCAATATTTTTTTCTTTTTAGCCATCCAAAAATTAATCTAAACATTCAGAGAGATACACATCATCTACTTTTAAAAATTTTATATTTACTGCGTACGGTTTTTTGAAATTGATGATGTATCTCTCTCTGGATGCTTAGATCAATTTTTGGATGGCTAAGATGAAAAGATATTGAGGGATGAGAATATCTTGAACTGACATTTAATGTGACATCCACGCCACTTTTATTTTGGGTTCAGAAGCAAATTTGTCCAAAAATTTTCACTCAAAAACAATATTGACTCAAAAAATTTTAAATTGTAGCAATTTCACCCCAATTGTTATCCTAGTTAAGTTTACCCATTAGTCGGTCAAATATGTTTATTTGACATGCCCATATGTTGTCTACTTCATTTTTTTTCAAGTAAGGTTTAATATATATATATATATATATATATATATATATATATATATATATATATATATATATATATATATATATTATAAAAGGCATCTCGTCTGAATGATGGGAAAAAATAAAAAAGGTAAAAGTATATTGTGCGATGAAGAGAAGATCGAAGAAGTATTTGTTTATCTCAACGTTACAAGGGTACAACGACGGAGGGTTATCAGTAGCCTTATTATAGGTAATCTTGCTTAGTGTGTCTTACATTGAGTAATTGAATCTTTTTCTTCATTATTTGTTTCTAGCGAACATGAGTTCCTCATTCATCTACGGCTTCATCTTCAATGTCATTCACACTATTAACTCAATATATTTGGTCAGCTAATGATCAAATTTAAACTCTATAATAGTCAGAGTAATGTTGCTACAATTTGGAAATTTCCGATTCAACATTGCTCCTGAGTAAAAACTTACAAGACAATTTTGTACTTTACAAAAAATGGTGTGAATGACACATAGACTTATTAATTCAGCATATTTGATCAAATAATGGTTAAACTTAACATGAATAATAGCCGAGAAGAAATTGCTAAGATTTGATAACTTTTAAGGAGACACTGCTTTTAAAAATCTTCCAAACCGACGTTGACAAATTTATCCTTAAACCCTTATAATATTACCCCTCTTTTGATGGGAGTATTAAATGTCAGTGACAAAATGATTCCAAAAAATATAAAATTAATAGATAATATGAAAATATTGAATGAATAAATAAAAGGAAAGGAAAATAATAGAAAAATACCCATTGAATCTTAAAATTATATTGATAACAACATAATGAGATTGACAAAAACATTAAATCAATTGACAATTTGTTTTTCTGAGTATACACCTATTTAGTATTTTAAAATTCAAGTGATAATTTTTTAGAATTTTCTGAATTAAGATTTCGCATCTAACACTAAATTATAACAGATCGAGGAGTTCAGTTGACTACTAGCTTCGGATAAACTAGCAATGGCAGCTAGATATAGCGGTTAAAGAGATTACCCAACAACTTTAGTGGAAGCCTGCAAAGTGCAAACAGCATAAACCTTAAAAAAGTTGATCACTTAATTAAGGTTTTCAATGCAATACGCACATATATGTATTCACTCCAAGGGGAAACAATAAGAATTAACATATCAATAAGTTAACTCACGTGATGAGAAAAATAAAACATCCTACCTACTCCTTCCGGTCCTAATTATAGGACAACATTTGAGAGTTGGTTTTGGTCCTAATTATAAAACAACATTCTAATTTTTGTCAATTTCTTCCTAAAATAACCTTATTTTATTCTCTCAAGTGTGTTTGGTTTTTAGTAAGTATATGTATATGAGTGCGTAAACTTTTACAATCAATGAAACTTTTAGATATATATGTGTGTGTGTGCAGTGGCAGAGCTAGGAATTTATATTTGTGGGTGCACAATTCGTGATGGGATTTGGGGGTTCGGGTGAAATTTTTTTTTAAAGAAAAGTTTTAAATGCATTAAAAATTAAATGAATATAGACAAGAAAAGAAAAGAAAATTTCAACTTAACATAGAAAAAAATAATCAAGAGTCTAACGAAATGAAAATTATCTGCAAGAACTCCTTAAGAAATATGGAATGGATCACTAACACAGAGTTGATACCCCTATGAGCTCAACGACTTTTGTAATATTTTAATTTTTATTTTTAGGATTTATTTATAATTAAGAGTGAAATTATATATGATATATTTAATTTATAATTTTTAAAAATATATAAAAAGATGGAAATAGTGGGTCTTTTGTTGTAATTTTTCCCTATATTTGCGGCACACAATTAAAAAGAATGATGATTACATGCATTTCAATTTTCAAAGACTGAGTGTGTTTGGTGCAGTGAGACTGACGTGTGTGTGCGTTTGTGTGAATTGCAAAAAGGAAAAACAAAATGTACTCAAGACGGGATTCGAACCTGGGTGTATCATGTATGACAATGTATTACTCTACCACTAGACCATTGGTGCTTCTTCTTGAAGGGTTCCTTCAAAATATATATATTCTAAAATTTCTGTGTGTGTGTGCGCGCACACACGCAAGCACATATATATGTTTGTGTGTGTATACATATATGTATGTATGTATATATGTGTGTGTGTCTACACACAAAAATATATAAACACACACAAGCACATATATATGTTTGTGTATGTGTATACATATGTGTATATATGTATATGTGTGTGTATCTGTGTCTGTCTGTCAATATATATGTGTGTATATGTACATATATAAATACACACACACATATATACATATATATCTTTTGCGTGTGTGTTTATGTGTGTGTGTGCGCATATATATATATTTGTGTGTGTGTGTAGATATATGTACACACACACATATGTATGTATACATATATACACATACATATATGTATCTATAATAATACTATTATTTCAATTAGATAGTGTGTGGAAAGGAAAATTCTAAGTTTGAGAGATATGTGACAGAAACTATTGATTCACTTTTATTTATGTCATTTTAAATTTATGTAAGGGCATTTTAGGAAAATGAGTAAAATTAACTAATTTAAGTATTTAACTTATTTCCTTAATCTTCCCAAAATCGGTTAAATATGTCTTATAATTAGGACCGGGGGGAGTATTATTCAATTGTTGTGTTTAGTTTACAAGGTTAAGTTTCATCCAGGTGCGCATTAAATCGTATAATTATTATTAGGGTTAAGGTGCAATTTTATCAACAAAGTTTTGCTTCAAGAGAGTTTGGCACAAATAAGTTTTGAAGGAAGTAAAAATACCAATAAACAATTTAAAATATGTAAATTCACAAAAGCCGTTAAATTTGCCCAAACCTTGTTAGGGTTTTCTTCTTTTATAATTTAACGACTGTTTGGTTAAATTTAACAATTTTGGTGAATTTGCACCCTTTTAAATTGTTTATTGGTACTTTTACTCCTTCTAAAATTTATTTGTGTTAGTTGATTTTGGAGCTAAACTTCATTAGTAAAATTACACCTTAACCCTTATTATTACATAGAACCTATCATTAATATCCTTTTTCCGAAGAAGGAAGAAAGATCAGCCTGCAGCAAAATGAGATCATTTACAGGTTTAAAGATGATGTGATGAACAGTAAAGGTTTTTCCAGGTGGGCTTCAAATCGTACACGTTGAACAGTCAAAAGATGGGCTTGCTATTGTATAGGGTCAGCTACTGGGCCTACCGGTGTTCTTAGCTTCCTGCGTTCTTTCATTTTCAAACCTATCAACATTGCATCACTTACCCCTTGTCCTTAGGTTCAACTGGTAAAGGGGTCGGACTTCCTCACTTCAAGGGAGGGGGTTCGATCCCTGCGCTGGTTAAGGCGCTGGGGGAGGCATCCTAGGGGTCTAGGAAGCAGTGGAAACGCTGGTAGAGGTGGAGGCATGTGTACTCTCTGTCCAGGCTCTCAAAGAGCCGGGGCCGTGCCTTGGCCTTGGTGGGGGACTTATGTTGAACCCCTCCAAAACCTTTTTTTACCAAAAAAATAAAACATTGCATCACTTTTCCTTGCGTTTAATTGGTAAATGAGTCGGACGTTCTTACTAAAGGGAGGGGGTTCGGTCAAGACACTGAGAGAGACATCCTAGATGACGTGAACTTGTGGAAACGCAGGCTGAGGTGGAGGCATGCATATGTATTCCCAGTCCTATATGTCCTGGGGAGCAAAGTCATAGCGATTTGCCCCTTGAACTGTGGGTGAACACAACCCCTTTCCTAAAAAATTTATATTAAAAAAAAAAAAAAACATTGCAACACTGTTTGATACTTCCCAGAAAACTTAATCCACCCTTCACAAAATAAATCTTCTACTCTTTATTCCTAATTTTATCGATACCGACCACATTTGATTCTTTGCATACAGGTGCTGCTCTCCCTCACTTCCTCCTTTGGGCAGAGCTATTATATTGATTCGAACTAATAATCTGCAGGGTTCCTCCAACAAGATGCATGAATGAGCAGAGACACCATTTGAAGCAAACCTAAACCACATTATAGATACTTTTTTTATTAATTAATACGTTATTTACGCAGCTCCCTCGTTGTTTCTATATTAGCTTTTGTTGGATTCAAATACAAGTGAGAATATATAGATCAAAACTCCAGATTCCAAATCGAAGGACAGGAGACTCCCCAAACCAGAGGCTGCAAGTGTTCCTTTTTCTTTGTCCCCCTGATTGCTATGTTTTTTTTTAATGAATAAGAATCATTCCTAACATGTCATGATTTATGATTCACATATTGAGAGATATTCAGCATTACATCATGAACCATGCAAAATAAAAGCCACAAGATAACAACAATAAAGGAGGAAGATGGTCCATACAGAAAGACCAACGCATATATAATTCAATCATCACAAAGTTTCAAACCTTTATATGTTCAACTTCAATTTACAAATCCAGTATATATAGATTCTAGTACAACATAGAATATATGGAAAAGGAGAAGAGGGAGCCAAAACAAAAAGTTGTGATTGATGAAGAAGCAAGCAAAGCACGGGTGTGATTACCGAGGAGAAACATCATTCCCCCACACAACCTTCAATCACCGTTGACAAAAATAATGCATCACCTCAAATCAAAAACCATATTGTACATGGACAGCAGGTACTACTACACTAACAGTAATTCTTCTGTCCATGGCAGCATATGAATCTCAACAAGACCCTATATCATAACCTCTATTCTCGCATTTCTACCTCACTAAACACAAGCTCGAAGCTGCTCAACGATTGTGGAGAGGGTCTGATGCATTTGGGACTTTCCTCTTTTGTGACAAGTACAAATCAAATGACTTCATTCCAAGCTGCTTACTCTGCCTCTGTTTCTGATGATTCCCTACCATGCCCGTTATTGTGTGGTTGCTCAAACCTACCATTGAGCTCTCTTCCTTATTGTCTGCGCACACTAGGAATAATGTAAGAACCACAAAAACCATAACCCTGATCTGAAACCAACCCAGTAGAGAGAAGTGTATATTCATATTGTTTGGCTCTAGGAGAGAGACAGAGGGTGAAGAAGAGAAGAGGGTACTTATAATGGAAAATTAGAAGGGAGGGTTTGAAAAAGCAAGCACTCGATTGGAGGGGAAAAGCTACCAGGCTTTGTTTGAAGAGGGCCAAAAGGTGATGTAGAGTGATGTTCAATTGAGTACACCCTGCAAACAAGGGACACATCTCACGAAGCAACTTTTCTGGCCTTTTGCTTTAATATATTCTTTTGTCTTTCACGAGAACGCACCTTTTTTTGATTTTTTTTCCCTGAATTTGTTTTCCTCTTCTAGCTTCCAGTCCTTCTCAAATAAAGGCTCAGTCCAGCTTCAATATATTTTCAGAATCTGGCTCTTGTGCTTTTTCTCTAATATCTTTGTCCTGGCTTTGCTTGTCGCCTTAAGGGAAAGCAGCCAATTTGCTTATTGTGGCTCTATGTGCTATGCTTTAGAAATCCAATTATAGCCACCTACAATTGAGCAACTCCTCCCAGTAATTAATAAAAAGTAAAAGTATTCAGTTGCATCTAGCATTTGAAATTTTTTGTTCAGGTAGATTCAATACTTAAAATATTTTGTGATGCACTTAGTACCTCGATGTACTTTTTTTAATTGTATCTATTACCCTAAAGTATCATTGTACATAATTACTTAATAATTTAAAGTGTTAGATATAATTAAAAAAAATAACATGTTGGATGCATCAGAGTATTTTAGAATACTGAAAATACTGGCTCTCCTTGTGGATGAATAATTGTGCCTTGATTCTTCCAAGGACATCTGCATGCATTGCTTTAGTCCGATGTTTGCAGGATCTTTTTGTTTGTATATAAACAAATGAGGCAAATGTTGCTTAAAGCAGAAGTCTTTGAGTAGTCAAATCATGCGTGAGACCAATCAACTAAGCGATCAAGCAAATGACCTGCGAGTAAATCACTGAGTCCTGAATATGGAAACATTAAAAATGATAAAATGACTACGACACTTTGATTTTCTCGTGTGCTTTGCTCGACAGGTGCCACGTGGAGTTGTTTTTCCAAGTGAATGCCCTTAATTATTCTCTAATAGTAGGAGCCAACCACGGCAAGCAGGCCTGGCCAATCCCCACTTGTTCTTTCTGGTTTGTGTTTTTCTGTGTAACGTTAATTGTTCTGGTTTTTATCATTTATGTTCACCATTTCCACGGCAACTTATTTAGTTATTTTATTAGAAAAGTCAATATTGTTAAAGTGTCTATAATTAACTATATTTATCTTATTATCTAATTCCCACTTGACCTGGAAGCCTAATCACCATGTTTAGAACTGCATCATGATGACATGACCCTCTGTTATTCTATTACTCTGTTTTGATTTTTCCTTCCAAGTATTTTTGTTTGGGGAATAAAACTTTATCTTTAATTCTAGGGAGATATATGGTTCTGATTTGAGGGCGAATAAAATTCCCACTATCATCAATCATCGTCAATTGTTGCCAGTTCCAGGTAATGGCAGCTTTTTTAAGTGTAGAATTTTTGGTAAAGATTATTTGAATATCAGATGCTTATTCCTGCTGGCAGAATAAAAGTAAAAGTTAGATAAAACGAGACCATTAAATGACAATTGACAATGATGGATGCTTGTTGATATTCTGATTTATTGTACGTGCTTCATTTAATAAAAAAACTAGAATTATTGTTATTAAGGAAATTATTTTGATGCTCACAAGTTCACGATTTAATGACAATTGACAATGATGAATGAATAATCTTCTTCCCCATCAATACAGTGGAACCTTTTTTTTTTTTTTAAACAGAGAAATTTCATTCCGCCTCATAAAAAAAAATTATTTCACATAACCAAAAAATTTTGAAATTTTACAGCATAATAGAATTACCAACATGTGGTTGGTCCAGCGGAATGTGGCGCTGGATTTCCTAAGAGGTCTAGGGTTCGAGCTGCGGTAAAACCACTCGCAATCCGCCTTGTATGGAGCTACCACTGTTGGGAGGGTCGTCATTGCCACTACAGAACCCGGTTGCACACTTGCCACCATTTTTTTATACAAAAAAAATAAAAATAAAAATAGAATTTAATAGGTAAAAAAATGATGCCCTTATTTATTTATTTTTTCTTTTCGAATTCCCTCCTACGCCTTCTGAATGTCCTTTCTCGTTTTGTGAATGGTATGTTTAACTCTTTAGATTTTTTTTTTTATTCCTTTATTTTTCTTGTGAATACTCTTATTTGTTTTAAGAATTCTTTTATTTATCTTATGAATGGTTAAAATGTTTTTATTAACTCACTTGTTTCTTTTGAATCTCTTTATTTATCTTGTAAAGTAAGGACACCATTGTCTTTTCATCCACCAAATTTAATTTAATTTTGATCCAGTGGATATAATGAAATTTCACAAATTTTTGGAATTAACTAAAATAAAATTGTTGTTATGGGGCTAACTGAAATTTTCTGAAAAAAATAAACAAGTACAGTGGAGCCTTTGACACAAAACTGAAACCCTACTAATTTCCACATGAAAATTCTGAAAAAGTTGGTTAAAAGTACAAATTTAAAAATTTTATTAGTAATAAGAACATAAATCAAGTGCCACTATTTCTATATATTGGGTTAAGTAGTAAATTTATTCTGAAAGTTTTCGTTGAAGAACAATGTTACTCTAGAAGTTTTTTTTGTCTCAATGTTACTTCAGAAGCTTCAAAACTTAGCAATATTGCCCATTTCCACTAAAAAATTAATGGTCAACGTCAGTTTTTTTACGGTCAATGTTAATTTTTTAACAGAATAAGGCAATATTGTTATGTTTTGAAACTTCTAATGCAACATTAAAATAAGAAAAACTTCCAGAGCAAAATTGCTCCTGGGCCTATACTTTCGGAGCGGATTTGTTACTTAATTCTATAAAATATTACCTCCAGTCATTCATATTAACATCTAAGGTTAAGTAGGGAATTTGCCCCGAAAGTTTTGGCTGAGGAGCAATGTTACCCTGAAAGTTTTTCATGTCTCAATGTTGCTCCGAAAATTTCAAAACATAGCAATGTTTCCCATTTTCATAAAAAAGTTATCAGTCAACGTTAATTTTTTTACAGTCAACGTTAGTTTTTTAACGAAATAGGATAACATTGCTACATTTTGAAACTTCCAGGACAACATTGAAACAACAACAAAAAATTCAAAGTAATATTGCTCCTAAGTCTATACTTTTGAAACGGATTTGCTACTTAACTCTAACATCTAATTTGTAGTACAATTACATTACAAACTGGATATGATATTACGTGAGTTAGTACTTCATGATAGCAGAGTAAGAGTACCTTCTATACAAAAAAATATATCATATCCGTATGACTAATATTTTAAACAGTAAGACATATTTAACCGATTTTGGGGAGACTAAGGAAAGAAGTTAAATTAGTTAATTTTACTCATTTTCCTAAAATGTCCTTATATAAATTTAAAATAACATAAGTAAAAGTGAATCAACAACTCCTGCCACATACCTCTCCGGTCTAGAATTTTCTTTTTCACACGCTATCTATATGAAATAATGATCTTGCTATATATACATATATGTGTGTATGTATACATATAAATATATATACATATATATATATGTGTGTGTGTATGTACATATATCTACACACATATATGTGTGCGCGCTGTCACGGCCTTGGACTTGATCTCCCAAATACCGTGCCGGCCTTAGCTTGATCACTCCTCTCGATCTTTGCTAAGTCAGCCGAACCCTCACGTGTAGGCAAAGAACACAAAGACTAAAAGAACTCTTAGAGAGAGAAAGAGGAGTTAGAGAGAGAATCTCTTGAACAACAAATGCTTGAAGACTCTTGGATGGATTATAAGTGAGGAGGGCACTCCTATTTATAGCCTACCACCTCCTCAATGAACGGTCAAGATCAAAAACATCCTATGGTGGAGAATGATTCTCCAGAACTTTCCCTAGGAATATCTAGATATTTCTCTCTTTCATGAGAGTTCTAGAATTCTATTTACATTTCTATATTTAGATACAAGTATCTATACTAATGTGGAACCCTCTAGAATTCTCTGCACAACTCTACCTCTATATACATATATCTACAATATTCAAGAAGCTTCTAGACTTTGCCACTTGACAAGTCTAAACCTCCCTTTAATGCAGAGTGTCTTGGCACGCAAAATATCTGATGTTCCCTTCTGTGCGTGACACTCTCCCCCACCTAATTCAGTGACGCCCTCGTCACTGTACTGGACTAGGATCACCCTTGTCTTCATGAAATGGCCAGAACATTCTCACATGAAAGACATGATGAATCTTCAAGTTCGGGGAAAGGTCCAACTTGTAGGTATTATTCCCTACCCTTTCCACGATCTTGTATGGGCCTTGAACAAGACCTCGAAACCCCTCGGTTTTCTTGGGAGGAAGCTTCACGACCACCTTGTCCCCCACTTGATATTCAGGGACTTCCTTCTTCCCAGCTGCATCCTTCTTCCTCATCGTGGCTGACTTGCCCAGGAAGGACCTTGTGACCTCAACCCTTCGGCTCAATGTATCACCCACTACATTAGCCGTGCCAAGTCCATACTCCATCCCGCGGTCCACCTCTCGCCTAGGCGGCAACCTTTTTTGGAGTCTTGATGGCATGAGGTTTTCAGTCCTCTTCAAGGCAGGGGGAAGATTCCCACGATCCTCCTCATCTGGATCCACCACCTTCAAAGTTGCAAGGTAGGTGACTTCCCCACTCCCAGGCCCCTTCGCCACTTGCATGGTTGAAGAGCGAACACCCCGATCATCGCTTGTCGTAGGCACTGTGCAACCAATCCCCTTTTCAAGGATGCACAACGAGTCTTCACCTGGCATGAGGACTACTTTTGCCTTGCGCAAAAAGTCCAAACCAAGTACCACATTGAAATCATCCATAGGGGTCACCGACAAGTCTACGGTCCCCTTCCACGTCCCGATGCATAGCTCTACCTCACGAGCTACGCCATTAAGAGGTTTGGCAGGAGTGTTGACAGACTTCCACCATCCTCCTCGGGTTTGAACCACAGTGAGACCAACCCGCTTGGCCTCTTTGGGAGTAATGAAATTATGGGTAGCCCCGGTGTCTACCATCACCTTAATTGGCTTCCCATTCAGCTCCACATTAACAAACATGAGGCCTTTACCCCTCTGAACAGGTTCCTCATGTTTGGCCTTCAAGGCATTCAGCACCCTAAGAGATCCCATGCGCATGCTTGGCTCCTCCTCGTCAGGTCCATCTTTCCCTTCAACGATGGCTGACAAGCTACCAAGCTTCGGACACTTACTCATGTAATGTGGCCCTTTGCACACGTAGCAGCTTATTGTCCTCTTCTTCTCTTCAAATTTTCTCCCATGGAAGGATTTTCAATTTCCTCCCTTAGTGAACTCCTTCCCCTTGTCTCCCCCTCTGTTCCCATGATTGGTTTCAGGAGACTTCGATCCGGAAGACTCACCTTTCTCCCCCTTCTGATAATCAGTGAGACTCTCCGCAATGGCAATGGCTTCGTCCACATCTGTCACACCACGTCGTTGGAGTTCATGTTTGGCCCAATTCTGAAGACCATCGACGAAGTAGAACAACGTTTCCTCGCTGCTAAGATTGGGGATTTGCAATGTGAAGGCAGTAAAGTCCCTTACATAATCCGAAATCGAGGTCTTGTGCTTAAGTTCCCTCAACTTCTTTCTAGCCACATACACCACGTTCTCGGGATAGAATTGCTTCTTCAGTTCCCTCTTGAAATCTTCCCAAGTCTTAATGGTGCAAAGGCCTTTCTCCATGTCTGCATGCTTCCTACGCCACCACAACATAGCGTTATCAGTAAGGAATAAGGAAGCAGTACGTACCTTGGTTGTGTCATCGACCAAGTTCAGGCTCTCAGCATATCTCTCTATTTGCCATAAGAAGTTCTCAACCTCCTTGGCATCACGAACACCTTGAAATTCCTTCGGTTTAGGAGATCCAACCTTACCTCCCTTGCTCCACTGGTACCACCCACCAACGGAGTTTTAGTTTGTCTCTCCAAAGAACTCTTTAGAGAGTTGAGTTGCCCCTGCATCGCGGTAATGGCATCCATTACCTTTGCCTCGAGTCGCCTCATGGACTCGGCTCGTTCCTCCTCTACATTGAGGTGCGAATCAACATCCGACCTCAAGTTGTCTGATTGGCTTAGGGTGTGGGTTTCAAGTATCTCAAAGTAACTTTCCACCTTGTCCACCCTATTAGCCACCCCGTGTAAGGCCTCCTCCAAAGCCTCCACCTTTGCCATTAAAGTCGCAATATTCGTGGCTTGGCGGGACTTACTTAATCCTCGGGTCTTCTTTGCCTCGGGAGCAAGTTGGGTCTCTCTACCCCTTTCTTCTCCAGCCACAACAACTTCCTCAGTTGTTCCCGACATTCTTATCTACGAATCACGTTCACAGCTTCAAACCTAGCTGCCTGAACCTGGCTCTGATACCACTTTGTCACGGCCTTGGACTTGATCTCCCAAATACCGTGTTGGCCTTAGCTTGATCACCCCTCTCGATTTTTGCTAAGTCAGCCGAACCCTCACGTGTAGGCAAAGAACACAAAGACTAAAAGAACTCTTAGAGAGAGAAAGAGGAGTTAGAGAGAGAAGCTCTTGAACAACAAATGCTTGAAGACTCTTGGATGGATTATAAGTGAGGAGGGCACTCCTATTTATAGCCTACCACCTTCTCAATGAACGGTCAAGATCAAAAACATCCTATGGTGTAGAATGATTCTCCAGAACTTTCCCTAGGAATATCTAGATATTTCTCTCTTTCATGAGAGTTCTAGAATTCTCTTTACATTTCTATATTTAGATACAAGTATCTATACTAATGTGGAACCCTCTAGAATTCTCTGCACAACTCTACCTCTATATACATATATCTACAATATTCAAGAAGATTCTAGACTTTGCCACTTGACAAGTCTAAACCTCCCTTTAATGCAGAGTGTCTTGGCACGCAAAATATCTGATGTTCCCTTCTGTGCGTGACAGCGCGCACACATATAAACACACACACACAAAAATATATATGTATATATGAAACACACACACACACAATATATATATATATAGGACAAATGAGTAAAAGAGGGTGAGTTGTAACCTAACAGAATTTTTAAAGAGTTTAATAGAAATCACGCATTCAAGATGAAGAATCTCAAAGACGACAGTTTAGAAAAGTTAATCGGTGGAGAAAACGTAGCTAGGGCATAGAAATCCCCCTATGTTCATCCAAGTATTTGAATTAAATCCCTAATTGACTATTATTTCCCATGATTGACGATCAATTCTCTAAAATTAGACTAAGTCCCAATGTCTTGACGCTACCTTAGTCCGTTATCTTTAAAAACAACCTAATGTCTTAGTATTGTTTGGAAAGATCAATTATTTAAACCAGAATTATGAGATCGCATAAACTCGTAAGCCTATGTCTAGGTCATACAACTCTATGACGAATTAACTGTTCGCTTAAATGCACCAACATCTCTATTGTCATACACCAACCTATGAACAATCTAAAAGGTGATCATTCTTTAAGAAAGCTTTAAGCAAAGATAATTCATTCAATCATGGAAAATAACGTTCAATCAATAATTCAAACAAATACTTAAATTCGCATAGGGTTCATCCTCGCCTAACTACTAAAGAAAATTAGCCGAGCATGGCTAGGTTAACAAAATAGAAGAAAAGAGATGAAAATTGGAATTGTTCTTGCATCCTCTTTCTTCCTTCAGTAGTAATAAATTTAATCCAATATATCTCGAATTGATACTCATTTAATTATAAAATCTGCACTTATATATATATATATATATATATATATATATATATATATATATATATTGACAGACATACACACAAATACATATATGTATACACGCACACACATGTGTGTGTGTGTGTCTATATATATTTGTGAGTAGACACACACATATATACATACATACATACATATATGTACACACACATATATGTATATACATACATATATATATGTATACACACACACACACATCATACATACATATATGTACACACACGTGTGTGTCTATACATATTTGTGTGTAGACACACACATATATACATACATACATAATGTACACACACGTGTGTGTGTCTATATATATTTGTGTGTAGACACGCACATATATGTATACACACATCATACATACATAATGTACACACACACATGTGTGTCTATATATATTTGTGTGTAGACACACACATATATATATCTAAAAGTTTTACTTACTGTAAGCTTCTACGCATAGCCACATACATATATACTCACCAAAAACCAAACATACTTGAGAGAATAAAATAAGGGTATTTTGGGAAGATTTTGACAAAAATTAGAATGTTGTCCTATAATTAAGACCTAAACCAACTTCCAAATGTTGTCCTATAATTAGGACGGGAGAGAGTAACTTTTAACTAATCTTTCAACTAATTTTTTGTTTGTTTGTTATGATTCAATATTTGGAATGAATTAGATGTAGGTCATGCTACTTTTATAGCGGTTGGTTTACTTTGAAATTTAAAATGTTAAAATGTACTAAATAAGTCACTTTATTACTGTGTTCATAAATTATTATTAATAGTTATAATTATGATGTAGAGGCCACATTTGCAACCATCTTGGCCCCTAAATCCCTAATTTTCCTTTCTGCATCGATCTCAGCCCCTAAATCACGTTAAACATTTGACCCATCTTGGAGGGTCTTGTCTCTAGTTTATATACAAGATAAATAATAATTTCATAGTTTTCTTTTTTGGCAGGGATATTTCAATTCAAATAAAATTCCAAGTGAAACTCCAACAAAACAGTAATTAAACTACCCGAGCCTTGGTAGTTTGGCAGGCCGAATTGAGACCTGCCCAAGTCCTTAATCTTATCACAGCAATGAATTCATCTATTAAAGCCCAATTAAACTTTGACCCAACCCCATCAAATGACAAAATTTGGGGCAGTCTTTGGTTTACAAGGAACTCCAATGTAAAAACCCATCGTCCTTGAGTTCAACTGGCGAATGGGTCGGACTTTCTCACCTCAAGGGAGGGGGTTCGATCTCTCCGTTGGTCAAGGCGCTGAGGGAGGCATCCTAGAGGTCTAGGAAGCAGTGGAAACGCTGGTAGAGGTGAAGACATGTGTACTCTCTAGCCAGTATGCCCTGTGGACTGGGCTCCAAACACCCTACCCTTGAATTGTGGGTGAGCCCAACCCCTTTCCTAAAATTTCTATATCAAAAAAATAATCCTGAGCCAAAAAAAAAAATGTACAATCATAATCAAATGTTTCTGGAATCAGCTAAAGAATTTATCCTGGGTTGGGTTGTACAGGCTTCGTTTCCTGCACCATTTCTTTCGAACTTTGAAGCCTGGTACTCTGCATGGCTGCATCACAAAAATACCCCAATCCCCATTCCACCGGAACCTTTCAGAAGAGAACAGATAACTGCCCATAAGAATCCCAGACCCTTCAAGCCATAGAACTACCATTTTGTCACCATTTCACGAAATAAGTATCTGGAATCTCCGGAGGGGATGGCAAGTTTGCCACATTCTTGAACTGTTTCAGATCAATATCTCAATCCAGTCATTTTCCCCCCTTGAAGCTGTGACTGCCAGTAAAATGATCCAGATCTATAGGGAGAATAGAAGACAAATTACCTTGCGCTGCCTGTACTTCTCCCTTATAAATTGCAAAGAGCCCGCTTTTCTAGCCAGGTACAAGTCGTGTAAGATAAGCACGCATTGCTTTAACTCATGGGACTTGTATCCAGAGTATCGTTGCAGAGCTGAGGTCTGCCAAAAGCACTAAAGTTGATGAATAGCTTTGACTTTGAAACACTACTCTAGTACTCTTGACTAGTTCCTAATAAGCAATGTAACACAGGCACAACATCAAATACTTACCCAGGGAGTTATCAAAAAAAAAAAAAAACTTACCCAAGGATGGACTTTGGGCCATAAGATAAACCTCGCTAGAAAAATAGCTGATGCAGCCACCATAGACGGCAAGAATTTTACACAATTGTAATCCAACAAACTTAGTTCACCAAGATAGTGTCCCAGAAACCCAAACTGCAATTTATGAGTCTGAAATAAAATAAATAAAATAAAGACAAAAAAAAATGCGCTTCTTCAAATATTAAGATAAACATGTCTTAATATTTCAGCTTACTTTCTGATTCTCACTAGCGATCTCAGCAAACCTCCTGAACCAATAATTACAGCAAGTCAGCCTAATTTCATTTCTATCAAGATTCAGATATTTGCATTATTGAATACTAAGGCGAAGTAAAAAGTTTAATGTTCTCGCCTTAGAAATGTATTTACAGTAGGATTTCCCATTTCAAAATTTAAGGACTTGAGTACATCAGCTTCCATCTCCACAACCTAGATCATTATAAACAATCAAAGGGGGAAATTAGGGGAGCTAACAGAGTCCATAGAAGCTCCTTATGCAAAATAAGGTAATTCAATCGTAATAAAAAGAAACTGAATATTTACTTCTGCCTGGGTGTACGTATTATCAGTTATGCAGCAGAAATCTTCCACATAAGGAGGGGTGATTTCTTCATACTTCCTGCAGAGGATAGGAATTATCAAGTCCCGTGCTTATCCAGTACAACAAAAATAATACAGTATATACACAATCACAGGCAGTACAAAAATTATAAATTCTTACGATGCAATGAGCATCGATGAAACGCCGAGCAATTGAAGCCTCTGCCCACTGACGATCTTAGCAGAGAGGAATCTATCAATGTAAGAAACGGAGAGATGAAACGTGTCCGAGAGAAGCCTGTACTCCTCCGTCACCTCCGCTAACCAATCAATCAATATTCCTCTAGCGTTAGGACCGACGTTCTTTTGAACCTTCTCGAGGTAGTCAGGCATTGGTCTTCTCTTCGCCTCCATCTAAGAAACAAGCAACCATAAGCAAAAACAAAGGACCAAAACAGATAGCAAGACGCTGTTCTGTTTTGCATCACTCCGATCCGTTCTATTTTCCTGTTGTCTTGAAAATCAAATTAGGAATAAAACCGAGAATTACCTCCATTTCGCGAAGGTATTGGTAGATCTGAGAGACATGGGGATCGGTCTCTTGCGGATCGTTCGGCTTGACAACAGCATCTAACTTAGAAACAACGTGCACTGCCTCGTTGTCCTTGATATTGGTATTAGGATCCAATGGGAGGGTCTTCTTTCGGCATTTCTGATTCAAAACAGCGGGAAAGGTAACATTCGATAAATTTGAAAGTTCCCTCAATACCACACCCTTCTTGTTGGGAGATTCAACCTGGGCGATGGCGGCGGCTTCAGCTCTTCTCTTGGCAGCGCGGGTCTCCATGTCCTTTATCGGAATTGTGGAGGGGAATAGAGGAAGACGAGGCGAGCGACGGGAAGAGAAGAGGGGATGAATTGGAAATGGAGGGAGTTAGTGGGAATTTTAGAAGACAAGAGGGAAGAGCGGCATGTATGGATTTTCAAAAACCAAAATGAAAGGAAAAATGTTTTCCGGTGCCGCTATTGGGCGTGGGTCGAAATTTTAATCTGATTTAAAATTCATAATCAACGCTTTTCTTTTAAATTAGGAGTATTGCTTTTCCCACTTGGCGCGAGTTGGCGCCATGGTTTTCCAGGAGAGCACCCCCGTGGCCCACTTAGATGTACTTTTTTCTTAGATTCAGCCATTCAGGCGCTTCTTCTTTTATTTTAATGTTTTCTTAATTAACAAATTGAAAACTATTAACTTCAGATATTATAATTTTAAGCGTGAAAAATAGTAAGAGTGAGACTACATAATCTTTATCAGAATATCTAGATATTATTTTCTGTACGTTGCACGAAATTGTGTTTATTGTAGAGTTTTACTTGTGGAACAAAAACTAAATTTATCAACATAATGATTTGTTGGCTGAATGTTCTTCAATCTCTCTCATGTAAAACATTATGCATGACTAAATTAGCATGACATCAATTTGTTATCTATATTTGATGTATCTCTTTTACATGACATGCATGTCATCTGCTATTTCATTTCTAAGAACGTAGATGATAGCACAACCCCGACATAAGGTAAAATTTTATGAAGACAACATTTTCCTTTCCTGGGAAACCATAGGTGAGTATGAGTCAACTGTGTGATATGGAAGGGATTTACCTAAAATTTGATAATTGGAATTAGGGTCACTTGAATAAGAATTTTGAATGCTCATATTCAATTCGTTCTTTATTGTTCGTTTGTGTAATTTGTAATGTGTTTTTAAGAAATTAGGGAATCTAAATCCTGGAAATATGTTCTATCATGGCATCCAAACTTCCAAGAGCATGGAGTGACTTTATATTGGCCAATGTTGTCAAGTACTTTAGAATTTTAAAAAATGGCAAACTTCACCCTCTTTGAACTCTTACAGGAAACATTCCCACACTCTTATTTGTGTATCAAAACTATCAATATCTTGGTACCCTGCGTGCATTTCACAAATCATCGTCAATAATGATAGGAAAATATTACACACATAAGGAAAATTTATGTTTAGCATATCTGCTTATCCCCAGAATCATGTAGCCCTTCAAAAACAAGGAATGCTACATGATTTGCTTTTCTCCTTGTACCCACCACGAAGTTACGTGGTTTGATGTCTTTCTGCACAAATCTATTTGAATGCAGACATTTGATCCTTGCAAGCTATAGTCAAGAAAACAAAATTTAGTTTAAACCACAACCAAATGAAGATGGATGTTGTATAGCTTTCTGGATTATTTCATAAAGTGATCAAAGTTTTTTCAATTTCCAACAGTGATTTGTTTTCAAAATGACTTTTGAACTTCAAGGTTTTTTTTTTTTTTCAAGATGACTTTTGGACTTTAAAAAAATGTTAAATGATGATGAGTAATTATGGTTGTTGTAATAAAACCGGACAGTTAAAAAAAAGGGACCAAATGCAACATAACTAATAAAACATGCTAAAATAGACCAAACCAATAACGGAATTCGCTTTAAAAAACCATCGTTACTACATAGCTTTCAAGAAATATAAATAGGGTATGGGTGTAAAAATAGTACTCCCTCCGGTCCTAATTATAAGACATAGTTGACTTTGTTTGGAGAAATTAAGGAAGCTAATTAAATTACTCTAGAGTATTTTTATTTTTATTTTTTTCTTCAAAGTAGTTAGTTTGGCTAATAAACTAATATATAATCTAAAGATACACAACATATAAAATGATTAAGTAACTTATTTAGCTTCCTTAATTTCTCCAAACAAAGTCGTTCTATGTCTTATAATTAGGACCAGAGAAGTAATAATGTTTTGTACCTTGAGCACCTTGCAGAATTAACATTTGATGCGTGCAAAAGTAGTAATAAACAATTCTTAATTAGCTAAACTGATAACGCCATTAAATTTGATCATATTGATACTTAATTGCAGATGATTTCTGTCAAGTGGTGCCCATTGTTTATAACAGTTAATGTGGTCAAGTTTAACGGATTTCTTAATTTATCCACCTTAAAAATTGTTTATAATTATTTTTACACCCATCAAATATTAATTCTCTTAGTTGCTCAAAATGCAAAACATTATTATTATTTTTGACACTTTTACCCATATAAATATAATAGATTTAGATGAAATGTATGATGCCCGATGCAAAAATGTACGTCAAAATCCATATGTAATGTTTGGAAAAAAAGCCCAGTTTAGGTGGTAACGTTGAAGTATAATGTGAATAAAGATAGTCACGATTTAAACTTTGTACTACATGAGCAAAAAAAAATAATTAAACTTTGTACTAAGTGATCCTCTACGGCCAGTTAAAACAATAAATCTTTCTTAAATTTGCATACTTTTTATTTGTAGTCCTGACAAAAGCTATTTTGTAAATATTTTTAAATGAATTTGACTGTGGTCAACAGAAAATTTATAGGACACCTCGCAGATCGCTGCTTCATGACTTCTTTTACAATGTGTCCAATGTACAAGAGTAGAGAAAAAGTTCTATGTATGGAGCTTCTGAATTCTAATATTCCCTTATCGGTTTCGTCATGTTTTTTTTTTTGTTGGGTGTTAGCTTGGAGATGGGAACTAGATCATTCGTTCATATGCGAGGGTTGTTTTTGGGTTGGTTTAGAATAAGGAGAACTTCGGCTAAGAACCACATGATCAAATTTATTTCAATAAAAAACCAAAACGTTTTGAAATTTAATTGTAGGCCTAATGATTAAATTGAAAATAAGTTTTGTAGGTAAAAGATAATAATGCCCATTGCTTTGCTTTTCTTTTTTTTTTTTAAAGAACATGTATGATTGTTGCTAGAGCTTCGATCACTACAAAAAAAATTGATTTTTGCTACGGAAAAAATCCGTAGCAAATCGATTTTGCTACGGAAAAATGTCAAAATTCCGTAGCAAAATCGATTTGCTACGGAATTTGCTATGGATTTTTTCCGTAGCAAAAAACCCCGTAGCAATTTGCTACGGATTTAAATTCCGTAGCAATTTTTGCTACGGATTTTAATTTCCGTAGCAAAATTTGCTACGGAATTAAAATCCGTAGCAATTGGAATGCAGCCGCCAGCATATGACGGTCCATCCATTTTGGTCCTATTTTGCTTATTTTTCGCACTTATGTTTTGAAACTTCTCATTGTTGGCCCAATTGTGAAATAATTCGTCTGCAGTGTCCTGTGGAATCCAATCTTTCTTGCCTCTTGCCCTTCTCAAGCCATAAAGCTTTTGAGACAAATACCAGCCGGCCTTATGATTATAATTTGCTTTCAGTTCTTGACGATGTTCAGGCAACGTCATATGCTGGCGCTGAAAATCAATAACGAACAATTAGTGCTCCAAATTTTAAAAGTACTTAATTAAATAACCATAAAACAAAAAACTTACCAAAGGCCTAAGGTACACATCTATCTTCTTTTTTGGGTTGGATGGCCCAGGGATTAACGCGTTAAGAAAAAAAAAAACTCTCTTCTCATGCACATAGAAGGTGGGAGGTTGTACGGAGTCACAATGACATGCCAACAGGAATAACTCCTACCCGTATTGTTGAAAGGAGCGAACCCATCCGAACATAGCCCAAGACGAACATTACGGGGATCCATAGCAAAGAAAGGATTCGCCTTATCAAATTTACGTCAAGCTTCCGCATCGGATGGATGCGTCACAAAGTTTTCATCCCTACGATGCTCCCGGTGCCATCTCATGTGAGCAGCTGTTTGTTCAGATGCATACAATCTCCTAAGTCTTGGAACCAGAGGAAAGTACCACATCTTACTTAACGCATGACGGATCATTTTCTTTCCTTTCCCCACAACTTTATATTTGTTATGTCCACAAAATTTACAATTGGTCAGTTCAGCATCATCCTTGTAATACAACATACATCCTCTAGGGCAAGAATGGATTTTTTCACATCCAAGGCCAAGCTCTTTGACTTTTTTTTGCTTGGTAAAATCCTTCGGCAAATTATTGTCTTTGGGAACAACCTTACTCATGATCTGCATCATTTCGTTGTAATTCCTCTCACTCATATGGTGATCAGTCTTCAAGCTTAGTGTTGCTAGGGTAGCCGATAGCGATGAATATTCGCTATTTTCGAAATGTTCGCAACCTTCCCATAACAGACGTTGGGCTTCCTGAAGCATTTTGTAGAATCTAGCGGCTTCCGGATGAGGATCCTCACCCATGTATGATGGTTGGGTTTGTGTACTGGTCTCCTCTCCCATGTATGACGACTCAGCATGAGTAAGGTATCAAAATATTGGCCGATCGACGGTCCCGCGGCATCCATAACCAACTGCTCATATTGATTAAGGTTTTCCCGATGACTACTGTCCCCGTAATAACCACTCGGTGTCTGTCGGACTTCGCCATGACATTCCCAACATTCATAATCTTTTATGAATCTCTTTTGACACAAATGAATTTTGACCTTGCCCGTATCCCTAAATCTTAAACACCTACATTTGGCACACGGACACCTAATCTCCCTACTTGAATTGTTTGAATTCGCCAAAGTAAATTGGATGAACTTTTCCAAACCCGCCAAGAATACTTGTGTTGGTTCTCTTCTATCAGTTAGACGATTGTACATCCAACTTCTATCGTGGTTGTCTTCCATACTTCCTAAGTAATTTAGTTACTAACTTAATTAAAATCTCAACATGCCACAAATATGCAAATTTATATATTAGTGGCCAATTTATAAGAACAAATCAAGATTATATAATATGCAAAAAGAATTTTATCTTTTGTATTTATAATTACCTATTTATCTAAATAGTATTTATAATTTTGTTTTTGAAATTATCAACCTTTATTAATTGTATAATTTGTTAAAGATAGATTGAATAATTAATGTAAATGAGATATTTTTTTTCATAAAACTTAATAGTCATTTTTATAAAACAATAACTCAACTAGCTAATTTAACTAATTTTCATAAAACATATAAATTTCATTATTCCCTAAACCGACATCTTCTTTATATTTTAAGTTAATTAATTAATTCCCTTAACCCTCAATCTCACTTTTTACAAATTATATTTCTCATATTTTGGCTATCATATTCATACATTTATATATCTAGTTACCAATTAATATAACATCATAACAATTATTGTAAGCCTCTAACAAAGTAACAACATCAAACACAAATCTACAAACACAAATCAATGTTCATATTCCCAACATTTTAATCTACATATACAAATCTATATTGATAACAACTACATTTTAATCTATATACACAAATCAATATTGATAACAACTACATTTTAATCTATATACACTAATCAATATCAATTACAATTTAATATATATACAATAATCTATATCAAATATTTAAACATACCTAGACCGTGAACAAAGGGAAGTGAAGAAGAAAGAACGTTGCAAAAACCACTGGAACCGCTGAACAAGGAAGAATCTTGGAAGAACCACCACCGGCACCAACAAGCAAGGGGAGGACGAGCAAGGGAAGACCATTGGAAGAACCACCACCTCTTGAAAGAAACACCCATCGGACCAAAGCAAGGAGAGGAGGTTGGAGAGGGAGGCCGAATGACCAAGGGGGGGCCGGAAAATCCCAGAGGGGGTCGCCGGGATTCGCAGAGGGGAGGGGGCCGGAAATGGAAGTCGGGAGTAAGGAAAAAACGAGGGGGGGAATATTAATGACTTTTTGCGACGGACTCAAGTCCGTCGCAACAAATCCCGCGACGGACCACGGGATCCGTCGCAATTTGCGACGGATCACTTCATCCGTAGCAAATTTACGTGCGACGGAAAATGGGATCCGTCGGAAATTGCGACGGATCCCGAGGTCCGTCGCAATTTGTTGCGACGGAACTTTGGTCCGTCGCAAATTGCGACGGATGACAGTTCCATCGCAAATTTTGATGGAATTGCTACGGATTAAATTCCGTCGCAAATTAGAGTTTTTCTAGTAGTGGATGAGCGGTAGCTCTCAGCTGCCACGGCTGGCCATCGTAGCTCTACGCGCAATACGGCCATAGATCTTAACCCAAAAATTAATATGTTGTTCATAAGAGGATTCTATTTGTTCATAAAGAGCATAACATCTTACAAATGCGACTTGTTCCATTTGTGTTGTTCATATGTACGTAAAATCCACTTGTTCATGAAGAGCCGGACATTTAAAAATGAGACTTGTTCATAATCCTATATTATGTTGTTAACCTATAAATTTGCATTGTTTATATGCCTATTTCTCTTATTCACGAGGAGCTTGATAATTCCAAATGAGCAACACAAATTAAACAAGTCTCATTTGCAAGTGTGTAATTCTTCATGAATATGTGGAATCATCCTATGAACAACACATTAATTTTCGGTGGTTAAAGCTTTGGTTGGTCAGTGCCAGAGCTTCAATGGTCGATCGGTAGTGGCCGCTCTAATCTTGTGGCCGGAGCTCTAGCGACAATCAAAGCTTTTTTTTAAAAATAAAATAAAACAAGGGGCATTAATATCTTTTACCTACAAAACTTATTTTTACTTTGGTCTTTGAGTCTATGTAAAATTTTAGAATGTTTTGATCATTGATTGGAGTAAATTTGATCCAGTTGTTCCTTAATGAAATCCTTCCTTTAGAACAAAACAGTGATCAAGTTCATCCACGGTTTGAAGGCGTCAAGTCATTTTAACACTATTTTTTTGACTTTTTATTAAGAAATTGTTGGTTGAAACGGTAAGTAAGCTCACCCCAAGTAGAGGAGAATGTAAGTTTAAATTATGGAAAACACACTTATTTACCGCTCCCGAGCCAATAGAGATTAAGGTCAAGCCCAATGGCGGATCAACGTATATGACTAGGGGGGCAAGTGCCCCCTTAAAATAACGATTTTTTTAATAAAATTTTCTAAAATCCAAAAACCAATTTCTCCTAGTGATTATTTTTTTTCCTACTTCCTAAGTTTTTGTTTTTGGTTTGTTGGTATCAATGTTTCAGCTTTTTGGTTAGGTTTTTTGAATTTGCAAAGAATAGCTGATCTTACTAAGATGATGGTTGAAAAGAAAAAGCATATTGTGTATCATAATTGGTTTATTTACTTGTAAAGTTAGCACTAACTTTGCCTGTAGCAACTGCATCTGTGAAAAGAGTATTTTCAGCTATGAAATACATCAAGACTGCACATCATAATCCAATGGGGGATGAATGGTTGAATGATTGCTTATGCCTTATATTGAAAAAGATGTATCTGATAGCATTGATAATAAGACAATTATGATGGAATTCCAAAAAATAAGGCCTAGAAGGATGACATTGTAATTATTTTTATTGTAATATATTTTGGTTATTAAAATATATGTACTTGAACTTATTTAGTACTCAGCCTTACTATTTCTAACAACACTTAGCTTTGTTTTTCCCTTTATATTCTTTTATTTTTTAATGCATTTAAAACTTTGCTAAAAAAAAATTCATGGGTGCTGCCCCCTTAATAATTTTCTAGGTCCGCCCCTGGTCAAGTCTAAAATAACTTGAGGATCCTTTGAGTTTTCAAAAGAAGAGAAAAGAACAGGTAGGATTGGCATTTTTAGAATAAAGTGTCGTTTTTCACCCTTCACAAAGAAATGTTTTCGTCCATTTATAGATAAACTTTTATAATTTTATGTTAGGGTTAAGATGTAAAAATAACCATTAAAATATACTAAAAATGTAATAATAACTATAATTATTATTTTTAGATCTAAAAGCAACCATAAACATTATTAGAGGGGATAAAACTAACACCAACATTAAGTTTTTCAAACAACACTACGTAACTAAGTCTGACATTATTGTTGTTTTTACCCTCTAAGTTTAAGTTTATGAATGTTTATGGCTACTTTTGTCACCCATTATAACTTTTGTATTTATTTTAGTTAGGGTTACTATCATCGTTCTTCTTGGGAATCATTAAACATATTTATAAAAATGTTATCAATTCACTTGGAATAACTTGCATATACTTAATTCTCTGTGATACACTTTTTTTTTTTTTTTTGCTCAGATCTGTGATACACTTTGACGGCATATATATATATATATATATATATATATATATATATATATATATATATTTTTTTTTTTTTCGCTACTAAAAAGTTTTGGAGGGGTTCGACATCGCCCCCACTGGCAGGGCACGGCCCCGGGATCTATGAGCACTTACTGGGGACTTACGAGATCGCCTACCAAAGGAGTCCCAGCGACGGCAGAGGGGATCGAACCCACGACCCAAGAGTCTAATCCTAGATCCTTTACCATCTATGCCAACTCACATTGGCCTTTGACTGCATATATATTTCCAAACACCAGTTCACCTTATGAGAGACCTTTTAAAGACAAAACCATTTAGATTTCTTGGGCCAAAATTAAATATTGGAGGAAGGCAAAGTGGTATTGGACCCTGGATTCTGACTCCTGTGGTTTTTACGTTTTTTTATCCACTGGGCCTGTATTGCCAATGGAATGTGAATCACTTTTGAATAGTAAATAAATCAATAAAATTATAATGTAGAAAAAAATTATTCAGATAACAAAGGTAAATAGGTCTCAAAATTTTATTTTATACCAATCAATTTAAATAATTAAATTTTTATAAACGATTCAAACTTGTGAACTTTATTTTTTTAATACCGAAATACTTACTGGTATTAAATATAGTACATAAACTTAGTAATATTCCATGGTTCTTAATATAAAACATATTTATTTAATTTGATTAAATTAATGAAGTTACTTGAATTATTTAATAGGACATATATTTTTTAAAACATTCTATGTAATCTTCCTTAATTCCCTTATTTTCTATTCTCTTTGATTATTGTTGAAAAAGTATCAATAAGGGGTAAATTAAAAAAATATTAATAAATATGAAAATTATGTCTTATATTTAAAATCAAAACCAAGACATTTCTCTATCTTTCCTTTTTGCAAACTTGTAAATACAACACCCAAATTTCTTGGGTAAATCTATAATCATGGTTTCAGAAATATTTTTTTGCAAGCCGAGATAAAACTCCTCTCACATACTTACTTTATAAATTATAAAAGCTATTCTCCAAAAGCTAATCCAAACACACACAAATACCTATGATTTCTTTCGTTTTGCCTTGCTTTAATTTTTCTTTTCTTGTTTCACAAGCAAGAGAAATTATAAAATAAACTTTCTTTTTTAGTCATTTTTATAAGGCATTTGTTAGTTTTCATTGAACATTTAATTTATTTTTTCATATTTATCTATATTTAATAAAGGTAATTGGAGAGAGTAATAATTAATATGATATTTGGTTTTGATTAGTTAGTAAAGGTAATATTGGAAATTACTTGAATTTTAGAATAAGTATAATGTTTTTAAATATTTTTATTAGTTTATAAGAATTGGTAGTTAGTTATATATATTTTAAGATGCGAAGAATTTTATATTAATAGTATATTAAATATTTTAAATTAAAATAATTTATTGTAGTATATTCTTTAATATCGATGTTTCCATTTCCGCCATTTTTGGAAAAAAAAAAAAAGAACCTTCTGATTCGTTTTGCTTTGAAAGTTCACCTAGCATTCAATGGACCCATCCAAAAACTTACCGAAACAGCGAACACCTAATGTTCAAAACACTTTCCATTCTACCCGCCTTTGACATCAGATTACGGTTAGTTGAGTTGAATAAAATCAGAAAGCTATATATCCCGCCTTCTTTCAACTCAGCGATCCACAACGGCAACCTACCAGTCTTCTTCCCCATTTCTCTTTATCTCCTTCCTATTTTAGGTCTCCCTTCTGCCTCTGTGCCAAACTTGTCCCAGTAATAGCCACTGAACACATCAAGAAGACGCCATGCGCAGGACACTATGGTTGTCTCCTTCAACCCGGTCTCATCGCTGGTTGCATCCAACTCCTTCTCATTCTCAGCGATGGCAAGAGACTTTGGCGCGATTATTGACTCCTCTCATAATTTGGCTATGTGGCATGTAATTTTTCATCTTTTATTGGATCTTCCTTCTATTGACTCCTCTTACTAATACGTGGCCATACCGTTCTCCCTGTTTTTGCAGTTTCGGTCATTCTCCGATATGGGTATTTTGGGGATTCTCGTCTTGCGCTTGGACCTAGTTCATCCCGTTTGGTGGAAGCAGGTTCTGTGTTTGTGAAGCAAATTGAAGTAAAAGATGATTATAACAGTGATGTTCTTGTTTATGCATTTGATGAGAAACCTGAGCTTACTGTCCTCGCTAATTGGAGTGCATCTAATTTCCTAGTTGTTGCAGCATACAGTCGCAAGGTAACCAATTCCACATTTTATTTTTAAACTTTCCCGAATGTTAGTTTGGGATACATCCAGAATCGTCCGAAGAAAGCATATGAAGATACTGTGTTTTCATTTCCAGGGATTTTCCTTGTGGCTAAATAAGGGCTCCTCGATCCGCATGAGGTGGGAAGCACCGACCAGATATTTAAATCAGCTAGAAGGGGTCGTCATTAAAGGTAGCCTGAGAAGAATTCTCCCGTTTTCTCTTCGTGTTGTTTCCTCAAATATAATATTACCTCACCCCCAGATTTAAAATGATTGAGCATTTCAAATTTCTCAAATGACAGATTCTTAATTTACAGGAGAAACTGAGTTTAAACGACTGCAGCCTAAACAAACATTTCTTAATGCAGTTGCTGACCCTGAGATTATTTATGGTAATTAACTTTCACATTCAAACCATTCTTTGATAACCATAAACATATACTTCTTCAGCCCGCCGGGCCTTCATTTGATCAATTAATATTCTCTGGATATTGCCAGGTAAAGAAGCTGAATACCTAATTGAGGAAGACGATAGATACCACATTGGGGTTCTAAACATGAATGGCAGGAATATTATATTGACCATGCATGTTAATGTTTCGGCAATGGTTTATGATACCTCCAAAGCCAAGAAGCTCTGCTCTACTGCGAACGGATTATGTAGATTGAGACTCCTATTTCCACACACTCATTACCTTACTCTAATGACAACCAACAACGTAAGCCACATTCATGTGTTACCTATCTCTGTGTGTGTGGATCTTCATCAAATTAACTTGAAACTGTTCATAAAAAATGACGGCAGGGAGTTCTTGGGGATTGGTCAGTCGAAGTTTCTTTTGTGGCTCGTGCACTTACTTACATAGCACTTTTAGGTACGTTCAATAGCACTAAAACAGTTGCAGTGAAGCGTAGGTTAAGTCTAACTTTGTGATTGTCGCTTAAGCTTTCTCCCTTTTGAATTTGTAGGATTTATTGTTGCTGTTATAGTTCTGATACTGAGATATCTCGGAGTCTGTGGCGATGATCGCGATCAGAGTACTAATGTGACCACAGTCACGTATCGTACAAGTACTGTGGCCACATCAAGCGGGGTTACTGAAACTGAGCCTTTGATGCCAGTGAAAACTATGACATATGGAACAAATGAGGAAGATGACGATGATAATGAATCAATCGCATCTAGCACCTCGTCAGAGGAGTTATATGATGAAAAACTGTGTGTCATTTGTTATGATGAAGCGCGCAACTGCTTTTTTATCCCTTGTGGCCATTGTGCTACATGCTATGATTGTGCACAGAGGTACACAGATTTCGAGATGTTAATATGATTTTAACCTAGTTATAAATTCTAGGAGTTTCTAATTAAGGTTCATTTTGCAGGATTATGGATGGCGACAGCAAAGTTTGTCCCATATGTCGGAGGCTTGTTCACAAGCCACGAAGATTATTCCATAGTTAGGCGCCTCAACACGGAATGGTGTTGATAATTATTGAACTAGAGGGATGCTGTAGATAGTGAGGGAAGTTTGAGAAGAAATTAGGACATAGTGATATTATCATCTTCATTGTGTACGATTCAATTTGTAGCTCAATGTATCCAATGGCTTTTGATTTTTTTTTTTTTTTTTGCATTAAGCTGCAGGGTACGAGTTACTCTGATTTTGAGATCTTCTTGCAGATTTTATTGAGGAGATATTATCCAGAAATTATTATCATTATGATAGACGAGCATTGTTAATTCTCTGTGAGTATTAGTTAGTTATGAAGTACATGCATTTAATTTCAGATTGAAGTTCATTCTTTCTTTACATTTGATTCATTTAAACTATGTAATAAAGCTCTTCAGAGATGTGGAGTGCTAGTACAGAAATAATTCGATAATGTTCACATGCAATCCAGAAGAACAAATTAAGCAGAGAAAGTACTGAATTAGTTATACTGATATTCTGCTCAGCTCCTTCTGTTTAGAACCCCCCATCTTAATTTGGTTTGGCTTAATAATCATGGAACTGTTTGATGTTGAACATTGTCAGTGTCTCAGCTCAACTTTTAAGGTGGAGCACCCAATTACAATTATAGTCCAGTCAGTAAACTGTCATAACGAATGTTGCTGCAGAACTTGATTGCATTCAGCCAATGAAAAGTTTGTCTTGTTTGCTGCCACTGTCTGCTCTTCATATCCTAATATGTTCTGTGAAAGCTTTTGCTGCGGAAAAAAAAAAGACTATTAAGCTTAAAGGATCAGTAAATAGGCTAGCACCGATGCTGCTTCTCTTTCCATTACAGATAATTTCTCCACCTGCCACAAAGACCTGCTGTGTGTTAAAGCATAGCGGATGGTCCATATAATTTGGGGTGGAAAAAATTGAGTGCAAACAACTTTTCCTTCAACCAGATTTAAGATTGCAATACGATTGCTGGAGTGAGGAGCTACCTATTAGTATGTAAATGTAACAAGCAATTTCCAGCATTAGAACTATGGATAATCTGAATTCTCAAGTCGCCATCGCATCGAATTTTCCTGATCCAGACTGAAACGATTAAATGAATGTTAGCCGAGCATTCCAAATTTGAGTGGAGCACAAGTGTCGATTATTGGCGTGACAAGAACCTCTCAGTTATCGGCAATTCAAATTTGAAGCATTTGGGAAACTGTGAGCGAATAATAAAAAAAACAAGCATATTAGCAGGGAAGCTGAGAAGGGGAAGTGATCGAGAGAATCAGGAAGCAGAGCCAGTGAAAGTGGCAGAGCATAGCTCACTTTCTTTCTTACATGAACCAAATCTAATGTCTACGGTTATGGTTGGAGATGCGAGAGAGGCAGGATGCCAAAATCAGCTATACACACTAAGCAGGACACTGTAGTGCTTTAATTTGAGATAAGACACTACACTATGCCTTGGGATATTATTCTCACTAGCGGTGTTTTTTTTTTTTATACCACCCGATTCATCAGAACTTTCGGTTCTAACTAATCCGGATTTAGGTTCTGCAAATGACAAGGACGACTGGAATAGTTATGAATAATGCCCAATGTCCAACCCGAAAGATGAACGGGCGGTATTTTGCAGCCCGCTGCTCAGCCCTACCCAATGAAAACCTGAGTAATTTTGGATTGGGTTGGGCAGTCATATGTGCCTGCAAATCTCTTTAATATTAAAAAATAATACAAAAAAAATGTATAGTTTGAGATTTTAAAAACATATTTTATGACATAATCCTTTAAAATTTTATTATTTAAATTCAATTCATTGGCTAATAAAACAAATTAATTCAATAGAGGTTATTTTCTTATTATTTGATATTCTTTCAAGTCCTAAATATATGACAAAATTTGTAGTGTAAATTGTATTAGAAATTTCGTCCTATATTTAAGATCAGAGATAATAATAATTTACTTTTCAAAAACTCAATTTACCTCCTTTTTAATTAAATATGTGTATGAAAAGTATGCATATGTGCTAAGTAAATATAAAATATGTTTATCCATTAAATTTTAATTGAATTATAAGCAAATACTTGTTCAATTATTTACATACATACATACATATATATATATATATATATATATATATATAAATACAATTATATACACATTTTGAATAAGACCAAATGGGCAGAGTAATATATCGTGGCATCGTGCCCACTATCCAGCCTTGCTCAGTATTTGACTCAGTCCAAAGATGCCCAAATGAGTTATGGGCTCTTTTTTTTTTTTAGCCGGATTGGGTATGTGTTTTGTCGGGTTCGGGCAGGCATTTTGGTCCTCTAATTCTCACATCCAAGTGTTGACTGAATTACCAGCACTACTAGTAGTGCAGTGGTATTGGGATTCATTTCCCCCCCTTAGGTCCTTAGTTCGATCCCCCTCCCCTCGCCTTGTATCAAAAAAAAAAAAAAAAGTGTTGACTGAATTTATATATAAAAAAAAGGGTTAAGGTGCAAAAATAGACAAATGCTTTTCTCAAAAGAGCGTCCAGTGGCAAATACTTTTTTCTGGCGCAAAAGTAACTACGTGGTTACAAAATAGGTGCAAAAGTCACATTGACCGTTAAGGGGTGGATGTTGACCGTTAAGTTGGATGGTTTGACTGATATTGGTGATGTGGACGCTGACTGGGTGTGTGTTCAGACAAGTGGCACCAAAGAGGGCAATCAAAGCAAAATCAGAAAGAGGGCAATCAAAGCAAGAGAAATCGATTTTGGGGGGTTCGAAGATCTGGGTTCGTGCAATCAAAGCAAGAGAAATCGATTTTGGGGGGGGGATTCGAAGATCAGGGGGTTAAACGACATATTATCACCAATTCTCATTTTTTTTAAGAAGGAAAATGGACCCATGTAAGTGGTTCGAAAATTGTGAACAATTTGGACTTATTACGCTTGACAAGGAAGGAGGAGGAGAAAGAAGACTTGGCTTACACATCTCTTCATCGGCCAAAAAAAATTAAAGCAATTTCATCAATGGCTCTTTTCTTGGGTTTTCCTTTTCGCTGAGCGCCAACGTTCGCGTGACGATACATTAACATCAACTTTTGCCCAAGGAAGCATATTTTCGGCTTCTCTCAAAGAGTTACGTTTGGCATATTTTTTATCTAATCCTTTTCTCCCTCACACCCTCTTGTTAATTCTTCTTGGCTCTGAAAATTAAAGACAGCTTCCACAGTGCTGGAACAATCGGAGGATCTGATTCGGTTTCCTGGGTCAAACTCAAGTTCGGATTTTTATTTACTTCCTGGGTTTGACTGAGAGGTTAGAGGGTTCGGAAGAGTTATCAACAGAAATACGAGAAGGTGGGGTTGATTGGTCAGAAGGGTATGGCTTTATGCCCATTCCTTTGTTTTCTATATGATTATTTCGGTTACAGAGATTCTCGATCTTGGGGGGGCTGGGCGTTCGGATTGAATTGATGAAGATGAAGATGAAAGGAGATGAAGATGTTCGAAGGTTCTGGGTTTTTTCATAGGTTTTGGGTTTTTTTTTTTAATAGATGAAGATGAAGATGAAGATTCAGATATATTAATTAGATTTTAGTAATTGCCATGTGTTAGGTTAGATTTTAGTATTTAGATAAATTAATTAATTATTTTCCAGTCATCCATTAAGCAGGTGTCACTTATCTGAACACACACCCAGTCAGCGTCCACATCACCAATATCAGTCAAACCATCCAACTTAACGGTCAACATCCACCCCCTTAACGGTCAATGTGACTTTTGCACCTATTTTGTAACCACGTAGTTACTTTTGCGCCAGAAAAAAGTATTTGCCACTGGACGCTCTTTTGAGAAAAGCATTTGTCTATTTTTGCACCTTAACCCTAAAAAAAAAAGTGTTGACTGAATCCACCTGGCACTGTTCTTTTGGACGGGGTTGGGTTTTCTTTTGAAGAGGTTGAAGTTCCTCTATTACCCTCATTTCGTACGATGATCTTGTTTTCTAATCCACGTGTGTGACACACGCCCCTTTCCATTTCATAATCGTGACGTCACGGGCTTCAGTTGGGTAGATGCGCAATGCAAGGGACCTCTATTTTGCCTTTGATGGCAAAATCTTCTTGTTGGATTACAGTTCTACGGTTGGGCGACACACCCTCTCGTTCATATATTGGTTTGGTAGTTTCGAACCTTTGTCACTATGAGGCCTTAAAGCACATTGACATTAATAAAAAAAAAAATAATTTATATGAAACGTATAAAGAAATTTAAAAATTATATGAATGAAATTCAAGAAAACTTGTATTATTCGTAATTTCCATAATTCATTTTTAAATAAAAAATATATAATAATAATGACATACTCCCTCTGGTCCTTATAAGGATAATTAATAAGGGTAGTGGGTGAGAGTAATAATTAATATGATATTAGAGTTTAGTGTAATTAGTAGGGATAATATTGAAAATTACTTAAATTCTAGGACAACTTTATTGACTTTAACAACTTTTATTGGTTTGTGAGAAAAGTTAGTTATTACTTCCTCCGGTCCTAATTATAGGAGCAAATTTTGGAGTTGGTTTTGGTCCTAATTATAATAGCAAATTTTAACTTTTGACAATTTTTTCCTATAATACCCCTATTTATACTTTTTCAATAATAATTAAAGACAATAATAATTTAATAATACACCTATATATTTTATAAAGTAAATAATGTTTGCAATTCATTAATGTTATATACACCTAAATTAATTTGATTTATTTGAGATCATACTATTTTAGTTGGTTAAAAGATCACATTATGTTTATGTGTATAAACAACATTGACTTTTTCTCATTTATTTATTTATTGAAAATCTAAAGCTAAATAGAAAGATTAAACGTGAATGATTAAATACAGGACGCAATGATACAAAACGCTGAATAAAAAGATTAAATGGACATATGCGGGCTACCAATTCAACAAGCATTTCTTTAATGTCATTTTAAATTTTGGGTAAGGGTATTTTAGGAAAATACACATAATTAACTAATTTAACTTCCTTCCTTAATTCCTCCAAATTCTGATAATTTACTCCTATAATTAGGAAGTTCTTTATAATAAGAAAGAGGGGAGTACTATGTAATACTCCGTACTTGATAGAATAGAATTACCTAACTCGCTGCTTGCTTTCATTTTCCTCCTATTCTCTCCTCAGGTACACTAACCAAAAACCTCAGGTACACTAACCAAACAAGAAGTCTTTTATGGCGGGTTGAGTTTCTCTCCTTATCTTTTTCTCATTATCCTTAAATCATATCCATCCAATCAATCATAATACTACTTTAACTTCTCTCTCCTCTTCCCAATCAACGGCTCAAATGAGCCTATGAGAAAAGAAGAGAAAGGAGATTATGAGAATACTTCTCTCCCCTTCTTTTATGGCACCATATATATGGTAGCGACGAATATAGCCCATCATTTTTCACGTGTTGGCTTGCTATTGGTCCACTCCACGCCATTAGACGATTCGGTTCCATGCGACGGCTATAAATGCTGCAATTCCGGCGGCAGCGGGTTATCCACCTGCACCGGCACTGCCACTGCCCTGCACGCCATAGCTGCACGCCACTCCTTTCCTAGCCTGCAGGAAATTTAATTTGAATAAACGTAGAATTTGTAGACCCTTCAATTTAAACACTCTCCCGGTAGCTCGGCAATGACCCCGCAGTCGCGAGAAGATGAATCCCCAGAAGACGACAAGGACGAAGAGGTCAGCCGCTTGCTTCAACCCCAATCTGAATCCCGGCCTTCGACTTTGGAAGACGAAGAGGCCGCTTATGAGGCAGGGGAGAAAATTCTCATTGTAGATTTAGACTCCATCGATGATAAGGATTCGACGACGGTGCCGCCTTTCTCGTGGAAGAAGCTATGGCTATACACGGGGCCGGGCTTCTTGATGAGTATAGCTTTTTTGGATCCGGGAAATCTTGAAGGAGATCTCCAGTCTGGAGCCATCGCCGGCTACTCCCTGCTCTGGCTATTGATGTGGGCAACAATTATGGGCTTGTTGATTCAGCTTCTTTCCGCAAGGATCGGCGTGGTCACGGGACGGAACCTGGCGGAGCTTTGCAGAGACGAATATCCTAATTGGGCTAGGTTGGTGCTGTGGTTCATGGCCGAGCTGGCCTTGATTGGTGCTGACATTCAAGAGGTCATTGGGAGTGCCATCGCTATACAAATTCTTAGCCATGGGGTATTGCCGCTTTGGGCTGGCGTCGTGATTACTGCTTCCGATTGGTAGGCTCTTTGCATCTTTTACACTTCTTCGTCAAAAAGCTTATCCTTCTGTTGTTCCAAATTTCATAAGGCGTCATATTGTTTGTTTTAGTTCTGAGAATCGTGCTAATTACATAGCGATTCCTTGCCGGGTTCGAACCTAGCAACAAAAAAAAAAGGGACTTTGCCGCAACGATTATAGTTGTTTTGACTAAAAATCAGGTTTGATTATGGAAAAAGCATAAAGCAATGAATATCACCAATACATAGGGAATGATGACTCTTTATCCACAGATGTTTGGTCACGTTACATGCTGAATCGTTTGGATCGAGCAACTGGGAATTGTTATTGCGTTTTGAAGCAAGATTCTGGATTCAGCTTAGACGTTATATATGATTTTTTTTGTAGCAGTTCAGAATTATTAATTCATTCTGTATGTTAAGATCTTACTAACTTGAAAGCTGTAATTAATAGTTTTCCACAAGTATTACTCAGAAGTACAACTCTTAGTATATAAGCGCTTGGAAGGTCAAAAGAATCCCCCGTCCAAAAAGAAGGAATGAAAGGTCAATTTCAGTGTCAAAATTCAGTATATAGTCTCTAAAACTGAAATTGAGAAGACAATCTAAAGCAGCATTTCTGATTATTGTAGCGCTAGCAAAGGCTGTAAGAATGCTTAATTTTACACACGAAACACATGCCGAGAGTATTATCTAGGATAAGTTTTTTTTTAAAGAATGTAAACATCGTGATTCAAGACTTCAACTCATCAAAAAGACATGAAAGTGTTCAAATTTTCTCAAATGGCTGTTAATCCATTTTGTAGTAGTTCTATCTCTGATATATCAAGAGTCTCTAGAGCACATATCAGTGAAGCAACTGATCATGCCTTGTCTTTAGGACTCATTTTTTAGTTCATATTCAATATCAAAATTTTCTACTACAGATTGCATTCTCAACAATGATTTTGTCAATCCTGTTCCAACCTGTCTCTTTTTACTCTCATGTTCTCCTCATGTGGTGGTTTTGTTAGAGCGTTGCTTATCTGTATCACCTTTATGTGTTTATTTTCAAACTTTTCATTGGGCCACACCTTAGTACTTTTAACTCTTTAATTATGGCATCCTGTGCCTTTAAATCGAACTGCTTTAGCTCACCAAAATTTTTAAACTTTGATCCTATTTTGTAATTCATACGGTTTTAGATTCAACTGCGACAACTATATGTGAATATGATTGTTGTAATTTACAATTGCGTTTTTGTGAGAGAACCACTATTATTTACCAGTTCTTCTCCTCTTAGGTCAATTGTCCTTCCCTTGTTTCTATTTTCTGTCTCTAGTTTATAAAAGTCTTGTAATTAATTGCTTGGGAACATCTTGATTTTCATGTCTAAATATGTCTAACTTTGGTTTATTTACTCTGTGCCGAACAGTTTCATCTTTTTATTTCTTGAGAATTATGGCGTAAGGAAGCTGGAAGCTGCTTTTGCAGTTCTCATTGGGACAATGGCCCTTTCTTTTGCCTGGATGTTTGGTGACACCCAACCTAGTGGAAAAGAACTCTTGATGGGTATTTATCTAATAATGGAGCCTGAATGTAAATTTTATTTATTACTAAACTATGTTTCTTCTGTATGATTGCTGCACCCTCCCCTCCCCTGTGCTGTTCATGAAGAAAAGGATTTTACTATTCTTGGTGTGTTCATGGTATAACTATGTTTCATCCTTCCTGGCTCCTGCAGGTATTTTAGTTCCAAGACTTAGCTCAAAAACAATTCGCCAGGCTGTGGGGGTTGTGGGTTGCGTCATAATGCCTCACAACGTGTTCTTGCATTCTGCTTTGGTGCAGTCAAGGGAAATTGATCCCAGTAAGAAAGTCCAGGTGCAGGAGGCTCTTAACTACTATACCATTGAGTCAACAGTTGCTCTCTCAGTCTCCTTTGTCATTAACCTTTTTGTCACAACAGTTTTTGCTAAGGGGTTTTACGGTTCAAAGCAGGCCAATAGCATAGGATTGGTTAATGCTGGGCAGTATCTTCAGGAAAAGTATGGAGGAGGGGTCTTCCCAATTCTTTATATATGGGGTATTGGGTTATTGGCAGCTGGGCAGAGTAGCACCATTACTGGTACATATGCTGGGCAGTTTATTATGGGAGGTTTTCTTGACCTTCGTTTAAAGAAATGGTTAAGGTCATTAATCACTCGAAGTTTCGCAATTCTACCAACTATGGTTGTAGCTATTGTTTTTAACACATCCGAAGCTTCATTGGACATTCTAAATGAGTGGCTGAATGTGCTTCAGTCAATGCAAATTCCTTTTGCACTTATCCCTCTGCTCACCTTGGTTTCAAAAGAGCAGATCATGGGGACCTTTAGGATTGGACTTGTTCTTGAGGTGAGTATTGCTTGTCAATATTTGCTCATGCCATCCAATGTTTAAGATCTCTTGGGCCAGTTCCTGCATTCTTCACTGTTTGAAATTGTGTTTACATTTTTTTATAACTTGACTTTAATAGATAAGATTACAATGAATTGAATGGTAAGGAACGGAGATATGATTTTCCCTGTTAGATTGTTGTATGCAGCCACCGTTAAGATTTTCAGGTGATTCTTTGTCTGGATCAACAGTGCCAGGAAGAACTTAATGATCAAAACTCAGAAAATCCTATGTCTTTGGCTATATCCATTTATATAGATGGATCATAATAGTTTGCATATGCTGTTTGCCGTGTGGAAATTATGCTTATGATATGATCCATCTTGTTTTGCCAAAACTTTAGTGTAAATCAGTTCCAATTTTCCTCACCATTTTAGTGCACCCCGGTAGTTCTGTCTTTACTTGATTGTGTGAGTTTCTCATGTTTAGTCTGAACTTTTTACCTTGGGCTTGATCTATGTTACCCGCTCCGTTATTGTTTCAGTTTGTTTCTAATTGGGGATTGTCCATTATTACAAGCTGCTATCAAACATTGAGCTTAAGTGCCCTGATTGTATTTAATTAGAAGTCAACTGGTTCTGCATGGTTAAAAATAAATTACTTGGAAAATGTGACTATCATTATAAAAATACTCTAACCACCAATTTGTTTTACCTTAATTACATATATCTTCCCTCTATTTTGAAAATTCATATAGACCTCCCTTTAAATTAATGTATGTTACACAACCCCCCCCCCCCCATATTTTAAAATTCTATTTGAATATTTTAAGAATATTCTTAACGGAGTTAATGGTTTAGACTTAAGTGTATGTTTTAAAAAAATAGAGGGGGGAGGTGATAACCCTTTGCCATCTAAGCCTTGAGGGAGAAACCCTTGATCAAATAGAAAAAAATAGAGGGGGGTCTGTGTAATTAAACCAAAGTAGAAGGGTGGTTAGTATATTTTACTCTAAAAATATCTATGCCAGTCCAAAGGAGAAGTCTTTAGAGGTACTACTCTTCTGCCATTAAGTGATCCTCAGATCGTAAATGTTTCGCTGTTATTTCATGTTCATTGAGCTGCTTTAGTGTAAGGTTATAGTGTTGTTTATTGTCTCCAAGTTCAGTCAACTGATTTTTTGGGCATTTAAAAATCATCTTAATTTTATTTATAATGATTTTTTTTTTATTTTTATTTTTTGTAGAGGGTAGCATGGACTATTGCTGCGCTAATAATGGTGATCAATGGGTATCTATTGTTAGATTTCTTCGTTTCTGAAGTGAAAGGTCTGCTGTTTGGTTTTATAGTTTGCTCCTGCACAGCTGCTTACGCAGCATTCATTGTATATTTAATTTCCATAAGTGGTGCTCTTCCTATTTCTTGGGTTAATCTACTTAAGAGATTTTCTTTCTCTGAGGCTTGAGTCAATATATTCATACGTCATGAAAGAGACTGGAACTAGTGCTGCAAACTCCTACTAACAATCTTACTATGAACTTTTGCTTCACACATCAAGAAGAATGCTTTGCAGTGTCTCCAACCTTGGCACACGCATTAAAGGGAGCACGGGGTTGGACAATTGAGAACACTTTAGCCAACTGGACTACATTTTTGCAAGGGAATTGCACAGGTTACCTTACATATTAAGATGTAATATCCCTTACCTTGGAATAGGTGGACTGTGCAGCATTACTTGACTTACTCTTTTCATACAACATGTAAACTGCTTCAGTATTCTTTGATGTAAACAATCTGTATGCAACAGTCAAAACTATGTTTTTTTGTTTCATGAGGGGACACAGTAGATTTTCCTAGCTGAGTGTGGCTGGGGAGAGCACAGAGATCGGTTGTCCGTAGGGGTAGATAATATTCAACAAGGAGTAGACTCCTTTGATTTTGTCTAAATTACAGTTGGTAATAATCTCATTTGTGGGTGCTATTCAGTTAATGTGAACTCACCAGCGAGCTGTTAGAACTGAAAATTCTAACTAAAGTTACCGGCTGGCGGCTGACTCTATTGAGAATCCAAGAAACCATAAACTGAAGCCATGAGAAATCAAGGTAAACACTCTTTGAGAGATTCATACCCGTGTTTATTGATTGCGGTTCAAACTGCTTCTTCATGTTCTCTATGAAGAAATTCCTAGTTAAGATCAGATATGTAAATGCTCCGGGAAATGGTACAATTGGAATATAAGATCAAATACCAAAGGCGGTTGGTCCTATCACCCTGTTTGGCAAATTTTTAAACCTAAGTTTTGGAGTTTGCCAAAGACCCCTGTTTTGCAGCCAAAACCTTAGTTTAGAAAAAAACTATTTTTTCAGATTTTTCTATTGTTCAGTAAGCCAGTTAAATTGAAAAGAGGTAAAATAGCACCTCTAGATTGTACTGTTTCCTGGCGCAAGGGATCCAACTATTAACGTGCTGTCAATCTGTCATAAGTATAAATAAGCATAAAATTGATAAAGACAAATATTAAACCTGAATTAAACAATCAAAGCTAAACTTGAATGAGCCCTTTTTCTTTTAAATAAAATTGAATTTACTCATTTGCACCTATGTTAGACTCTACGCATGGATCCCAAGTGTGCAATTAAAATTAGGGTAAAAGAGTAAAAATACACATATGTTTTTGGGTAATTGCAGTATCGTATTGTTTGTCTGTTACAGAATATGTTGGGTTGTGTGGAAGAGATATAGGGTGAAATTGTGCCCATCGGCTCTCTCATTCCTGGCCCGGAATTTGAGTTGAGTGTTTTGGGCGGACACCTCCCTATTACGGCATATTGGTGGTAGCATGGGAGGGGACAGTGATCTTGAAGTGACTAGCTGACCTTGGCCAGGTATGCTAGCATTGATAGGCCGTACCACGTCCAGACGATATAAAAAGGAGCAGGATGAATGAGTGGGGATGATTCTACTTATTGTTGATTATTACGGATTAAATACGTGCAAAAGTCACACCCCATTGTTAATTCAACATTTCCTCGAGTTTATAATTATTTACCTCGAGGCATATATCTTCATGTTCAATTTTCCAATCCAGCGTGATATGCCTCGAGTCAACTTATCTTACCTCAAGGCATCATAACTCTAACTCTAGGCAACTCTTTTTAACTCTAGGAAAATGACTCTCGTTATCTCAGCTCATCATGCCTCAAGTCAGTCAATAATTGCCTCTTGGCAATATAACTCCAGGCATTAACTTTTTGACTCCAGTTAAAATGTGTCTAACATGTTTTTCAAATGCTTTCTCCTTGCCTCGAGTCAGCTAGAGTATGACTCGAGTGAGCTTGCCTCAAGGCACAACTAAAAGCATCAACTTTTTGACTCCAGTTAAGATGCTTCCACTTCACTTAAAACTAAAACATTTGAGCAACAACCTAAAAGTGTTATAGAAACGACCCCTCATCGGTTGGACACTCTCACCAAAGGGAGAGGGTTTGATCCTGGAGTTGATCAAGGCGCGGGAAGACATCTTAGCTCTCTTGGGTGCCTAGGTAAACGCATGAGGTAATAGACGGCTCGCCCTGCCCAACATTGGTATCACTTAGGAGGAGGAAGGGAAATTTTGCCCTGCCTTGGAACGTGGTGAACTCAACCCCTTTCCTAAAATTTTCTTATCAAACAAAAAAAAAAGTGTTATAGAAACACGTGCAGCAACATAGGAGGATGCAGAGAAGGCCAAGTATTTGGCCAGGTTAATTTACTCTTATCTTTGAATTTATTATTTATCACAGCTACTTGTTTTTTTTTTTTGCTTAGTTTGTCTAATACATCCTTGCATCTTTTCTAATGAAATTGTTATCTACCACTCTCTTTTGGTGATCTATGCTAAAAATTCGATGCTCTTCTTGGCTTCCTCGTAATGTCTTATTGAATGGGGATGGGAGAATTAAAAACAATAAAAACAGCAGAATATCAGGGGGAATAAGTCCAATTACAGCTAACGAGATTGTTTAAATGTATTGATCTTATAAACATATAGCAGCACTGAAGGGTTGTTGGCTTTAATTACTTGATTAAAATTTTATCATCATTTATAGTGTAATTTAAGAAACAAAGGGTCATATCTTTGTGACTATGCTGTGCACATAAAGGATTGTCACTGTTAAATCATACCTTACCAGTCCTAAATATTCTATGATCCCCCAACGTCGGTTACTAAGATTAAGAGTCGGGTTGTCGTTTGGAAGCATGAACCTCACAAGCATGTGCACAAACACCTCTGTTTTCTTGCTCGAAAACAGAGCACATATAGCTAGTTTGAGCAAAAATACTCACTCATAATGATGCTGCTCTCTACATGGGGGGTATGGCGATTGGCGTGCTTCCTCCACTCATCTTCTCTCTTTGTAATTTTTTTTTTTTTTGTTGTATTGGGTTCGTTCCCAGTAAATAGTAAATACCGTAATAGTAGTAGTATGATTTGAAGCGTGCTATCTCTTTTTCCCCAGTATATAAAATATTTCAGCTCTCTCATCCCCAACTTTCATGTGTCTGTATTTTACCAAAAGGAAACGAAAGAACAAAAGTGGGTTATTAGTAGTTTGTTGAATTAATGTTGGGGTGTGACTTTTGCTTTAAAATGTGTGTATTTTTGCTCTTTTACCCTTAATATTAACTAGTGGGCTTTTTTTTTATCGGAATACTATAAACTGTAAAAATTAATTCCCAAATGTTATAAAGAAGAAAGTATTTACTGCAATGTTATACCTAAAATCATTCTTGCAAAGAACGATTCAAATACTGAAGAAGAAGAACAATTTTCGGACGGGCAAAATCCAGAAATCGTTCTCCGTGAGAACAATTTCCACATGATTTTGACTTTTTTTTTAAAATAATTAAAAACGGATTTGTCAGGAATATTCTTCCGTTCAAAGTTTCTTACGTGTTTGCAGACTCCTCCTCCTTTCGAATGCCAAGATTAGTCATGTCAACCCTTTCCCCCATACAAGCTCGTGAGTAAACAGTAGTAATAAGGGGGTTTTATAGTTTTCTTCATTCCTGCATCCTCACTCTTCATTCTTGCATCCACACTCTCCCGTTCTTTTGCTTTCTCATCTCATTTAATTCCAAGTTCTTGCTTCCCATTCTTACATCTTACCCAGTTCTTTCAATTCCTCCGCCTTCTTCCCCAGTATCATAGAATGGCATCACCCTCATCGTGTGCTAAGGCAATTCGGTCCACAACAACCAATTCTTGCCCCACCTCTTTACTTAATTAGGAAATTACCGCACAATGCAACTACGAGGTAGAACAACTACAAATTGGATTAACCAATACTCAACATTTATTTATTCAAGTATGGGATAATTGGCTACTTGCTATTAGTTAATACTCCAATGGCACATGATGAACTTTATAGAACATCTCAATACATGCAATGGTTCTAAAGACATATGAGGTGATGGATTCAACATATTGTGGTGATACTGGTTGTGCGGTAAGTTGTTCATCTTTTCCCCCTATCAATACCATCTTTTTTCTTCAAATAAAAAGTGTTATAACACAATCTCTTATTATTTATTTTAGTCTGGCATAGCAGAGGAGTTACATAGGCTAACATTAATACTCGTTCAACATGCCCGAGTTGTATTATATTGATAATAGAGACAGAGTTGCTTGCAAGACCACCGAAACATTTTACTTGCACTTAGAGAACAACAATTTAACATGAACCCTCAACTTGCTCCACCATCAATTGAGTTGCCCCGGCCACAAATTCCTCGTGATAGGCCTATAGCAAGCGACTGTCAGTTACTTGTCTACCCAACCGGGCAACCATCTATTGAAAATGAAAATGAAAATGTTAGGGAACAAGGGATCATAATTGTAGTTGGTCTCATTACATGTCAGCATCGTTATCATCCCATTTCACTTCTTCTAACCCCACACAACAGGAACCTCATTATATGTCACCCTTATTATCTTCCCCTTCCAACTCACCCAATCTTGCTCAATTTCAATTGTTCACATCTTTATTAGATAATCATGCATTATTTTTTTGGCTGAATACAATAGTTCTACTTTTGAGCATCGTGGGCCGTCAAATGAAGCATTTGCCACTCCTAGACAGTCCTTTTCTTTAAATGAATTGCCGTTTTTTTTTATTTAAATACGTCAGCTATACAAAAAAATTAAACGCTTGAATCTCAAGAAGTTGACGTACAACAACAACGACCACAACGTATGCGGATGAGAACTTACAAGAAGTCACTATTTATAAAGTTGATCCATTTTCATTTTTCATTCATATAAACTTGATTATTATTATTTAGTATTAATTTTGAAATACTTTATTTGACTTTTGTAACCATTATTGTATTATTATGTAGCCATAATTTTTAGGAAATAATAATCATTCAACAATTATTGTGCTTCTGGCACACACAAAATCATTGTGTAAATGATATATATAATCTTATTTATTAGGAGAGAGGGTGTCGTTTTTAAACAAATGTTAAGAAATCATTCTTCAAGTGATGAAGTTTAGAAATCGTTCCCCTGAAGAACGATTTTCATTTAGTTCACTTTTATGATGTTGAGTTTGACATTGAAGAAATCATTCTTCAAGCGAACGATTTTTAAACTTCATAACCTAAAGAACGATTTTGACCGTATTATTTTGGTAAATTCTTCTCACTTTATAATATTTTGGTATATTTGTTTATTTTTTATAGCCTTTTGATAAAAATCCCTTAACTGGTGTATTCGGCTTGTCAACATGATTATTTTATTTTATTTTTAGGAAAGGGTTGGGCTCACCCACAATCCAATGATAGGGCATGAAGTCTCCTTTCCTCCTAAGTAATGTTAATGTTGGGTAGGGCGAGCCGTCTATTATCCTCGGCGTTTACCTAGGCACTCATGAGCTAGGATGCCCCCGCCGCCTTGATCAACTCCAAGATCGAACCCCCTCCCTTTGGTGAGAGTATCCGATCCCTTTGCTACCAAACCCAAAGACCCCGGTTATCGAATGATTTTTTTATATATATAAAATTTTTAGGAGAGGTTGGATTCACCCACAATCTAAGAAGTAAGGCGCTATGACTTTGTTGCTCAGAGCATACGAACTGAGAGTACACATACCTCCATCTCAGCCTGCGTTTCTACAAGTTTACATCACCTAGTTTGAAACAAAATCAGGGTGTTTAAATTTTGTTGCGAATATAACACTTCCTGTTATAAATATAGCAATTTTGTTGTGAATATAACATTTCCTGTTGTTAATACAAATAATATCAAAAAAAGTCCCTATTGATTTTGGGTTGAGACTTTTTTAATATTCTTTATATTCCTTGGGATCTGGTTGTCATTTTCCCTTTAACTTATCCCAAGCATTTTAGAGAATAGACTCAACCAACTTTTTGAGAGAAGGTCACAGTTTAGGAAAGATATTGTCAATTGTTGATTTCTTAAAAAATTAACGAATTTTAACTCCCTATTTCATTTAAGGGAAAAACACTTCTCATATTGTAGGAGAAGTGTTTTTTCATGTCACACATACATAAAATGGTGAGACCCACACATATATATAATTCTCACTATATATATGTGGGTCTCACCATTTCATGTGTGTGTAGGAATTTTATTCTTCTCATCTTTCATTTAATGTCATTTTGTTAAGAGGTGTGTTGTAGATAGGAGGAAATATGTGGCAGATTAACGAAGCCTTTCTTACAATTAATAATTAATCATATCAAAATAACCAACTTAAAAAAAATACTCCTTTCGATCCTAAATATAACACAAATTTAATTTTTTTAGAGAGATTAAGGAAGTTAAACAAGTTACATAATAATTATATTATATGTTGTATATCATTATATTATTTATCAGTTTATAAGACATAAGTTAGGCAAAATAATTTGAAGAAAAAAAATATTTTAAAATAATTTAATTAGCTTTCTTAATATCTCAACAAAAAATCTCATCTTATATTTAGCAACCTACCACTACTGATCACTTAGGGTGTGTTTGGTTTGAGGGGAGGAGAGGTGAGAGAATTTTTTTACCTTGTTTTGACTAAATTGCCTATGAATTTTTTTTTTTATAACTACACTCTCAACAATTTTTTTTTCTCATTAATAATAATTTAGAAAAAGTCCTTCCACCCCTCCGATTCCCACACACACTGTTAGGCTTTTATATTACTAGTATTTATTAAGAGAATGTAAAAGACTGTTGTGCGTGACAGCTTGTGGTGCACAGGTCATCATTGACGTTAGCCTGTAAAAAAAGTTTACTCAACTAGACCGATAAAAAAACCTTAACTTTTTTTCCTTTGATTAAATAAAGGACAGCATGATAATTATTTGATGAACAAACCAGAAACGCCAGAAGTTGACTGGAAGGTTCCAAAGGAGTAAGAAAGAAAATAGGCATGAATTTCCGAGCAAAAAAAAAAATTGGCATGAAAAGGAAAAGGTTATTGGGCCATTTTGCATTGGTTACGTTTCTGGCTGGCAAGCAGAGAAAAACGGGTCGGGTTTCTCTCCTAATCATTTTCTTATTATCCCTTATCATCTTTGAATCATATCCGTTCAATCAATTACAATACTACTTTAACATCTCTCTCCTCTTCCCAATCAATGGCTCAGATACGCTGATGAGAAAAAAGAGAAAAATGATGAGGAGAAGATCCTCTTCCGAGAAAAACAGTACTAGTAGTAGCATCAAATAAAAAAAAAAAATAAAAAAAAAAAAATATATATATATATATATATATATATATATATATATATATATATATATATATATATATATATATATATATATTATCAGACCATTTTCCAAAGCCAGAATTGTTCGTCGGAAAGCAGTTTACTACTACTATAGGTAATTAAACTACAACTAGCAGTAACTTACGAGCCACGGGTCCAGATTCACTTCTCATCATAATGATGAGCATATAATTTTTTATTATTGTGATAAAGATCTTAGCTATTTAAATTTAATCTGAATGGCCTAAATTTAGAATTTGGAATGTATGTAATTTACAAGATTATATTTATTTTAAATTTTACATATATTAAAATTTATGTAAAATATATAAATTGAACTAAATTGAATCTGAACTGTCTAAAATTCATCTAACTGTAGATGGGTGATGGGCATTTTTTTTTTCCTTATCAAACTGATGAGCATAAAATGTGGGATTTACGAGTCAATGACCCATCCAGTACCACCACTCCCCATGACACCATCCAAAACAAACGGCTTTGCCCCATAGAAATAGAATAGCAAAGCGCTTGTTATTTATTCATTACCAAGAGATGTAGTTTACATAAATATATTTGAAGAGAAGAATATCCAAGTAGCATTATTCAGACACACCGTCCTAATTAATTTCATACACGGCCAGAATCATGGTTACAACCAAATATATATAGAATATCAAATTGCACTAAATAACGCATAAGAACATGTTAAGGGGTGGATCAATTAAGGGCATTTGGGGTTGCCCTTGGAGTTCTTGAGATCTCTGTAGCAAGGACACTCATTCTTGTTGCCATAAGTCCCAGAAGGCACACACTTGCACTTTTCGCAGCATATCCCACAGAACCTCAAACACCTATCCTGCCTTCCCGCTTTCGAACATCTCGCCTATTTTATATAAGTGGCGACTGATTTGCACTTGGTCGCCATCTACACTTTTTTATTTTTTATTTTAAATAAATTGATGCAAATAAAGCGACAAGAAGTGTAAATCAGTCGCATATTAATGAAAATACCTTCATTCTCAGTCATTCTCACCCAGACTCCGACTCAACTCCGGCTCTAGTCTCAGTCTCCCTCTTCCTCCGACTCAACTCCGCCTCTAGTCTCAGTCTCCCTCTTCCGCCGACTCCGCCTCTAGTCTCAGTCTCCCTCTTCGCCGACTCCGCCGCCACCTCCACCGCGCCGCGCAAATCGACCGTGGGCTTCCAACTCCACTCCACCTCGATTCGTTCTTCCCGTACGTCGACCTCCTCACAATCTCACGCCCGCTCTCGGTAGTCTCCTTCGTCTCCGCCGTCGTCTCTCCTTCGTTTCGCTCTTCTCCAAGTAAGCTTGTTCGTACGTTACTCTTAAATCTACTATTCCGTCTTGTTATTATGTGTGCGTATTTAAAAGGGCAATGTTAATTTGGTCATTCTATAGGTTTTCGTATGAAAGTTGCTTATAGACTAATAAACAACCACATGATTGGGAATAACGAAACTTATACTTGGAATCGACTCAGAATAGGTCATGCAATTGATCTTAGATGATTTTTGTAGTACATGGAGTAACCTGGTGGGCGGGATTAGGAAATGCTAGATTGGAATTGGTAATATTCGGATTGACCATCATTACAACCCACCTTCGCTGGATGAACTTTAATTGAAGGGATTGATGATCCTCTCGTGATGTATATGTTTTGGATACTTGTTCCCAAATCCTCTCGTGATGTATACTCGATAGCAATTAATTCAATGCAAAACACTTCTAGCTTTAGTCATTGTAAAAAGCACGTTTACTTTAAGTAAACATTGACTCTATGGCTCTATGCTTTCTTTATCTTACATAATTGATAAATTGTTTAGCTAAAATTACTTTAGTTAGTAAGTTTTGTTGTTGAATTAAGCTGAAATTGCTTTAGATATGCCTTTATTCGTTTTTAACAATTTGCCTTTGATTTATAGTGCCATCAACAACCAGGAGTACCGAGTGCGGATATTACGTTATGAGTTGGATGCAATCCATCGTTAACAACGGACGTACTCAAGGTTTTCAAAACGTACGTAATCGCTCTCGTGATTCTCAAGTTTATTTAATTTTTGTTGTTGTACTTGAGTTGTTAATTATTTCCTTCACTTAATTGGTTTATCTTATACATTGTTTCCCAATTTACGCTTTTGGGTACTAAGGATCCGTACTCGCAGGATGAGATCGATTCGGTTCGAGACATGATATCTAGATATCTTCTTCAACACATAGCGTCTAGTTAGTACTGAGCATGATTAATATGTTATTGTGTTAGTGATTCTTTAATTTGCTACTGTTGTTCATTTGTATGTATTTGGTGTTTTGTCGGTACAAAATATGCAATTTTGGTGTTATATATATAGTCTATTTATGTATTGTGTTAGAGTGTGATTCTTATGTTGCTTGGTGGTTTCGGCGATGCAAATTAAAAACTTGGTAGATGTTCATATTTTGTAGTTTACTTTTTAAAAACTCAACAAAGGCGACTGATTTTTAAACCAGTCGCCTTTGTTACGATAAAGCGACACGATTAGAATATCAATCGCTTATTTCAACAAAGGCGACTGATTTAAAAATCAGTCGCCTTTGTTGAAATTAAGCGACTGATATTCTATTCAGTCGCCTTTAAGGCGAACTCTATCTTCTTAAGGGCGACTGATTTGAAATCGTGTCGCCTTATTTACCTATTTAAGGCGAACTCTATCTTTTAAGGGCGACTGATTTTTAAATCAGTCGCCTTATTTACCTATATAAGGCGACACGATTTTAAATCGTGTCGCTTATATATTTATATAAGGCGACGATATAATATCAGTCGCCTTAATCATCTCAGCCCGCACTTGGAATCGCAGAAAGCTATATATTCCGATCCACAACATAAGGAAATTAAAAATCAGTATACATCGTTCTCAATATATGTGCAAAGCAAAAAGAAATTTTATATAACGAGCGAGTGAAGGCGTTGGGCTTATTACGTGAACCAGCAGCCATTGTGACCTCAATGAAAGAGGAACTCAGAACAAGGCAGACCAACAGGAGAGTTGCAAAGACCAGCTTCATCTTGTTAATTACTTTAATGATCTGAGGGAAAAAGAGAGTGATCGATCAGAAACTGAAGGATATGTTTAGAGTTGTTGAGTGACTGTGAATGGAAGAAGACAGGTATTTGTAGTACGTAACAAAGGGGGGAGGGAGGGGGGTATAGGTGGGAACTTAGGAAGATTTTACTTACTGTTACATTTTGGAGTATTGACTTCGAAAAGTTGCAAGCGGGTCATAGCTAGCTACTAGCTAGGGAAGGCACGATGCGTATCACGTGCAGTTCTTATTGGCATAATGTTTGGGGGCGGAACTTGGGACAAAAATTTTTGGGGGTTAGATGTATACTTATTAACTAATTAAAAAATTTTATGATTATATAACATTTTTAAAATATTCAGATTTATAATAAAAATATTTTAACAATTCTAATGTATAAAATAACATACATGTCTCTAGTATGAATGTCATATCAATTATAAAATGAGAAAATATTATAAAATTCTAGAAGATTGCATGTTATATAATATATCAAAATATTCAAAGTTAACAATGTAATTTATAATACAAAATTAATAAAACACTATACTAAATGAAATAATTAAAAATTATCTTGACTTAAAGTAATGCTCTTCACTCTTTTAGGGTGTGCATGGTAACGCTCCCAGAATGAGTTTTTTCTTAATTTTTGTTCCCAAGAACAAAATTAGATGGGAATTGTGTTTGGTAAATCCGGTTTTTTTGTTGTTCCCGGGATGAACCGATTTCATTTTTTTGCTGAGGAATAAAAAAAAGAAGTAGAAAATTTCTGCTTTTCTATTCCCGGGCACAAAGCCAAAATCTATTTTTCCCCTTCTCTCGATCGTGACATTGACGAAGCGAAGAAATTTCAATCACCCTAAGCGACGAATACCACCGCCACCGCCGCCGCCACCACCATCCCCACCGCCGCTGCCGCCACCGCCGCCGCCATCTCCACCCCACCACCACCACCATCCCTACCGTTGCCACACCGCCGCCACCGCCACCATCACCGCCCCCACCACCACCCCACCGCCGCCGCCACCACCACCCCCATCGTCGCCGCCACCACCACACCGCCACCACCACCACCACTACCCCCACCGCCGCCATCATCGCCACCACCGCCGCCACCGCCGCCCCCACCCCTACCGCCACCGCCATCGCCGCCACCACCCCCACGACCGCCGTCGTCGCCACCACCACCACCGCCTCTGCCACCACCACCACCACCACATAAATAATTTTTTGAATATAAAAATTACATAAATAAAAATGAAATGTGTTAACAAACGTAATTCTGATTCTCGGAGTAAAAATGCTGGGGAACAGAATGGTTCTCATGCACACCCTTAATGACTTGAAATCATCAATAATTGAATCAGTAGTGAAAGTTTCAGCTATTTTTCTATCAATATGAATTACCATATTATCTACAGTAAAATCATCTTCCATCTTATTATGTAACATTGTCTTAATTATTTTCATTGCTGAAAACGAGCATTCTGTGATAGCTGTTGAAACTGAAAGAGTTAATAAGAGGCGAATCAATCGATCAATTAAGTAAAACATCTTAGATTTCCCTGTTTTCATCAAAGCACAACATAATTTAGGTAGAGTTAATAGATTCTTTAAATCTGGATGACTAGAAGCATCAATAACAAAATATTGAAGTTGAGACTTCAAAATTATCTTCTTACTCAGTAAAATCAACAGGATAATATTTTGCAACAGGAGTGCAAATATTATCAATGTTGAAAGCTTTATAAGCATCTTTAGAAATCAAATGAGAGCTAAGTGTCAAAAGCTTCAAATTTGTCTTTAAACCTCATACTCAACTCTTGCAACTGTTTATCTATGTCACTAAAAATATTTATGCTCTTGCAACTAGTCTCAGCGGGAGGGAATGGAAAAAAAAAAAAAAAAAGAGAGGGAAAAATGTAATTGAAAAAATCGTGGAGGGCAAAAAAATTCTAAACCATTTTTTTTTGGGGGGGCATGGCCTTGTAACCATGAAGCTCCGTCTCTTGGCTGCCAAGTTGGTTTGTTTTTGTATGACCTCTTATTTGCTGCTTTTAGAGAAAAAGAAAACCCATATATATCGAAACGTACGTACGTGGCATCTGGCTGCGATTTTTCTGTGTTTGATGTCTTTCCACCTTAGCGCCAACTCCTCAAAATCTCCTAACTCATCATACACACACACACACACGGATATACCCACACTAGAATGGCCCCAACAACAACCTTGCGTACGTGTCTACTTCCCCCTCTTCTTTACGGCAAAGCTAATCCATTATATTCTTGTGATAGTGGCTATGAACGATTTCTTTAATCTTGAGACTTTACCACCCCTCTGCCAGTTGTAATTGACAAGTGCATTCAGTCAGCGCCAATTGGCACTAGAAGAGCATTATATAAGAATATACTCCCTCCGGTCCTAATTATAGGAACACATTTTGGAGTTGGTCTTAGTCCTAATTATTAGAGCAATTTTTAACTTTTGTCAATTTTTTTCCTATAATACCCCTATTTATACTTATTATTAGAAGCATTTATATATATGTGTGTACATATATATGTATATATGTGTTTATATGTGTCAATATATATATGTGTAGATATATATGTGTGTGTGTGAACACACACACAAACATATATATATATATATATATATATATATATATATATATATATATATATAGGTTTATCGTTTGTCATGTCACTTATATAAGGTTATGTCAAGTCACATCAAAACTACGTCGTTTTGGAAGTTCATTAATTTCCTTAACCCCAAAACGACGTCAGTTTGGGAGTTAAGGGAATTAATGAGAGATGTTTTGCTATTTTTATTTTTGTATTTATTATATTAATTTTACCAAAACATCCTTTATTAATTCCATTTATCCCAAAACGACGTTGTTTTGAGGTTAGTGGAGGAATTAATGAACTCCCAAAACGACGTAGTTTTAGGAAGACTTGACATAATCTTATGTCAAGTGACATGACAAACGATAAGCCCATATGTGTGTGTGTGTGTGTGTGTAGATAAATCTATATGTATACACATATATACACACACATATATGTTTATATAGCAATACCATTATTTCAATTAAAAAGTGTGTGGAAAGGAAATTAGATCTATATGTATACACATGGCTATATGAAAAGCAACTAACATACATATATATTAAACTAATATGTCATGGATGTCTAACGTAAGGCAAATTAGAAACACTTATAATTAGGGCAAATTGTGTCATTTTAAATTTATATAAGGACATTTTAGGAAAATGAGTAAAATTAACTAATTTAACTCATCTCCTTAATTCCCCAAAATCGGTTAAATAACTCCTATAATTAGGAACGGAGGAAGTAATATAGTTTTGGCTGGGTCATCAACCATGTTCAAGGATTTCCACAGGAGGTTACAACGTGATTTGAAGAAAATTATAGATGCTTGTGTTCTTGCATATGAAGCACGCCTTGAGGGTGAGATAAAAGGGCAACCGGCCGGAGGACAATGTTCTCAGCAATCCCATCCAGAGGTGTATTCATATTGGATATGGTGGTTCTAAATAGGGGCCACAAAGAGTGGGGGTCAATCAGTTATTTCTTGCATCTGCAAGGACTCTTGACAGCATCCAAGTGGCGACATAAGAAACTTTCATGTTTTATATAGTGTTATGCAGAATGACCAGGGAAACACCTTGGTTTGGGCATGAGATGACTTTCATGAGGCTGTTGGCACAGAGACCCTTTGGTAACTTGGCAGATCAGTTACTAATTGGAAAAGGTCGGTGAACAAGATAAAGCGGCAAGCATTTATGGCCAATAATATTACAGTTAAGCAAAGGATTCAATGTTGACCCAAAAAAAAAAAAAGCAAACGATTCAATGGACAAGAAAAGAGGCAAATTAAACTGAAGGGTTCAAGTAATTAGATGCATGGTAAAGCACATGAGAGAGAGGCAAAGAGTATTTATGGTGTTACCTACGAGACAAATATACCAAACTGGTATGGAAAAGAATGTTTTGAATTGAAGAAATCTTTGTATTATTTTTGTAAATTGAAAATTGTTTAATTTAATTCACTTTACCTCTATAATTTTGTGTTGCAAGTTGACACTTTTAATTTTACAAGTCTAAGTTGTGTCAACTTGAGGGGCATGTTAGAGATATTAAGGTAAAATTAAATGAATAGTTAGTTGGTTAAAGCCCTAACCTATATAAAGCCTCGTCTTAGCTAATATGGTTTAGAGGGTGGGATAGTTAAATCCTCATCATGATTAGAGAGTGGTTAATTTGAGTCTCTCTAAAGAGAAATCCCTCTTAGATCCTAAGTGGGGTTTGGTTATCTTCCTCAAGTGAGGGTAGATTAAAGATAATCTAAGTAAATTATAGTTTGTATGAACATATTATTCTTATGTGACTAATACAAGATTCTTCATATAGTTATCTAATTACATTTGTTTACACACTCCCTATTTCATTTAATGTCATTTTGTTAAAAAGTGTGTTGTAGATGGGAGGAAGTATGTGGCAGATTAACGAGGCCTTTCTTACAAATTAATAATTAGTCATATCAAAAGAACTAACTTGAAAAAGTACTCTTCTATCCTAAATATAAGAAAAAATGATTTTTTTTAAGAGATCTTAAGAAAGATAAATAAGCTACTTAATAATTATATTATATGTTGTATATCATTATATTATATATTGATTTATAGTTAGACAAAATATTTTGAAAAAAGTAATAAATATAAATATTTTAAAGTAATTTAATTAATTTCTGTAATATCTTAAAAGTATCAATTATATCTCATATTTAAGACCTACTACCTCTGATCCTAATTATAAGAACACTTTTATAGTGCAAATTGCACTACAAAAGTGTTCTTATAATTATGATCGAAGGAAGTAATATTAATCACTTGGGCTTTTATATTATGGGTTAAGTAGCAAATTTGCTACCAACGGGGGTTAGCACAAGGGGTAAACGGCTTGTGTCGCTTAAGTAAGGTCTCGAGATCGAGGTTGGATCTGGATTAGTCAGGGCGAAGCTCTGGATACCAGATGGGCAACCGAAAAAAAAATAGTAAATTTGCTTCGGAAGTTTTTGCGGAAAAGCAATGTTGCCTTGGAAGTTTTTTTTTTATCTCAATGTTACTTCAAAAGTTTCAAAACGTAGCAATGTTGTCCATTTCAGTTAAAAAGTTAACAGTCAACGCTAATTTTTTGACGGAATATTACTACGTTTTGAAACTTCTGGAGTAACAACATTGTTCTTGGGCCTATACTTTTTGAGATAAATTTATTACTTAAGCCTTATATTATTAATAATTAAGACAGTCCAAAAGGCTGTTGTGCGTGACAGCTTGTGGTGTATTATTGTGTATAGGTCATCATAGACATTAGACTTCTTTCAAGTTTCCTCAAGTAGTCCAATTAAAAAACCTTAACCGTTTTTCCTTTGATTAAATAAAGGACGTCAAACAATTCGGCATTATATAGAGTTCACATATATCATATTCTACGCATAGAATAAGATTGTACTAGAATTATTTAATGAACAAACCAGAAACGCCAAAAGTTGACTAGAAGGTTCCAAAGTAGTAAGAAAGAAGATTGGCATGAAAAGGAAAAGGTTATTGAACCATTTTGCATTGGTTACGTTTCTGGCTGGCAAGCAGAGAAAAACAGTACTAGTAGCATCAACAAAAAGATTATCAGACCATTTTCCAAAGCCAGAATTGTTGGTCGGAAAGCAGTTTACTACTACCATAATTAAACTACAACTAATAGTAACTTCCGGGCGGAGCGGTCCAGATTCAATTCTCGCTTATTATTGGGATGAGATCTTAGCCGTATCAATTTAATCTTAACGATTTAAATTTAAAAATTCAAATTTATGATTTTTAAATAATAAATTCATTTTTATGAAAAGTAATAGTCAAAAAATTATATTTATTTTAAATTTTACATATATTAAAATTAAAATTGATGTAAAATCTATAAATTAAATCTGAACCGTCTAAAATTTATCTAACAATGTAGATGGGTGATGAACAGGTTCACATTCCATGCTCATCCTTCCATGCTCCTTAGTCCTTACATGCTCATCTCTTTAATTTTGGGCTGCGGGTTTTTTTATTTTATTTATTTAAATTAAATTATATGTTGCATCCTAAAATAGTTTTTGCACTCAATATCTCAAATTAATTAATTTTTAGTCCTGCATTCAGAAATATTTTTCCTGTAATACGAATATCTTGAATTATTTTTCTAGTAACACCTAATATCTGAAATATTTTTTCAATAATTAGTATCTTAAAATAATTAATTTTAGTGCATGGAGTATTTTTTTCAAAAAAAAAAAAAACCCTTTTATTAGAGGAAGGAGCATGTAAGGATATAAGTATGGAATGTGAATTCGGTGATGAACACATTTTTTTTCTCATCAAAGCGATGAGCATATAAAATGTAAAATGTGCTCCCCTTAAGAGTCAATAACCCATCCAGTACCACTCCCCATGACACCATCCAAAACAAACGGCTTTGCCCCATAGAAATAGAATAGAAAAGCCCTTGTTATTTATTCATTACCAAGAGATTTAGTTTACATAAATATATTTGAAGAGTAGAATATCCAAGTAGCATTATTCAGACACACCGTCCTAATTAATTTCATACACGGCCAGAATCATGGTTACACAACCAAACATATATATATATATATATATATAGAATATCAAATTGCACTAAATAACGCATAAGAACATGTTAAGGGGTGGATCAATTAAGGGCATTTGGGGTTGCCCTTGGAGTTTTTGAGATCTCTGTAGCAAGGACACTCATTCTTGTTGCCATAAGTTCCAGAAGGCACACAATTGCACTTTTCGCAGCATATCCCGCAGAACCTCAAACACCTATCCTGCCTTCCCGCTTTCGAACATCTCAGCCCGCACTTGGAATCGCAGAAAGCTATATATTCCACAACACAAGGAAATTAAAAATCAGTATATTATACATCGTTCTCAATATATGTGCAAAGCAAATTAATTAAAAGAAATTATAACAGTTGGCTTACGTGAACCAGCAGCCATTGTGACCTCAATGAAAGAGGAACTCAGAACAAGGCAGAGCAACAGGAGAGTTGCAAAGACCAGCTTCATCTTGTTAATTACTTTAATGATCTGAGAGAAAAAGAGAGTGATCGATCAGAAACTGAAGGATATGTTTAGAGTTGTTGTGTGACTGTGAATGGAAGAAGACAGGTATTTATAGTACGTAACAAAGGGAGGGAGGGGTATAGGTGGGAACTTAGGAAGATTTTACTTACTGTTACATTTTGGAGAGTTTATCTATTGACTCCACAAAGTTGCAAGCGGGTCACAGCTAGCTAGGGAAGGCACGATGCGTATCACATGCAGTTCTTATTGGCATATTGCCTGCCAAGTTGGTTTGTTTTTGTATGACCTCTTATTTGCTTTTAGAGAAAAAGAAAACCCATATATATCGAAACGTACGTACGTGGCATCTGGCTGTGGTTTTTCTGTGTTTGATGTCTTTCCACCTTAGCGCCAACTCCTCAAAATCTCCTAACTCATCATATATATATATATATATATATATACACCCACACTAGAATGGCCCCAACAACAACCTTGCGTACGTGTCTACTTCCACCAAATCCGGACTGGCCCTCCTCTTTACGGCAAAGCTAATCCATTATCCGTTGGGAACCAGTTTTGTTTAGATAGACACCATTTACCTATCCCATAGTTAGATGAGATTTAGACATTTCAGATTTGATTTTTTTAAATTGTTGATTTTAAAATAAAAAATCATTTTTAAAAAAAAATGTTAGTTAAGAGCTTACTTTTATTTTAGATTTTCTACCTATTAAAATATATATATTTTTTTTAAAAAAAAATAGAAAGTAAAAAAAAAATCAAATTTGGACCGTCCATATGAGATAGGTAAATGGTGCCTATCCTTTAATTGAATCCTATCCGCCGGTTAGGCATAGCGGTGATGGAGAAAAAAATTCCAACGCATAGTGATTTAAGCCAGTAGAAAAAATAGACCGTTTGAGATAGCGGTGGTATTAAATAGGCTTATTTTAGAAAAGTGACTTTTGATAGAAGTAATTTTTTTTTCCAGCTTTTGGCGTGACTATTTTCAGCTTCTATTTTCAGCTTTTGGCGTGATCCAATAAGTCGTATACTATTAAATATATATTTGTACGCATTCTAATTTAACCATCAGAATATATTTAATTAAGTACTTTAGAGTTTTTTGTTTTTAAATAATAATTTTTTTATCAAATTATATTTATATTTTTATCTTTAATTATCACAATATATAAAACTAATATATATATATATATATATATATATATATATATATATATAGTATTCAATAAAATTCATGACATTTTCAGTCATTTTCCATCTCAACTGACTTTTTAAATAACCATCAAAACAATAACCCATTTGAAAAAAAGTCACTTCTCCCACTGTCATTCCAAACACAAATCACATTTACAATATGACTTTTATCCTAACTTTCTTCTACAAAAATCAAATTCCAAATAATTCACTTCTGCCACCGTTATTTCAAACCGTCCTATATTGCACAGAAACAAAAACACACCGAAGTTTACTAATTTGAGAGCCATGAAAATGGTTCTTATGACTAGAGCCGGGAAATCGGGCCGAGCCTTTTAAGCCCTAGCCTTTCAAGGGCCGTGCTTGTAAATTGGAACTTCTAAATGAAGTTGGCCTTACAGGGTCAAAGGCCGACCCATTAGGCCCTTTAAATAAATATATATTTTTGTGTTTATTAACTTGAATTGATCATTTAATATACTAATTTATATGTATTTTGTATTTGTTATAGGGTTATTTATTCATTTAATTACAAATACATAATAATTATACTTTAATTTTATGATTTGATTTAATATTTGTTGCAAATAAATATTATGGATGTATTCATGATGTGAGAGAAGATATTCTTGATATTTTTACCCATGAAGTAGAGCCTACTACTCAAAGTGAAGTACAATCAAATGTCTTTGAAATTGATGATGTAGTAGTGAGAAGATGAAAATGATGGTCATCGTACTCATGTTGCTTAATGATAAGCTTGTTATGCTTTGTGTGAGTTACTTGTGGACAATAGTTTATTCTTGATTATGAATTAATGACTGTGTTTGTTTATTGCATTAAGTGTGTTGTGTAAACATTAATGTTGACAACATTTATTTGATAAATTAGAACTTTAATTGTTGTAATTCACTAATTATATTTCTTTGGAAAAAAAACAGAGAAAAAATAGTTAAAATTTGGAATAGTAACTTTCGGACCTTGTAGAGCTGGCCCTAGTCCTGGTGCTCTCGGCCGGGCTTTGAAAAACATATGTTTTTCTTACTCCGGGCCCTATGAAGCCAGCTCTGTTAGACCCTGGCCCTTCAAGGACCGGTCCTATAGGGCCGAGCCGACCCTAATTCCCAGCTCTACTTGTGACATAGCCCCAGGATGCAATATAAAGTAGGAGAACCTCTTGTATAAAAAAAAAAAAAAAAAAGTAGGAGAACCATATGCGTGTGTATGTTTGATTCTATGACGTAGACTTACCATGCGTTTCTCGAATAATAATTATCAAAAAAGACAAGACAAATTATGGCATTTTGTTTAAACAGTGCATTTAATATAACCTGCTTTACAGCTATTGGAATGCCTGAGCAAATTGTGTACTCAACCTCAACCCCGCCAATATAAAATCTTATTTTTTGTTTTCTTTAAAAAAAACTCAGCCCCACCCTTTCAATATTTTTCTAGTAAAATCTTAACGTCCAATGGCAATGATACTTTAGGCCATTTTCATGAGCAAGAAATGTTTCGTTTTTGAGTACTTTATGAGAAGGCAGATAACGCCCGGAGAGAGGTAAATGAAGGAAAAAGGATGAGAGGGTGTCTAAAAAAGAAAGTTGGTCTAACAGAATTAGGTATTTTATTAACTAACGTCTAGAGCTCGAATCTTGAGTTGTGAATGGAGCAACTATAGCTTAGTAGGGTTGCCTACTTTATAAGCCTTTAGGATTAGTTTCAACCTGTGAAATCCTTAAGAAAATAGATTGGCCTATGATTAGGGATGGAAATAGGTTAGGCCAGGTTAGGCTTTGGCTAAATAGGCCTGAGCTTATAATGAGGGTAGAAGGCCTGAACCTGGGCCTAAATGTAGGTTTTTTTTTAGGCTCAGGCTTGAGCCTTCGTAAGGCCTGGTTGAGCCTGAAGCCTTTTTAAAGGTCTACTTACAATGTAGGCCTTTAAAAAGGCCTCATATTGTAGGTCTTGGAGACCATAAATAAGCTTTTGTACACTTTGAATCTATCAAAACTATATAAATATAAGTTTTTAGTAGAATATAAAAATAAAAAATAAAAAATATTATATTATTTATATGATATAAATATAATTGTATTTAGTTAATGTGTAAACAGGTCAGGCCTGAAGGCTTACAGGCTAAGCCTTAATAAAATAGACCTGACCTATTTATACATTTAGAAAGTCTGACCTTTTTAATAAACAGGTCAGGCCTGACCAGACCTTAAACAGGCCAGACTGTAGGCCACCTAATAGGGGTCTGACCTATTTCCACCCCTACCTATGATACTAGGTGTGCACACAAAAAAGAAATGGATGGTAGAGTAGGGCGTGAGGAAGGTTTAGAACACCTGTCATGGGAGTGACCTTATATGGGCAAGGTCGAAAGGATGAGACCTGCCCTAGTAAGTAGCTTTTAATTAGTTACGCGTAGGAAGTAGGAACCCTCTAGAATCTGTATTCTTAGAGAAACAAGGGCAGAGAGGTTTGCCACCAAATACGCCCATCATGGCCCCTTGCTTCCCTGTTTTCATCGTTACATCGCCATCATCCATCGTCATATTTGCCACTCTTTTCATATATATTTTTGGTTATTTTTGAGAAAGTTGTTGGAATCATTTCATTATAATATATATAATATTGTGTGGATTAGATAGCATTATACTAATTGATAAGCTTATTTAATTACCAAGCTTTAATCATTTGATATTATGTCATTATTCTTGCTCTCTACTAAAATAAATAAGGTCATTTGATTAAATAAATTATAATAATGGGCTGAAATATTAAATTTTATTATTTGAGCAGAGAGCTCTAGCTCACACACTGATTTTGAAGTCAGCCATTTTTATTTGGGGAAAATCCCTTTCAGGGCCTAAATTAGCAAGAAATTGTCAAAAAAAATCTAAGAAAAAGTCACATGTTAAAAAAGGTCTCAGGGCATTTTCTGGTATTATTTCATAAATGTTGTTACGGACCTGGATAAGGCCCAATCGCAATAGGGCCCAAACGCAGGCAAGTATATCAGATCCGCCATAAGAGCGATCCGAAGATATCTCAACTACCCCGGAAATATAGGAGCGTATGCGTAGGGAGATAGGTAGTTCAGATTACAAGCCAGATATATCGCGAATGCCGCCCCAGGTACTTCCTATAAATACACGGTCAAACAGCCTAAGGTACACACGCTCTAAACCTAGACTACTTTACATACTGCCACACCGAGCACACACCCCACCCCTCGGCTAAGAGCCTGGTTGTGTTCAGTGATCTCGTCTCTGCCTGTGTGTTTCTACATACACACCCAGGCCGAGACCCTTGATCCAATATCAAATCACCAGCCCATACACGCGGCTGGACATCTGTGTTCTACATCAGAACAGTGGCGCCGACCGTGGGGATCTGATAAACTTCAATTCCCGTGACCAATGAGGGTTAATACGCGCAGTACTAGCCAGAAGCAGCCGGAGATGGTTCGAACAACCGGAGAGCAGCGTCAACCACCCCGGCAACCACAGCACACCGAGCAGTCGACTAACCCTCTCGGTGGTAATGAGCAGGACGACGAAGACCGGCTATCGCAGCCAGAAGAGCACTTTGAGGAATCTCATGTCCCGAATCACGATCAACCTGAAAAAGAAAATGAGTCCGAAACGGGTTCATCGGCATCCGGACTTCCTGGCACTCCATAACGGACAGCTCGCCATGATCAAACGCATCGAGAATATGGACAAACGTTATACTCTTCAATTTCAACGCATGGACGAGCGGGACCGAAGAAGGGAATCTAGAGACACCAGCTATGATCGGGATGACAAAACATGGGAACCCGACCAGGAAGGTCATAGTTTCCGACGGCAGAGGACAATAGACAATACAAGAAGGGCGGCCTCTTCCACCAAAGAATCAAGAAGGGAGAAGTCGTCCCGGATCGAAGGGTCGTCCCGGCCTCCCCCACATGATTCTCGGCAAGGAAGATACGCCGAAGGCAAAGCCGGCAGCCCCTTTTCACCCGAGATCCTCAGGGCACGTTTCCCAGGGAAGCTGAACCTCACCGAGTTCAGCAAGTACGACGGATCGCAGGACCCAACAACTCATTTAGACGATTTCCAAACGATCATGATGTGTAGAGGCCTTGGAGAACCCATCATAAGTAGGGTTTTCGCCACAACCCTAAAGGGACCAGCCTTAAAATGGTTACAAACCCTGACCCCAGGGTCGATAACTAAATTTGATGACTTGACAAAGGCTTTCGAGTTGCAATTCGCAACTAGTAAGAAACAGCCGGGATCGCTTCAACCATGCGGCCCGCAAGTCCCGAAGTTAAAGGAGGAAGTGCATGTACACCTCTTGGCCGATGGCTCAGACAGCTCGAGCCGACTAGCTGAATCATTTTTCAAAGAGCCGGCTAAGAGCTTAAAAGACTTCATGACACGGTCAAAGAAGTATCTTGAGGTGGAACAAATGCGCCAAGCAAATGCTCAAAGGGACCCCGGACAAGAATACCCCGCCAAGGGATAAAGGCCAGTCCGAGGGTCGCAAGCAAGATCGCCGTGGAAAAGGACCAGATAGTAAACAATTTAAGCCAAGGACGGACTCGAAGAATAAATATGACCATTATACCCCTCTTAATGTGCCCCGGTCCCAGCTATGGAGGGAAGTAGCGTCGACCGAGATGCGAAGGTCGAAAAACCTCATCCCCTCAGGAAACGGTCCAATACGGACCAGTCCCGTTATTGTTCCTTTCACGATTGTAAGGGGCATACCACGGATCAATGCTATGAAATTCGGGATGCCATCGAGAAATTCGTCCGAGAAGGAAAGCTGCGTCAATACGTGATTAAAACGCAGGGGCGCGCAAAGGAAAAACGAAAGCAGGATGACCGATCGAACAGCCGGACCCGAGAGAAAAAGAGAGGGCAAGAGGCGAAGCCGGCATTTGAGGACAGCGGATTTCCGAGGCCGAGTTCGATTGCAATGTTATCGTGGAGCTTTCGAGGGGGAGGAGATACGGCGAGCCAAAGGAGGAAATATCTAAAGGAAGTCCTCTCAATAAGGGACCGACCTAAGTTTAAAGAAGAATCACACGTGACTGACAAAACCGGACGACCTCAGCTCATGTTCACAAAAGAAGACATGGCCGACGTACTCCCCAGCCATCAAGATGGCCTTGTAATTACTGGAACCCTGGTCAACTGCCGAGTCAAGAGGATATTTATAGACTCAGGGAGCTCTGTAGATATCATCATTTGGGATGCCTTCAAAAGAATGAACCTCAATCAGGAGGACCTGAAGCCATGCCAGACCACTCTCGTGGGGTTTAATCACTTCGGCAAGGGTCCGGCGCTTCATCCAACAGAGTATCTTTTCCCGCTTCGGAATCCCGTCCGAGGTAGTAACAGACAACGGCACCCAGTTCACTGATAAGAATTTCCAGGACATGATGGTAGACCTCGGCATCACGCATCACTTTGCATCGGTTGAACACCCACAATCAAACGGGCAAGCGGAGGCGGCAAACAAAGTAATCCTGGACGGACTTCGGAAAAAGATGCAAGAGGCTTCAGACTTGGGGTCGAACAGCTTTATAATATCTTGTGGGAATTCGCACGACTATCCAATCGGCTACACAAGAGACACCTTTCCGCATGACATACGGATGCGAAGCCATGATCCCAGTCGAAGTTGGTCAGCCATCATGGAGAAGGCTTCGAACCCTGGAGGAAGGAGAACTATCAAATTCGAGGGCGTTGGCAACCGAGATGGAGCCGGTAGATGAAGTCGGGACCACGGCCCACCGCCGAGACATAGCAGCCAAGCAACGATGGCGGCCAAACACAACGAAAGGTCAAACCTGGGGCATTTGACCGGGGTGACTGGTCCTAAGAAGGGCCGACATCGGTAACAAGAACGCCCGGACGGCAAGTCGGCCGCAAATTGGGAAGGACCGTACCGAGTCAAGGAGAAGTTGGAAAAAGGAGCATATGTTCTCGAAACATTGACAAGAAAACCCGTCAAGAGGACTTGGAATGGTGACAAACTAAGGGCCTACTATAGTTAGGGCCCAGTCACAGCCAGGATGCCACAACGGACACCCCGTGTCCGAATTAAGTTTTGATTTATTATTTCAAGCTTATTTTGGTTTCAGTCATTTCCCTTCTGCAAATTTTCTTTTCATTGTCGGCTTTGTAAAGCTAATCATCTCTTGAATAAATAAATGGTTTATCGACCAAATGTTCAATTTTAAGAGGATCAAAATGATTCGCTAAATAAGCGCATGCACACCGAGGTCTATACACCCGGTAAATATTTTGATGCATCGAAATTGACACCTAAGTAAGAAGGCGAATAGTCATACTGGACCCCGATCGTGTCCACTTGGTCAAAGTGTGTCCCGACGACGACCGCGGATGAGCATGTGACAATTTGCCCTTACCCTGGTTAAAAACCCAGATAACGACTCCGAACCTCGTAGCGTGGTATATGTAGACACCCCTACTCATGCACTGGTTTCTGACACCAGAAGAGTACTAAGCGGACTCTAATAACTTTAAAGACCCTGGCCCGGTCTAAAACTATCCAATGTGCATTTTATGCATGAAGGTGAAAGTACGTAATGGACTACTTAATTGAATCTTCATTCATAAATTTAAAAGTTCAGAGGTACAATACAAAATCGGCATCATAGGCCGAAAACAAACAAGGCAAAAGAAAAAGACAGCTAAAAGTTAAGGGGCCCCCTTGTCCGCAGTGGCCTCGTCACCATCAGGTCCGGCCCCGGACGTAGCCTCCCCTGCGACTTGCTCCCGCCGCTAACTTCGGCGTCGAAGCCGACCTATCTTCAAGAGATAGAGGCGGAGGAATAAGAACACCATCTTGAAAACGGAGCGACATCCATACCCACCACGTTCGCCTTCACGCCTGGGTTTAAGTACTCAATCTGGGCAAGGGCCATCGCGAAGCGATCCGACGCGGTTTTCCTTACCGCCACCACCGCCTTCTCATGGGCAGTCTTCTCCTCCTCCAGGTCGCCTCGGGTTTGCTCCATCTGCGTGCACAACTCGCTACGCTGCTGCGTAAGCCGTTTGACCGCATCCATAGACAGAGAATGCGAGGACTTCGCCGGTCGATTAGCGTTGGTTCATCCCTTTCAGCCTCAGCCTTCTCTTTCTCTTCTGCTAGCTGTTTAATTTTCTCCTCAGCCGACTCCAAATTCTGCTTCAGAGCTCGGGATTCCGCAGAAGCTCGAACATAGTAACCATGGAGATGCGGGTAGGCCTGAGACAATCCAAGGGCCTTGCAAAGACGACCGGATACATCCTGGATTTCATGAAGGTCCTCGTCTGAAAGAGGTTGAGGAGACAAAAACTGACTGGCGGAAAGAAGGCCATGCCGATCTCTTCAGAAACGTCCCCACTCCAGGCCTGGCTCCGTTTGAAGCCACTAGGTCGAGGAACGATAGCCGATGGGCACAAGGGAGAAACAGAATCAGAGACGAGAACTTGTTTCCCCTTTTCTAAGGATGGAGGAGATGGATCGGAATGTGGAGGCGTTCCAGTAGCAGCAGAGGCGTGGAGTAGACGAAGGCACTACCTCCGCCGCGGTTACCAATGACGGAGAAGACGAAGGTACTACTTCGGGAACAGTCGAAGTTGTAGCAGCAGAATCCCCGACCTTGGCCCTCTTCGCCGAGGAAGGTTTTGGGATCCTAGAGGCAGCAGGAGCTTGCTTCTTAAGAGGCTCGGCAGCTGGGCGTTTCCTGGGAGCTTTCTCTTTCGGCTTCCCAACATCCGGCAAAGTATACTCAAGGTAATCCGGATTCAGATTCATAGCAACTTGACCTGTTACAAAAACAATAAATCTAAAGTCAGAAGCTAGTTAGATAACCAAAGGCAAATAGGAAAACAGAATTCGCATCAACAATGCCATACTAGAGGCCGAGTCGGACGACACGCCGGCCTTCTGGATATAGAAGGCCGCTCTTTTGACGTCGTGTTCGGCAACGTAAGACGCCAGCCGAGCGGCATACTCCCTCTCTTCCTCAGAGAGATCTTTGATACATGGAAGAGGAGAAATTATAATGTTCGGAGGTCCAGTAAAGAGGGAAGCGCCACTCAACGCCCGGACCTTCAGCGGCTTTCAGAAACCAGGGCACTTCCCCAGGGATTGCAACAACTTTAAAGAAAGCATTTTTGAAATGCTTGAAGGAGTCTGAGAAAGAATTCATGAGTTTCCGGTCCGCCTTGGCACGAAGAGAAGTTAGCCCTTTCAAAGAGGGCGGTTCCTTGCCCGACCGAGGGGTGAAAGGAGAGAAAAAATGAAGGAATAGGGCGGCGGTACACGGAATGGCGGGATCCATCGTCCCGCAGAGATATGCGAACACCGCCAGATAACCCCACCCGTTTGGATGAAGCTGAGAAGGAGCTAGATGAAGGTAGTGGAGAACGGACATTTGGAACCCGGTAAACGGAAAGCGAATACCGAGCCGGGTCATATAATCCCGATAGAAAAGAAAGAAGTTAGGAGACCCTGGTTCCCGAGTGGCGCAGATCGGCTCATCCTCTTCGGGGGGCAAGACAACATCCTGATGACCCCGGAAACCCCACCTTCGCCACAACCGCGTCGGTCATCAGTGAGCGCATGGTTAACATTTCGCTCGTCACCCACGGATATTTGGATCGCAGGGTCGGTGAAGGACTACCGGAGTCCGCCTCCGGATCGGAAACTGAAGGACGAGGCGAAGAAGTAGACTCCATTTACCTACAACAAAAGGAAATAAAACTAAAGTCAGAACTACGCAGAATACCTGATGAAGACAGATCTGAGGAAGGAGGACCCTTGGAGTTGGACACGGGCTCAACTGACGAGTTATGCCGACATGAGCCCAAGACGACCTCGGCCATACGGTCTTGCCCACTCGCAATAAGGGAGGAGCTTCGGCAACACAATCCCAACAGGACCGTGATAACCACCGGTAATGACCCCGACTCTGACGGACGGTGCACTCGATAGGCGTTTATGGGCTCGACTAGAAGAGGCTCGAAACGCCAAACTATGAGAACTGACTGGCAGGCTGTGTCTCGACCGACTGGACCCAGGAACCACAGGCTGGGGCCTCCCAGCGTTCCGTGCGCCCAACCGACCACGGAGGGCCAAAGACAGTTTCTCTTCCTCGGTTAAAGAGGTCCCTAGCAGCCAATAACTAAAAAGGGGATAACGCTCACGAAGAACCTTATCATCGTTGGGACCTAAAGGCTGATGTGAAGACGAAGAATGTTTTATCCTATCCATCAAGAGCCCAAACCTATACAACCAACACAAGGATAAGAAGGAGGGGGAAAAAACTAAAAACATAAACTCAAGAAGACAAGACCTATGGGTTCGATAGCTCAACTCACCCACATTTCACTCAGGAAACCCAAGTCCGAAACGCAACAAATAAAAGAAGAAAAAGGAGAAGGGAGAACGTAAATGCTTGGAATGGCAAAAAAACTAAGAAGGTAAGATGGATACCGAAGTTTGCACAACGAGAATCGACGGAGAATCCCGGATAAATGAGAAGCCTTGACTAAATTCCCGGGATACAAGAAGGAACCAATACTCTCGGTGACAAGAAAACCTTGTACAGAAGAACTTTCATGTAGGAGTGTAATAAGCAAATGGAAAAAGTGACAAAGTGAACTACGCCAGTAGTTATATCGAGAGAAAAGAAGGGGGGAATTCAAACAAAAGAAACCCAACCGACGAGGGTAGTCACGACCTTTCGCCCCAAAAATTGAGGACGTGTAACGTACCGCTAGAGCATTTAATGCGCACGAAATACGGGGCGGCTGACACGATAATCAAGGCGCCTCCCCAATCACAGAAAGCCAGTTGGCGCAGGTAATCATGGCAAGATCAGAGTAGGCTTCTCAAGAGTCACGCCGCGGTCACAACAACGGCCTCGGGTCGTCGGATTTTGAGCTTTAACTCCAGGCCGTCGGTCCTCACCACGGTAGGACCGCAGGTTATCACCTCGGATCCCTACGTCGTCGGTCATCACCACGGCATTCTTAGGACCGTAGGCTAATACCTCGGTCCCCTTAGGCTACCATTAAGCACCCCGGATCATTGGGTCAAGCAACAGCACCATCCATTCGGGAAGGGAGCCAGAGATTAAAAACGTCCGATATAAACATCGGATGAAGGCAAAACCTCGGATGGTGTGAACCAAGATGTCATACACCCCGCAGTCCAAACATCACACTACCGGCCGGGGCAACACACGGACTTGGATAAGGCCCAATCGCGATAGGGCCCAAACGCAGGCAAGTATATCAGATCCGCCATAACAGCGATCCGAAGATATCTCAACTACCCCGGAAATATAGGAGCGTATGCGTAGGGAGATAGGCAGTTCAGACACAAGCCGATATATCGCGAATGCCGCCTGTGTACTTCCTATAAATACACGGTCAAACACCCTAAGGTACACACGCTCAGTGATCTCGTCTCTGCCTGTGTGTTTCTACATACACACCCAGGCCGAGACCCTTGATCCAATATCAAATCACCAGCCCATACACGTGGCTGGACATCTGTGTTCTACACCAGAACAAATGTTAATGACTATATCAGTAGAACATTAATAACTAAATCAGTAGACGTTAACAACAATATCCTAACAATTAAATCAATACTCATTAACAACTAAATCAGTACCCGTTAACAATTATATTAGTACACGTTAACAACTAACGTTTTATGAAATAATACCATAAAAGGTTCTAAGGCCTTTTTTGACATTTACTTTTTTTGGACCCTTTTTAACAATTTTTTGATTATTTAGGCCCTAAGGTGGATTTTCCCTTTTATTCGAGCTAATTGATGGGAAGTTGTAATCTTTTCCACGGATAAAATCTGTACACTATTTGCAAAACCCACAATCTTTGCATTGAGCATGAGACCCCCATCTCGACCCCATATATCCAGTATACTTTGGTGCTGGTGTTAGATTTTTGTTTTTGCAGATATCCTTTCTATGAGAGGCAATACAGTGTCGGATACTAAATGAAAGCACATTTTCCATCAGATATTCGAACATTAGTCTTTTTTTTTGGTATCCCACCTGGTTCTAACTAATCCGGATTCGGGTTTTACAGTGGTAAGGACGACCCTCCCAACAGTAATAGCTTCATACAAGGTGGATTACAAGCGCGTTACTCAACATCCATTATTTTAAAATTGTAAGGTTCTGTTTCATGGGCTTCCACACAATGATGTGGCTTCGTAGCCCAAAATTTAGAGCCCTAGTTTTGTTGGGCTTTCTAGGCTCATGTGAAAATTTTATTGTGATTTACATTGAGATATAGTTATATGTCATATATATATTGTTTCAACCAAAAAAAAAACATATAAATTGAGCATGAAAGAACACATCCATCGTTATAGCGGAATCATACCATATTGTTAACATAATACATGATTAATTAAAACTGGACAGTTAATAATGTATCGTGATGTTAGTTCTGATGACGAATTGTTAATTAGTTATTAACTCCCATTGATGTAAATTAGATGTGGATCCTACACACTACGAGGTCTGAAAAATGTGCCACAATGTTCATAGGATCCCTGTTATTACGTATGCGGGCACAAGTGAAGACGTGTAGGCATATAGGAGTGGGATGCAAAATCCAAAGCTTCTGGGTGTTGATTATGATTATTGAGAATTACCATCAAAATGTTTTTGAGAATTTTTGTTAATTAAATGTATCAGATCACACTGAAAGATTAGAGGACTAATCACAACTATACAAATGTGTGGTGAGTCCATCCAAAGAAGCCAGCATGCAACTAGTTTCAGGGATAGGCTTCTCTCCTTTTCTACTATTCTCCGCTGCAGTCCGCTGCCATCAAACGCTGCGTTTTTTGTGCAAAATGACCTGTGTCTTGAGGCTTTAATTTAGGTGAGAGACGATGCATGTTCTTGTTAAATAAAACTTTTTTAGACTTGAAGATATTGAGGCAATATTTAATTTTTTTTAAAATACTATCTCTTTTTTTTTTGACGAAAAAAGTTTTATTTAACAATTTTTCAGAATCTCTTTAGAGTAAAATCTTGTTTTTCACAACTATTTTTTTTAAGAGATAATTTTGTCATAAAGAGTATTTTGATTTTTTTTTTTAAGTAAAAACTTTTTTCCCTGGACTTTGTCTTTTGTGGAAAATTCTTCACTCCTCACCCTTAGCCTCACAATGTCACACTCACACATGCATCGTCTCTCACCTAAATTAAAGCCTCAAGACACAAGGTCATTTTACACAAAAAACGCAGCGTTTGTTGGCAGCAGACCGCAGCAGCGGAGAATAGTAGAAAAGGAGAGAAGCCTATCCCCTAGTTTCATGCCATCACCAAAACACAAGGGGCTTCACTTGACTGTCATGGTCAGAAGAGTACGCCATTGGATTTTGAATTGACCTACGTAGCCAGCTAGCCACATCCTGGGCCATCCACCTTTCCCTTCTCATACTTTGGTTCACAGTGGAAAATACAAAAGTAAAGCCAGGGGAAGGAATTAAGAAAGGGAATGGTCCGATTTGGGATCAGAATTGAACCAGTGCAGAAATAAGTTTCAGGAGAGGGAGATTTGGAAAACACGTGCTTCCCTTCCTCACCAATGCGTCACTATCTGCAACTCACAACGGCTTGTCTCCGGCCATTTCCAAAGTTGACTAATTGGTGTCACCTGTTCCACAACTTCCAAGTACATACGCACTAAACCTTTCTTTCTTATATGTGTTCGCTTCATACCTTTCTTCTCTATCGAACAAGGCAATGAGTTGGTGGTGGGCTGGAGCTGTTGGCGCCGTCAAGGTCACTCCCTTACTTCCTCATTCTTCCTATTTCTCACTCTCCTCTAACGCCACCTATCACTCTAATTATATCTCAATTTGCAGAAGAAACTCGACGAAGATGAAGCCCGAAGCTTCCAGAGCGTGGGTCTAGTGATCGGCGTTACCGGTATCGTGGGTAACAGCTTAGCCGAGATCCTACCTCTGCGAGATACACCGGGAGGTCCATGGAAGGTCTACGGCGTCGCACGACGGCCCCAACCCAACTGGAACGCCGATCATCCCTTTGAATACATCCAGTGCGATATTTTGGACCCAAACGAAACCCAAGTCAAGCTTTCCAAACTGACAGATGTCACCCACATCTTCTACGTGGCATGGGCCAACCAGCCCACCGAGCCCGAGAACTGCAAAGTCAACGGGAGTATGCTCAGAAACGTCCTACAAGCTGTCATCCCTAACGCGCCGAAGCTCCGCCACGTATGCCTCCAGACCGGAGCCAAACATTACAGAGGCCCGTTCGACTTATTCGGAAAGATTCAAGCCCACGAACCGCCTCACACGGAGGATATGCCCCGACTAGACAGTCCCAATTTCTACTACACGCAAGAGGACATTCTGTTTGAAGATGCGGCGAAGAAAGAGGAACTAAGCTGGTCCATTCATCGTCCACGGGTAATTTTTGGGTTTTCCCCATTCAGCTTAATGAACATGGTGGGCACACTTTGTGTGTACGCCGCTATTTGCAAGCACGAGGGGGTTCCGTTGGTATTTCCCGGCGGCAGAGCGGCGTGGGAATCTTATTCGGTAGTTTCCGACGCGGAGTTGATAGCGGAGCAGCAAATATGGGCGGCGGTGGACCCCAATGCCGAAAACGAAGCGTTTAATTGCACCAATGGGGATTTGTTCAAGTGGAAGCATATGTGGAAGGTGTTGGCGGAACAGTTTGGGATTGAGAATTACGGGTTCGAGGAGGGTTGGAATTTGAAGTGGAGAGAGATTATGAAGGGGAAAGGTGGTGTTTGGGACGAGATTGTTGAAAAGTATGAGCTTCAGCCATTGAAACTTGAAGAGATTGGTCACTGGTGGTTTGTGGAGACTGTGTTGGCTGAGGAGCCCTTAATTGACAACATGAATAAAGCCAAGGAGCATGGCTTCTTGGGATTCAGGAACACCCCCAAGTCCTTTCAACATTGGATTGACAAGACCAAAGCTTACAAGATTGTGCCCAGATTCATTTAGTGTTTGTGTTTTAAATTCGTACCCTCATGTTGGGCTGATGCATCTCCATGTGTGTATTGAGTTTGGCTTGGGACTAATGGAATTGATTAAGTCGCTTCTTTAATATATAATCCCTCGTGCATGGCAAATCATGCTTACGTTCCACACCATTTATCTGTAAGGTTTAGCTAATCAACTGCTATATGAATATTCCCTATTAGGATCACGGGAGTTAATTGGCGCCAAATATCAAAGATTTAAGTGCGCATTCAAGAGAATTATTCTCGTTTAGGAACAAATATCTCTCAATTCATATCAGTACATGGCTCCCTTTAAATAATAAATCGTTTAATAAAGATCAGTGAATTCTTGTATACACTTTCAAAAAAAAAAAAAATCGAGTCTTCCCTAGTAATTGTTATGTCGCATCACATGCCTGGAAACTCCTTTCTTATCCCGTACCTTTCTGATTGAAATGTGGGGATTAAATTTATCTTTACGTATTTTAAAAATAAATTGGTTGACGCTTTTACTATTATGATATATATTTGAAAAAACAAATAATTTTGATAGTCTTGTCTATACTATAGAGTTTGTTAAAAGAATCACGAACAAAGACCTATGGAGTATGGATTATCTACCAAAAAAGCCTTGGAATTGGATTCAGTCCATTGCGCCTCCGGTCCACTTCTTGTCCACTGCGCAAATCAACACTGATGATCTCTCTCTCTCTTTTTTTTTTTTTTTTACAAATATTTCAGGATATAGAGGTATTAAAAATAAATACCTCAGGATACTGACCGGTATTAAAAAATACATCATCATCTTAGATTCTAAAATTATTTTAGATTCTAAAATAAAGATCATGAAATATTTTTTCAGTACCAGTCAGTATCCTGAAGTATTTTTTAAATATCATTCAGTACCCTAAAATATTTTTCTAATATCCCAAAATAATTTTTTAAGATCATGAAGTACCCGTTAGTATTTTTTTCAGTACTGATCAGTATCCCTAAAATAATTTTTCAAGATCATGAAATATTTTTAAGTAAATACCCTTTCTGGCCCTGACAAAAAACACGGACCCCATTTTGGTCCCTTAAAAAAAAGTCATTTTTAGTCCATAGAAAGAGCGAATAAATGTCGATTGGTTGACATCTTGATCCCTCACAAATTTCCAAAAGATCCTTTTTAGTCCCTAAAAAGGACGAATAATTATCGATTTTTTTGTAAGGGACCAAAATGGGGTCCGTGTTTTTTGTCAGGGACCAGAAAGGGTATTTACTCAATATTTTTTCAGTACCAGCAAATATCTTGAAGTATTTTTTTAGTACTAGTCAGTAAGTTGATGATGTATTTTTTAATACCGGTCAGTATCCTGAATTATCTATTTTTAATACCTCTATATCCTGAAATATTTGTAAAAGTAAAAAAAAAAAAAAAAGGAGAGATCATCAGTGTTGATTTGCGCAGTGGACAGGAAGTGGACCGGAGGTGCAGTGGACTGAATCCAATTCCAAAAGGCTTATGGATTATATATTTTATGTTATTATTAATTTTCTAAAAGATACAAAAACTAAAAACTAACTAAACAAAATTTTTCAATATTATTTTAGTCTTGCAAATTGCAAATGATAGCTTGGCCAACCAAAAAAAAAAAAAGGAGCATGGGATTTAAAGTTTTGGATCCAAGCCCAATAGCAAAGGCCACTTCATGTGGGCAGAAAAAGTGTGGGCTTTTCCATGCCATGATATGATGATGATGCGCACTATTTGGACTTTTTTTTGTTGTTGAATTTTTTTTTGGACACATTTTTGTTGTTGATATATTGCACACAATTTGGACTTCTTCAGTCGACTCTGGGAATTTAATTCATCCCCTCGTGCTTTTGCCTGAGCCGTTTCGCCGGAAAGAAATGGTTCTTACAAACTTCACCGGTACTGGTGTTGGATTCGGTACGCCTTAATTTCCTTTCCTTTGTGGCGTTCTGGGTAGAATTCAGTAAATTCAGAGTCTTCAGGTTCTATCTGATATTGAATTTGTGTTTTCAGGTTTCGGAATTGGTTGCGGTTTTGGTGTAGGATGGGGTTTCGGAGGTTTGTCTTTTCCTCCTATCCTCAATTTCTAGTTCATTTTCTTTTCGAGGTTTTGTGAGCTGGGAATATGTCAGACGCTTTTCTATCCATCCATCCATGTGCAATAGCAATGCCTAAACTTCATCCTACACTGTTGCAATCTCATATGCTCTAATAAACACTGAGCTTTATGATTCAGAGATGTGAGGCATTGGTTGACCTATCGAGTGAACATCGTGCGCACTGTTTAATCGTTCCTCATGTCAAGTTCTTTAGGCGATGCAGATCATTCAAAAATAGTCACTTCAATACAAATTCCCTTGATGAGGTTGCACAAGAATGAAAATAAAGCATTTTCCTAAATCCTAATGGTCTCTTCTCGCACCCTCATATTTTGCTAAGCTTTATGTTTTATCACCCACCTCCCATCTCTTTCATTTCGTTTCAGCGGTGACCATTCCTCATCTATTGAACATTCTGGCTGCTAGCTGTCTAGCTTATAAGATTTAAGCTGCATTCTATTATGTTCAATGGTACTCTTGGAAGTTACTTTCTCACGCATTTTATACTAACGTTTAGGAAGTGATATCTGGAATTCAAATTTTCTTGGACATGGGAGAGCTAGAAGTCTTGATTTGATTATAGAAGCCTTTCGTTCTTCTTTATATTGCATTGTCTTTATCTGGCTTCTGGCTAGAAACTCGGTTGAGTTGAAATTTGTTGACAACTTGACATAACTGGATGACAGGAAACTTTTATTTGGATTTTAAAATTTCTGAACTAAATGTTTAAAAATTATCATATATTCGCTCTACTGCTAGACTTTAAAAGTTGATTATCTTCACAAGATTCAAATAATAATGAATCTGTTAGAACCTAGAAGAAACATCAATGTCTTTCTCTAGGCTATCAGGGGTAGCAGACATGAAATAGATTGATGAGCATATTTGCTGCACTTTCACCTCTAGTCTCCAAAGAGATTGCTTGGCTGTCTCCATAATTTTAAATGGCTGTGGCGCCAAGCTTGGCAAAAGGAACATCCACTTTCTTTATAGTGTTAATTGAACCAATGAAAATGATGGCACCTTGCCATTGCATTCTCTCCTAAATCAAGGCTTAAAGAGTCTGTTATCTATAGTAATTTTGATCTCTAAAATAGCAGCTGCTCAGTGTTCACATGGTTTTCTCCCCTCTGCTTTGCTTGTCAAGAAAAAAAACAAAAAGCCTTTCTAATGTGATCTTTTTTGCTCCTCCAGGTATGCCATTAAATTTCCTGGGTCTTGGTGCAGGTATAATGCTCATGATATCATGCTTCACTTTTATTTCTTGAGACTTTATTTTCCAAATTTATTGAGAACTAGAATTTATCACAATGCGGGCCTGTAGTGTACAGAGGAAGCTAAGATTAAAGAAAAATGCACATTTAACCTAGTAAATAGTAATTAATCTGTAAACTTGATTCTAATTAAATATACATTGATGTCATACTATATATAACGTTGGTAGTCTTCTTTTTCCATGAAAATCTTTTTCTTACTACAGTTTAAACCTAAGATATCAGAAGGTGCAGAAAACTGAGAAAAGTATAACTTGCAAAGCATCACTTTTGTTTCAAGTACCACCGGTTCCTCCAAGCTTTAAATCTAGTTCTGCCTTTCTTTTCCTTTCATACATGTGGATTGTGTGGAGCTTATTCTTCGTGTATTGAATCCAACATGTCTGACTGGGCTTGATGTGGATTGGTTTTTATTCTGAAGGTGGGGGTTGTGGGATTGGAGTAGGACTTGGTTGGGGATTCGGCACTGCTTTCGGTAGTCAGTATCGGTCATCAAGGATCACATTTCAAGGGGTGGAATTCGATAGTAAGGAAAAAGTCATCAGCAACGAGCTCTCAAAAGGCAATTCTCAAGTGAGATCTTCATGAAAGTACATATGAATACTAGTAAGTTTTTTTTTGCCAACAGAATGCTAGTAAGTTATGAGAAAGCATTTGTTGCTGCCTCCCCACCTAAAGCTAAACAGCTCCACGATCTTGATAGTTGCCAGAGTTGGTCTACTTGGAACACCCAAGTCTTAAAGGCTGTAATGTATGTGATTCACTCTATGGATACATTATGAATGATTGCCTTGTAGTTATAGCTGCATCAACACAGGGTGCGTTTGATGTCAAGTTGGCATAGTCTCCTCTTTTTTGTAGTCCTTTAGGGAGTTATGGACGCAGTAGATAATTACGATTTAGGCATGTTGCAATCATCTCGAATGGAAGCATTATGGCTGGCAAAAAAAAAAAAAAATTGGTGAAGAAGACCCAAAGGTTCAAAATACGTCCTTCATTGACGAAAGATTCAAGATTTATGAAAATTCGGTATGACAATGGAAAGTGAAAGAAAATGGCCCGGGGACAGAAATAATTTTAAAATACAGGAATACTGAGTGACATTTTTTCTTATTAATGTCATGCGAGTTTATTATATTAGGTTACTCCAAAAAAAGTTGCAGATAGTATGTGAATATCACTATTTTTATATTTACTAAATTATGGCTGTGTTTTTTTAACTACACCTTAGTGTTTTTCTATGTGCTCTCGGCTGTAACTTTATTTGTCGAATGATATTCCTTCCCTGTCCATTAAAAAAGTCATTTATTATGGGGAATTATTTTAAGTGCTCGGTTAATACAAAATAATTCCAAGCTGTTATAAATATATTAATTATATGGATGTCTATTGCATAGTAACCCTTGAAAGTCTATAAATAGAGATCTTGTGTAAACATTCAGAATACACTTAAAATGAGAATTCTTCTCTTCTCTCTAGAATCTATGTCTTCTCTCTTTTCTTTCCTTATGATTTTCTTCATTTTCATAACACGTTATCAGCACAAGTCTCTAACTAATTGAGTCTTGTGTTGTTCATCACCACCATCGTCCTTTTCCTAGTTCTTCCCCCATCTCTCTCAGACTCTCACTCTCAAATCGTCCCCCTTCCATTCATCCTTCAGAGCATCTGGGTTCTCTGCTCAGGTATGTTTAATAATTGAAGATTCGAAAGAAAAAAAGAATCACGTAGTTGGAAAATTTTGAACGTGGGGTCTACATGTTTTGATTATTTTATTATTAAAATGAAACGAAGAATGAATCACGGAGGTATCATATGAAAATGTTAGTAAGGAAGCTGTTTGCGTAGTGTTTAAATATTTATTGATTTTATTATTGTTACTAACTTTGCTAACCTAACATTTACTTTTATGTTACTAACATAACATTTACTTTTATTTATGTTATGTTTATTATTTAATTTATTTATCATTTTATTATTATTTCTATTTTTCTCATTATATGATCAAGTCATATATATAATGGCTAGAAACCATATATAATTTATGTTTATCCTGGAGATAAACAGTTGAAAGTCATATTGATTTAATTTCTCATAAAGATAAAGTTGGCTAGAAGCCAAGAGAAGGCATAAATTGGCCAGAAGTCAAGAGGAGGCACAATTCAGCCTGAAGCCAAATGATAATTTGGCCTGAACCCATGATGAGACAAAATGGCAGCCTGGAGGCATAAATTAGCCTGAAGCCATGAGATAAATTGGAATGAAGTCTGATCCATGATTTTTATATGCCATCATTTGTATGAAGACCTCAACGTTGAATATTTGATATTAAAAGACCCCCTTGTTCTTTAAAACAAATTAAAGAGATTGTATAACCACCAGAAGATGATTGTTCTTCTAAAAATTCATTATAAATGGGGGTATCTAGTTTGTTCCTGCAGTAGCAATATTGTGAAAGAGGTTTTAAGAAATATTTTGAATTAAGTGACCTCATGTAGCCAAACAAAATGATGAGTATTGTTATATGAATCATGAATCTCATCTAAATGGCTCTTTATTCCCAGGAGTGAATGAAGTAATGAATGAATTTAATTATGGCTGATCAGGCATGGTCATTGTTATAATCATGTTGGTTCAAATTCCCACCTGAAGTGGAGAAATATTATTGATAAGAATCACAAATAAGAAATTATTAAGCATAATAAATATGCTAAAAATTTATAATATTTCTATGATATCTTATAAGATTTATATAGGATTTTGAAATTGGTTTTAAATGCATTTCATGCAGTGATTACTGTTGTTATTTTGTATGACCGTAAGTCATATAATTCTGATTTCTTATTTTGAAGTTATATGACCAGAAGTCATATTTCCTTAATTCATTGTTATATGGCCAGATGCTATATGTGTGTGTGTACATAATTTCAGTAAGATAACCATTTCACACCGTAATTTACTATTCAATACAGTAAATGGAACGTGATTATACAGTGATTTTACTATTTACATAGTAATCGGCCGACAGAAAATGCGTGGGAAGTTTGAAATAAATGTCTGTGGATCCCACGTATTTTATATTATATTATTATTACTATAGTATTTTACTATTTATACTATTCATCTCGATTGAAAATTTTAAGTTTTGGTCTCTAGTCTACTATACCATGAACGAGGTATAGAAGCTTCTTTACGGGTGGACAAGAAAATAATATTTGATTGTTATTAAAGGCCCTGAAGGCTTATGTTTCAAATATTTTATGATACAATAAGAATTTAAAAGTCTTGAAAAATATTGTCCAAAAGACAATAACTTGCAGATATTATGTCATAATAAGTCTAAAGGCTAATAGTCTTGGAGACTAATTAGCATATTTTGAGAGACTGGTGTTCAGACTATATATATATGGTAGTATAAATTTGATTGAAGGCTTGAGCTAATATTTTGTTACCTGAAGAAACAAAATTATGCATTAATTATTCTACTAAGTATAAATGAAACTTATTGAGTTTGAAAGATATCTGCAGAAATAGATATCATATAGAAAATACATGCTATTGTAAACTAGAAGTTTACAAATAATAATGCAAGAGATTATAATTGTAAACCAGAAGTTTACAAATATAGCAAATTAAATGTTTGCTATTGCAGCCAATTAAAAAAAAAAAAAAAGGTAAAGAGCTGCAGCACAATATGTCTTGATTTATTTTGGAGCCAAGAGAAAGAAAGAATAAGCCTAGAAGGTAATATGATATTTAATTTGAAAGTTACCATCTATGTGATTTGAAGTTATTTTGATTATGAATATTTTCATATGTGATGGACTATATATTTTGCATATATAAGTAAATTGAAGTATATTATTAATAAGTAATAAGACTTCTGGTCATATAATCTCAAAGTAGTAATAAAAGGAATATGGCTTTTGGCCATATAATAGGAAATCAGAGCAATATGACTTCTGGTCATATAATTTCAAAATATGAAATTAGAGGTGTATGACTTCTGACCATACTAAAATAACAATATCAATAAATTGTAAAGAAAATCAAAATAAGATATAATAATCTCTAATCTTAACTATCGAACCCGATGTTTAAAACAATCGGTAAAAATATCTTTTTAATTCCATATATTACCTCCGATCATCCTAGATATTTTCTTTCAAATCTCCGGACTCCATAGACGCAAACACTTTCTCAATACTTCGTTAGAGGAGCTTTCGTGCTGATAATGTAACGTCCTTCCATTTTACTTAACATAATGACTTATTAAAGGTTGATTAACCACTAAGTAATGCTTCATCAATTCCCAAAATATGCAAAACAAATGAGATTATGCAGAAAGAGCCCTAACGTGACAATATACAATCATCCAACATAAACCCAAAAGACAGAAGCACTACTTTTAGCGGAGTAGCTTAAGCTTCTGAGGTCTTCCCTGATGGACCCGCACGGGAACTATCACCTGAAAAATGTGGTAACCATCAATCCAACTTATTACGAATACTAATATGTGTTAGTGAGGTGCCAAGTGGAACAATTTATATAACAAAGTATTATTAAAAATATATTTTACGAATATACACGACACAAAATTTCATATCATGAATTCTGTATCAAAATTACGTATCGCAGTTGTCATTAACACAATTCCCAATATGCCTCCCACCAATCTAACCGAACCGCCTTATTTCCTCCGACTAGATCCATGGGCTAAGTTACATCCATATTACTGGTTACTCAAAAGCTCACTGGTTATGTGATGAGATTCAGCCAAAATCTTCAGAGCCCATGTCATAGACCATGGGTCTTTTCCCCTCATTGAACTAGTGGGGTGTCGTAAGCTCTCATTGAACTAGTAGGTCAGTCCCTCATTGAACAGGTGAGACAATAACAAGCCAACTATCGTGCACCAATGGAGGCCTCACCACGTGGTGGAATAAACTACTCCATCTCTTCCCAATTCAACCCTTTCCATAATTATCATGATAAATAACTCAACAGGAATTTTTCCAAGATTCATAAATAAATATATGTATATATTTCACAATTCAAATCATAGGTTCCACAAGGCAATTTCTATTAAGATATTAATAATCATTTAACAAAATACTCACAAACAACATACTAATATACATAATAAGTGGAAAGTGGTTACCTCTCGTCGAAGCTAATTATTATCACACTGCCCCTAATCCAAGAGCTCAAACACATGCCAAAAATCAATCTACCACAACCAATTACTAACCATTAATAACTTGTAATACCCCCAAATTTCTAATAGTTACGATAACATAATTTTCAATGATTTTTTTTTATAAATGATTACCGAAATTCAAACTAAACAACTTTGAGAAGTGTTACCGCCGCACTTGTACCGAGACAAGTGCAAGGCTACCTTATTACATTAAAGTAAAGACTAAGTTCAGTGAAATAAATAACTCTTCAAAAATCATTAAAACTCATAAAAAAAAAACCAAATCTTTGAATCCTAAAGCTAGCTAGAAATATCTAGTCGTCATCCTCACTTCTCACTGCTAGCCCCAACCTTGAGAACCGGTTTCACTGAAAATCTGCTCCCCCGAAGGATCGTCGCAGCCCATAACACAAAAATCAGCAATTGCTGGTAATCCTAATAAACACAATTTAAATAGCTCAAATATGTTAATCAAATCAAATATATATAATCATATATTAATTCCATCAATTATTATTCAATATCTTTTTAAATTCATTTAGACCCGGGAAACCCTGCCAGTCTGTTTAGTGGGAAGAGAACCATGGTAGACCCGGAAACCTGCCAGTCTACCCTGTGACCCATAAACCTGCCAGTCACAAATCATCAAATTGGCCATAAAACATTTCGTTCTAATGTGCACACCTCTTCCCAAAGTTGCTACAAGTGTCCCAGAAACCTGCCAAACACCACTTTGGGAAGAACGGATATAATCGGTTCACAACAAATAACATATCGGAGGCATAAAGCCTAAAGGTTGTGTTCATCACTTTAAGAAGTACCATCCCAAAGCTATCCTCCCACGATTTTAATTATTTCAATCACACACAAAATGTATTTCTCAATATATATAAATATTTATATTAATGAAAGACACTTATAGGTTTCAATAAAAATATAAAATAAATAAAATAAAATAAAACGCACCCAGAGACAAACACATAGATACCATATATATTAGTGAAAGGCATTTATAGGATTGAAGTACTATTACTTAAGAGCCACGATTTGATGCATATAATAATCATACTTGGCCCAATGTAATAATGAACCCTGAACATATCTATTATTGTCATTAATCTTAAAACATTATATAGGTCCAAAGAAACGAAGGATATACATATACATATATATTTCAACCAAAACCAAACGCCCAGAGGAACCACTTACATACATGCATCAGATATGTTAATTTGCAAAAGACTTTCACGCTAACCGGAATGTATGTGAGGCATCATATATACATATATATTCAATCAGCTTGCACTACATACATATATATATTCAATTGACTTGCATCGTACATATACATATATATTTCAATCAAAAGACCCTTTTTCTCATGGGTTTCCTATAAGGTTGCCCTGAGAAGTTCTCATGACCATCATTTAAATCTCTGGATCTACTCATTATCCATTTTACTCATGGGTTCCTATAAGGTTGTCCTGAGAAGTTCTCATGACCATCATTTAAATCCCTGACTCTACTCATTATCCATTTTACTCATGGGTTCTTATAAGGTTGTTATGAGAAGTTCTCATGACTATAATTTAAATCTCTAGCTCTACTCATTATCCATTTTACTCATGGCTTCCTATAAGGTTGTTATGAGAAGTTCTCATGACCATCATTTAAATCCCTAGCTCTACTCATTATCCATTTTACTCATGGGTTCCTATAAGGTTGTTATGAGGAATTCTTATGACCATCATTTAAACTCATGGCTCTACTCCTACTCATTATCCCTATATTTTTGGCTTTAGGATTACCTCGTTCATTGGGAAATTCCCACGATCTACTCATTAAAATACATTAATACATTAGTGGTACTAGGATTACCTACCAAGATTCATACAACTAGTATTCATTTGTATTCATATACAATTCAAGCACGTAGCCCAAGGCGGTCAAATGTTTTCAATGAGACGCACAGGGACAGATTGATCATAGTTATATTGTTCTAGGGGATTAAGACTACCTATCAAGATTCATATATAATTGACCTAAGCTATATGAGAATTAGGATTACATATAATATGAATTAACCTAAGCTATAGGGGAATTAGGATTACATATAATATATGAATTAACCTAAGCTATATGGGAATTAGGATTACATATAATATGAATTAACCTAAGCTATATGGGAGTAAGGATTACATATAATATGAATTAACCTAAGCTATATGGGAATTAGGATTACATATAATATGAATTAACCTAAGCTATATGGGAATTAGGATTACTTATCAAGATTCCTATTAACCTAGGACTCATGGGATTAGGGTTGCATATAGTATGAATTAACCTAAGCTATATGAGAATTAGGATTACCTGATCTCTGTTTTTGCCAGCCTTCTGGAAAAATGCCTTGATGAGAGTAAGGGAGGAGGATGTCGTAGCAGAGAAAAAAGTCGAGCGTTTTCTAGGTTTAGGCGGCTAAACTTAAGTTTATAATTAAAATCTAGGGTTTTAGCTATGGTTTGGGCTCTTTAATTATTGCCAATTAATAAATTACACTACAAACATTATTAATTTCTAGATTTGATATATTATTATTATTTAATTATTTTAATCTATTATTATTTCTATTATTAATCAGGGGTATTACATAACTCTTCTAAACTCTACATAATCAAAATTATAACTGATAAAATATACAAATTATAATAATAAATTTGGAATGCTTGAAGGAGGTAAATTATAACGGGACTGAAAAATTAGAGAAACCATTGTAACTATTAATTCTCTTTCTATTTATTACTAATTGATAGTAATTTTTTTTATCTATTTATTATTAATTATTAATTATTAATTATATTTATTATTTATTCCCTTTTTAATAATAATATTTATTATTATTTATTTTATTACAATTATTATTCTTATGATTTCACTATTTACTATTATATATATTATTTTGTAACTAATATTATAAATGAATTAGTATAGAAATTAGTTAGATTAGATCCTATTATATAGGAGTTTATAAATACTAGCAAATCCAAAAATACATTTTATTATGATACATATATATAGATATATAAAAACAACCTTAATAGGTACCTTATATATATAGGTGTATATCCACATAATCTCAACTAACAGCAAAAATCATGCTTACTATATTTGTCATTCAAATTTTATTAGTTCCTAAATCAGAGACTTTTATACAAGATAATATATATAGGGTTTCTGTGACCCCAAAACTTCGTCGTTTTGAATTAATGAAGGGTATGTTAGTAATTTTAAGTGAATTAATGAAGGGTGTTTTAGTAAAATTTATATGATTAAAAATTAAATAAAATTACAAAAAACACCTTTCATTAATCCAAAACGACATAGTTTTGGAGTCACTAGAGATAACTATATATCCCGTGACTGGAAAAATCCTTTACCCACATATATATTTGCACAGTGGTTCTTCTTCATACAACATACGCGACTTGCATATATATATATATATATATATATATATATATATATATATTTATGACCCTCCTTTTATTCATTCCTTGCACAACAATGGGCTCATTGCAATCTAAATAAATATAGTCTCCTTCTCTTCATTTACCCGATGCAACAACACATGACAGAAAAATTTCTTCTATTTTCCCCATGAGTAGCAACGTTTTATATTTAGATATATAGATAACATGAAAGCAACTTATGACAACAGGCTTCCTGAGGCTTCCTGTATGTGTGTGTTTCATTTTGTGTAGATATGTATATCAGAACAACAAGATTTTAGGTTCTCCAAATATCATTAACCACTTTATATCTATATATATATATATATATATACGTTTATACACACATACCCAAAGTCATTAAAAACGAGAAGCAAGGTACTGGATAGTGGGATTTGAATCTGTGACGTGGTAAAATGCTTTATGAAGCATCACCGGAAAGCTACTGGAGACACCAATAACCTTATATACATATAAATAAATTTTTTGGGGATATATATATATATATATATATATAATACCAACAACACAACAACCGGTAAGTTTTGGGTTCCATATATTTATTCATGTGTCCAGCGAATATTTCTGAGTCTTTTTTTTTTCTTAAAAAAAACTAAACTGTAACCTATTGTAGTGATATATGTATATATATACAAGCCAAAACTTCTGTGTCGAAACTCAAAACAAAGCAAAAGCTTCACGTTGGGACTCACGAAACTAGAAGATGAATAGCTTGAAGACTCACCTCAGGTTGTCGGCTGGAGCGCTGGTCTTCAACAAGGAACGATCACCTCTGGTTTTGGGATTTAAAACAGAGCACAAAATGATTGAATTCTATCTCTCTCGGACTCAACTATGGTTGCAGCAACGGGAAAGATGAAGCAACTAGTGCACTGGATCTGAATGAGAACCAAGGAGAACAATATATAAGGACCTAAGGGTCCTAAGTCCTAACCGACAAGGGCGGATCCAGAAATTTACGGAAGGGGGTACAATGCTGCCCCAGAATTTTGTTTTTAAAGAAAAGTTTTAAATACATTAAAAAACAAAAGAATATAAAGGGAAAAATAAGACTAAGTACGGTTAGAAATAAAAAAAGTGCTGTTAAAAATAGCAAGGCTTGACACTAAATAAGTTCAAACGCATATATTTTAATAACAAAAGTATATTACAATAAAAATAATTACAATATCATCCTTCTAAGCCTTATTTTTTGGAATTTTATTGTAATTGTTCTATTATCAATGCTATCAAATACATATTTTTCAATATAAGACATTAAACAAATGACGAAAGTTTGATTCAGAGAAGTTGGCTATTTGATTCTGCGATGCGAAAGGATTCTCTAGTATTAGGATTTAACACTATTTTTTTTTTTAAAAAAAAAATACGTTAGTTTTAAGGGGGGGCAAGTCATATATGTGCATCCGCCCATGCTTACCGAGAGGGACGAACTGACAGAGAGAGTATATGGCGTGTCTAAGTTTAGAGATATGGTGTGGACGTTGGGCTCGAGAATGATGGAAGAAGGATGGCGCTACTGGTTTGACGTGTTCAGTTGTGAGCCGAAAGTAATATATGCTGACGAGGGGATTATGGCGTTGCTGTGATTAGGCCGAGAGCTATCATGACGTGGATTTGCTTCTGCTGTGATCTTACTTTGTTGAATGGGTTTTCTTCTGCGTTATTGCGTGTTCAGGCCGCCGATATGAAAGCATGAGTTAATAATTAGGTTCTTTTTTTTTTTTTTGATAATAAAAAAGTTTTGGAAGGGTTTGACATCAGTCCCCCACCAAAGTCAGGGCTCTGGGTTCTATGAGCACTTACTGGGGACTTACGAGATCGCCTATCAAAGGAGTCCCAACGACGGCAGAGGGGATCGAACCCACGACCCAAGGGCCTAGTCCTTGATTCCTTACCATCTATGTCAACTCACATTGGCTAATAATTAGGTTCTGGTATATGTATCTATCTGCTATATCACGTGGTGGGCTTGAGTATCTGGGCCGAAGAGAGACTGAAAACGTTGATGAATAATGGGCTTAAGCTGTAAATAAATTAAGGGTGTATATGGACGCTGGTCTGAATTGATTATGACCCAAAATAATTAATTGATGTTGCATGTGGTGGGGTAGTACGTGGCTTATACATGCAGCATAGGAATAATGGAAAATATGCGCTATGTGGCGTGTAAATATTAGGCCCAATGAAAATATATATTTATAAATTTGAGAAAATAGTTTGGGGGTTCCGTACCATATTAATCCCAATTAAATCTCTAGGCCATAAATTATTTATCCTTAGTTCATGGGAAAATATGGCTTAAATTCCAAATATTAACTTTTAAATAATTAAGGTCAAATTTCCCCATAATTAATTCCATTATAATAATTCTATATCTTTAAAATATTATTTCATAATTTTTCTCCTTTTTGTCCCTTGGCCGAAGATATAGCCCTATTCGGGAATGTCACACCTCCTAAATTGGGTTTAGACATCCGCCTAATTTAGGCTTATTCTCAAGTTTCAATGCCCAAAATTCAGGATGTTACAGATAACGTGTTATGAAACTAAGTAAAATACAAGAGAGATTAAGATGAATGTGATGAAGAAATGCAAGAGAGAAATGGAGAGCAAGGAGAGAGTAATTCTTCATTCTATTTTCCTCTACCAACTTTTGATACATGCCTATCATATATAGGCAATGAATCCTTAACTTCCATTATAAGAGTTACAAACAAGAGAGTAAATCTACATAATGGTATAAATGAAGTTTTGTAAGTTATATAAAACTCCCACTAAGCCATTCATGTCATAGGTTATATGACTTTAAGTGTAGAATTCCAAAAGCCTCATCTTGAAAGGTTATGGATATTCATACCAATATTGGAATATTTATAACACTCCCCCTTGAATGTCCATTATGAATGTGCCTCATTAAAAACTTTAACTAGGAAAAACCCAGTGGGACAAAAAACCTAGCCAAAGAAAATAGTACATCATTCATTGATACACTATCTAGTGCTGCCTCATTAAAAACATTTCTAGGAAAATCCAGTGGGACAAAACCTAGATAAGGAAAAAGAGTATAGCGTGTATCAACTCCCCATTTGGATAACATCAGTATTACTCCCCCTGATTACAACATTGCTTCTGATGTCTTTGTGTTGGTGAAGAACTATATTTTGCCAATAACCAAGATACATTAGTGCTCCAATAGCACTGAATTATGGTATTTCTGGACCAAGTAGTTCTTCTTCAAATTCTTTGTTGATTACTCGAGGTCGGAATTGGTCTTTATCCGCCTGCAAATACCTTACAATCGTTGGGGTACATAATGAATGTGACTTTTCTATATAAAATCGTTATAGGACCATCTTTGTATAATCTTCTTCAAATACAAAGATCACATTCTATAGTTACTCAATCTGTAATCCAAGACAGAATTTTGTTTTGCCCAAGTCTTTCATTTCAAATTCTTTCTTCATACACTTAATTGCCTTTTGAAGCTCTTCAGGAGTTCTAATAATGTTGATATCATTAACATAAACAGCAATTATAGCAAATTCATTTCTAAATAAAAATGCATGGGCATATTAGGTCATTTTTGTACCCTTCCTTCAACAAATATTCCTTGAGACAATTATACCACATGCACCCTATTTGCTTCAAACCATACAAAGACTTATTTAACTTAATCGAGTATTGTTCTCGAGAACTTGAATTAGACGATTTTGACATCTTATGTCCTTCAGGGACTAGTGCTTCTGGCACATTAAGTCCTTTGGGGCATGTGCTTCAGGCACATTAAGTCCTTCGGGGACATGTGCTTCTGGCACTCGCTAATAGATTGTGACCCATGATCCTCATTATCTTTCATTACATTATATGCTATAATATAAGCAAAGATGTCGTCAACGTTGATTTCATTTCAGTCTCATCGGATACCATTCATAACATAATTTATTGAGATATCATTATTTTCACATATTTCAGGTACCTGGGTCTCTTCTAGAACTACAATATTCTCTTCTAGAGATATCTCTACTGGAGACAATAACTCTTCAGGAGATGACACTTCTGGAGCTACTAACTTTTATTGATTATCCTCGACTTGATCATCTATACTATTTGCTCTGTTTCTCTTTTAGAGGATTTTTATCAATGGAACCGTTGGGCCTGCCATGGTTCAGGCGTGCTTTAAATTCATTTATAATATTTCGTCCCTCAGGGACATCAATTCGAATAGGAGCATTAGCAGCTGGGACATGTGACTTTGTCACTTTCTTTGGGTCAATAAATACTCCTAGCATTCGATTAGCTAAATTCTACAAATGAATTATCTTTTGAACTTCTAGTTCACATTCTTTTGTACCAGGATCAAAATGAACCAATGATAATTCATTCCAACTAATCTCTTTATCCAACTGCTTATTTTCTCCCCCTCATGTTAGGAAAACAATGTCAAATCATAATTGACTAATCATGCAGTATAAGCCTCCTAAATCCATTTGTTTCCTTTAGAAACATCATTTTGTTTCATTTAGAAACAAACAAGAAGAAGGAGGTCCTCACACAACATTTATCCATCTATGTGCATTGTGTGGAATATTGCACATTCAAAACTTTTAAGATGGAATTAATCTGGCTTCTGACCAAAAGCCAATTTTACAGGGAGAATTTTGTTAGCTTATATAAATGCTGCAATAAGATCAAATATGCCAACATAGGAATTTTGTTCTCATAAGCATTGAATACTTGATTTCTGGATCGTACAATTTGGAAGTTGCGCGCTTAATTTATTCAAACATTATTGCAAACTTTCTTACAAACTTCAGGTTGCAAGCTAATAATCTCACATGTAACCATCTTATAGATGTATCTTTCAAATTTGTATGGTTTACATGCTATTTCAATGGGCCCATATAATACTGTTTGATATATTTCCAGAGATCCATTACCAATCATGATCAATGATATTTTCATAGTCAATTCTATTTGAGAACAAAAAACACATAGTAATTTGAATAATATGTTGGTTATTCATGAAGAATCTTCTGGTTCTTCAATGATTGTCAATACGTAATCTTATTTGCATTATATATATGACTCGGATGATCAAACAAGTCATGCCAACAATAAATTTCTTTGGATCTGTAAACTTCCGGTTTACTGTAACATATGTCTCAATCAATCGTAAACTTTTGAATCATAATCTGACATTCATTTTGGGAGATCTATTAGGCTTTATGTGAGAAGTATATAACTTTTCAAAAATCAGCTCACACTTGTATTCTAACTCACACTTGTTTTCTAACAATCTCCCCCTCAAGTGTGAGTCATATAAACATACTTTCTTTATATCTATTTCAAAATCACTTTCAAACCTTTTAAAGCTCGAAAGAAAAATCTATGTTGGTTCTTCAAGAACTACCATATAGTATTACATCACTAGATAATTTTATTACTCATTAACAATATACTTCAATTTGCTTATATGTGCAAAATATATAGTCCACCACATATGAAAATATTCATAATCAAAATAACTTAGAATCACACAGTAAAATTCTCCAGCAAAAAATTCTCATGGCAACAAATTTATGATATTGTATGTGGTCACAATAAATTTAAATAACAAAAACAAAAACATTATATTACCTTATGGGCTTATTCTTTCTTTCTCTTGGCTTCAAAATAAATTTAGACATATTTTTCTGCAGTTCTTTGCCTTTCGGATATCTCATTGGCAGGATTAGCAAATGTTTGATTTGCTATATTTGTAAACTTCTAGTTTACAATTACAATCCCTTGTGTTATTATTTATAAAATTGTGGTTTATAATAGCATGTGTTTTCTATGATATTCATTTCTGCAGATATCATTAAAACTCAATAAGTTTCTTTTATACTTAGTAGAATAATCAATGCATAATTTTGTTTCTTCAGGTAACAAAATATTAGCTCGAGCCTTCAATCAAATTTATACTACCATATATATATAGTCTGAACTCCAATCTCTCAAAATATGCTAATTAGTCTCCATGACTATTAGCCTTTAGACTTATTATGACATAATCTCTGCATGTTATTGTATTCTAAACAATATTTTTCAAGACTTTTAAATTCTTATTGTATCATAAAATATTTGAAAAATAAGCCTTTAAGGCCTTTAATAACAATCAAATATTATTTTCTTGTCCACCCGTAAAGAAGCTCCTATACCTCGTTCATGGTATAGTAGACTAGAGACCAAAACTTAAAATTTTCAATCGAGATGAATAGTATAAATAGTAAAATACTATAGTAATAATAATATAGTATAAAATACGTGGGATCCACAGACATTTATTTCAAACTTCCCACGCATTTTCTGTCGGCCGATTACTATGTAAATAGTAAAATCACTGTATAATCACGTTCCAGTTACTGTACTGAATAGTAAATTATTGTGTGAAATGGTTATCTAACTGAAATGATACACACACACACACACACACACACACACATATGGCATCTGACCATATAACAATGAATTAAGGAAATATGACTTCTGGTCATATAACTTCAAAATAAGAAATCAGAATCATATGACTTCCGGTCATACAAAATAACAACAGTAATCACTGCATGAAATGCATTTAAGACCAATTTCAAAATCCTATATATATCTTATAAGATATCATAGAAATATTATAAATTTTTAGCATATTTATTATGCTTAATAATTTCTTATTTGTGATTCTTATCAATAATATTTCTCCACTTCAGGTGGGAATTTGAACCAACATGATTATAACAATGACCATGCCTGATCAACCATAATTAAATTCATTCATTACTTCATTCACTCCTGGGAATAAAGAGCCATTTAGATGAGATTCATGATTCATATAACAATACTCATCATTTTGTTTGGCTACATGAGATCACTTAATTCAAAATATTTCTTAAAACCTCTTTCACAATATTGCTAGTGCAGGAGCAAACTAGATACCCCCATTTATAATGAATTTTTAGAAGAACAACCATCTTCTGGTGATTATACAATCTCTTTAATTTGTTTTAAAGAACAAGGGGGTCTTTTAATATCAAATATTCAACATTGAGGTCTTCATACAAATGATGACATATAAAAATCATGGATCATACTTCATTCCAATTTATCTCATGGCTTCAGGCTAATTTATGCCTCCAGGCTGCCATTTTGTCTCATCATGGGTTCAGGCCAAATTATCATTTGGCTTCAGGCCGAATTGTGCCTCCTCTTGACTTCTGGCCAATTTATGCATTCTCTTGGCTTCTAGCCAACTTTATCTTCATGAGAAATTAAATCAATATGACTTTCAACTGTTTATCTCCAGGATAAACATAAATTATATATGGTTTCTAGCCATTATAGCCATTATCTAGTGATGCAATATTATGTGTTTGTTCCTGAAGAATAAACATAGTTTTTCCTTTCAAGGTTTAAAGGTTTTGAAAGTAATTTTGAAATACAAATATAAAGAAAGCATGTTTGTATGACTCACACTTGAGGGGGAGATTGTTAGAAAACAAGTGTGAGTTTAGAATACAAGTGTGAGTTAATTTTTGAAAAGTTATATTCTTCTCACACAAAGTTTAATCGATATTTCAAAATGTATATCAGTTTATGATTTAAATAATAATTTTATGAAAATTGAAAAGTTTATGATTGGTTGAGATATATGTTACAGTAAACCAGAAGTTTACTGATTCAATTAAATTTATTGTTGGAATGACTTGTTTGATCATCCGAGTCATATATATAATGTAAATAAGATTACGTATTGACAACCATTGAAGAACCAGAAGATTCTTCAATGGTTAAACAACATATTATTTATGAAGTATGAGCTGCTTGTTCTCATTGATCATGATTAGTAATGGATCTCAGTATTTTTGGAAATATATTATATGGGCCCATTGAAATGACATGTAAACCATACAAATTTGAGAGATGCATCTATAAAATGGTTACATGTAAAATTATTAGCTTACAACCAGAAGTTTGTAAAATTGCAACCTGAAGTTTACAATAATGTTTAAATAAATTAAGCGCGCGATTTCAAAATGATATGATCCAGAAATCATGTATTGAATGCTTATGAGAACAAAAATTTCTATGTTGGTATATTTGCAGCATTTATATAAGCCAACAAAATTCTCCCTATAAAATTGACTTGTGGTCAAAAGCCAGATTAATTCCATCTGAAAAGTTTTGAATGTGCAATGCTTATAAATCCACCATAATGCACATAAGATGGATATAGAAAGAAAGTTGGGATAAATGTTGTATAAGGACCTCCTTCTTCTTGTTTGTCTCTAAATGAAACAAAATGATATTTCTAAAGGTAACAAATGGATTTAGGAGACTTATACTACATGATTAGTTAATTGTGATTTGATATTTTTTTTCCCAACATGAGGGGGAGAAAATAAGCAGTTGGGTAAAGAGATTAGCTGGAATGAATTATTATTGGCTCATTTTGATCATCGTAGAAAACTATGTGAACTAGAAGTTCAAAAGATAATTCATTTGCTGAATTTAGCTAATCAAATGCCAGAAGCATTTACCGACCAAAGAAAGTGACAAAGTCACATGTCCCAGCTGCTAATGCTCCTATTGATGTCCCTGAAGGACGACCTATTATAAATGAATTCAAAGCACGCCTGAAGCGTGAAAGGTCCATCGATTCCAAAGATAAAAATCTTCAAAAGAGAAAAGGAGCTAAGAATATAGATGATCAAATCGAGGATAATCAAGAAAATTTTAGTAGCTCCAGAAGAGAATCTCCTGAAGAGCTATTATCTCCAATCGAGATATCTCCAGAAGAGAATGTTATAGCCCCAGAAGAGACCCAAGTACCTGAAATATGTGAAAATAATGAGATCTCAATAAATTATGTTATGAATGGAATCCGATGGGACTAAAATGAAGTCAACGTTGACGACATCTTTGCTTATAACATAGCATATGATGTAATGAATGATGATGAGGATTATGAGCCAAAATCCATTAGCGAGTGCCAACAGTGAAAGAATTGGCCCCTATGGAAATATGCTATTAATGCAAAATTAAAGTTACTGGCAAAACGAAAAATATTTGGACCTGTAGTCCATACACCAGAAGATGTAAAACCAATAGGATACAAATAGATTTTTGTATGAAAGAGAAATGAAAAAGGTGAAATAATAAGGCAAGCCTTGTGGTCCAAAGTTTTACACAAAGGCTTGGCATTGATTTTGAAGAAATATATTCACCAGAAGTGAATGCAACTACTTTTCGTTATATGATTAGCCCATCAGTAAATGAAGGGCTTGACCTGCGATTAATGGATATTGTAATTGCTTATTTGTATAGCTCACTTGATAGTGATATTTATATGAAAGTCCCTGAAGAACTCAAGGTGCCAGAAGCACGTGTCCCCGAAAGACTTAAGGTGTTAGAAGCACATGTCCCCGAAGGACGTAATGTGCCAGAAGCACAAGTCCCTGAAAATTCAGGATGCTATATGCATCTAATTCAAGTTCTCAAAGAATAATACTTAATTAAGTTAAGTAAGTCCCTATTTGGCTTGAAGCTATTAGGGCGTATGTGGTATAATCTTCTCAAGAAATATATGTAGAAATATGGGTACAAAAATGTCCCAATATACCCATGCATTTTGATGAAAAGATCTAGCAAATAATTTGCTATAATTGTTGTTTATAATGATGATATCAACATCATTTAAACTCCAGAAGAGCTTCGAAAGACAATTAATTGTTTGAAGAAAAAACTTGAAATGAAAGATTTGGGCATAACGAAGTTTTGTCTTGAACTACAGATCAAGTACCTAAAGAATGAGATCTTTGTATATCAAGAAGCTTATACAAAGAGGGTCCTAGAGTGATTTTATATGGATAAATCACATACATTATGTACCCCAATGATTGTAAGATTTTTGCAGGTTGATAAAGATCCATTCCGACCTCGAATAATAAGCAAAGAAGGTGAAGAAGAACTACTTGGTCTAGAAGTACCATATCTTAGTGCTATTGGAACACTGATGTATCTTGCTAATCATACACATCCTGATATATCATTTGTTGTTAATTTATTAGCAAGATATAGTTCTACACCAACACGGAGGCATTGAAATGGAGTAAAACACATTTTTTGTTACCTTAGAGGCACTATAGTCATGGGGTTATACTACTCAAATGTATCCAAGTATGAACTGATTGATTACGCAGATGCTAAATTTTTGTCTGACCCACATGATGGTAAATCACAAACTGGTTATCTGTTTACATGTGGAGGTGCAACCATTTCATGGCAATCTATGAAACAGACTATATCAGCCACATCATCTAACCATGCAGAAATCATAGCAATGCATAAAGAAAGTCGAGAATGTGTCTGGTTGAGAAGATTATATCAAGGGCGATAGAACAAAGCATATTTCATCAAAATTTTCCTTCACTCGTGACCTTCAAAAGGATGGTGAAATAGATATCCAGCAAATCAGTTCAAGTGAAAATCTAGCAGATTTATTCACTAAGACACATTCAGGAGCAATCTTTGAAAAGCTTGTCGATGGTATTGGTTTTTGGAAACTCAAAGATCTCAAATAATATTATCATCAGGGGGAGTAATACTGATGTTGTCAAAAAGGGGAGTCGATACACGCTGTACTCTTTTTCCCTTATCTAGGTTTTGTCCCACTGGGTTTTTCTATAAAGGTTTTTAATGAGGCATCACTGCACAATGTATCAATGAATGTTGTACTCTTTTCTTTAGCTAGGTTTTTATCCCACTGGGTTTTTCCTAGTTAAAGTTTTTAATGAGGCACACTCATAATGGACATCCAAGGGGGAGTGTTATAAATATATTAATTATATGGATGTTCATTGCATAGTAACCCTTGAAGGCCTATAAATAGAGGTCTTGTGTAAACATTCAGAATACACTTGAAAAGAGAATTCCTCTCCTCTCTCTAGAATCTCTGTCTTCTCTGTCTTCTTTCCTTATGATTTTCTTCATTTTCATAACACAAGCAACGTTTATATGCCTCAACACAATGATCTATCTTAATATATGAAAAAGGAATAGGCTAAAATATACTTTTCGTCTTATAAGTTTTTATATAAGGTATATTTTTTGTCCTTTAACATGTTAAAATATATTTTTGATCATAGGTTTCTAACACCGTTAAAGTTGCTAACGGAAAATATTAATGCAACAAATTTAAGTGATGACTATGAAACTAACAAAACATAAGTTTTAATTTTTTTTAATATAATATATTTATATTATTACACAAATCCCTACAAATGAAATTGAAATTGAGGTTTTGATAATTAGATTATTAAACTAATATATTTAGATTACTAAAATAATTTTTTTAAATAAAACCAAGGTTTTGATATTGTCTGCTTCATTAAATTTTTAGATATTTTCAATTTACATGTATTTTAAATTTAAGATTACAAACATTTAATCACACAATTATTAGTTAAATTTACACCGTCATCATTTGAGTTTGTTATGTCACCGTTTTTCTTTAACAACATTAATGGTGTCAAAATTATATGATCAAATATATATTTTTTAAAGTTAAGAGACTAAAAGTATAACTTAAAGGATTACTAAATAATATGACATCTTTTTAATAATTAGCCAGAAAATCATCCTTACAGTCACTTTTGCGATCGAATTATTTAGTGAGATTTGTTAATTTTGGAATTAAGAAATCCAACTAGTATGACACAATATATTAAAGGCTAAAATATATTTTTAGTCCTTTAAGTTTACATAAGTATATTTTTGGTCCCTTAACTTTATAAAATATACTTTTAGTCCTATAATTATAACACCGTTAATTTTACTAACGGAAAATGCAAACTCAAATGATAACGATGTAAACTTAAGTGATGACTGTGTAATTAAATGCTATTAAGCTTAAATTTAAAATATGGGTAAATTGAAGAATATATAAAATTAAATGTTATTAGTCATCACTTAAATTCGCTGCGTCAGCGTTTTCCGTTAGTAACATTAACGGTGTTAGAATTTTATGACCAAAAGTATACTTTATAAAGTTAAGGGACAAAAAATAAGCCTTATGTAAAACTTAAAAAACTAAAAATATACTTTACCCTATATTTAAAAAAAAAAACGCGATCTAATAGGAGCTGAATATTTTAAGTACATCACATTGGCTCCATATAATTTATTAATTACATATATAGCCTATTTTCATAAATTAGATATGCTTGTACAGAGAATGAGGCCTTTTTTTAATCAGGGGGAGTGGATTCAAAAGCAGATGATTCATGTATACTAATATTAAAATTAATAATAATTTAAAAAATGAATGGCTCTAGAAGCCCGTGACCATCCGACCAAACAAATATTCTAACGACATTCATCATCGTAAAACAAAAGAAAAATTCGGTCATCTTTATTTCTTAATTGTTTGATAAAAGAGTGGAAAATAAATACGATTTTTATAGACCATGATAAATTCTCTTTGAATTGGTAAAACTTTAGCAATAAAAGTTCGCCTTCAACCCATAACTTGGCACAACGTTTTATTTTTACTATTTGAATTACAAAAACATCAAAATATCTTTAAGTTTTCATTTCTTATATTTAAAATGTCAACACCCAAACTTTAGAATCTTAAATTCCTACTAAATTACTTATTTGTTCTTTTGCTAATCTAATAGACATTTTGAAGTTTTTGTAATTCAAATACTACCTCCAGTTCTACATATAAGACATAGTAGATTTTTTTTTGAAAGATTAAATAAGCTAAATAAATTACTTAATCATATTATATGTTGTATATCTTGAAATTATATATCAGTTTATAGGTTAAGCAAAATAGTTTAGACAAAAAATAACAAATATAAATACTTCAAATTATTTTAATTAACTTTCTTATTTTTAAAAAAAAATTAATTTTGTCTTATATTTAAGATATGAGAGAGTAGTATTTTTGTGTCATTTTTCTGAAATATTTAAATTAAAATAAAACTCACCATCACATGTGCTTTCTCATCTGTCATTCTACACCATATGGCTGTTGCTGTGTTCCAGAAGGTAGGCTCACCGGTACTAAACCTAAGAAGCGCAGTTAACTACCATAGTGGGTAGCTGGAGTTGCCTGCGAGACTCACCTTCCACAAATCCACACTCATTTCTTGCCTTACAAATCTGGGCAACTCGCTTCTTGCTTTCCCAATAACTGCATTTGCCTCACCTCATCTTGACCTCTCTCACACTCTCACCACCATAGTTCACAGCCATGGGTCAAGACAAAGTTTACACTCTCTCACAGGTTGCCCAACACAAATCCACCAAAGATTGTTGGCTGGTGGTGTATGGCAGAGTAATAATCATCCCTTCTCTCTCTCTCTCTGTGTCCTTGTTTCTGTTACATGCAGTGTTGATATGGTTTGATTTGGATTTGAATATGGCAGGTGCTGAATTTGACCAAGTTCTTAGAGGAACACCCAGGAGGGGAAGAGGTTCTGCTAGAAGTGGCGGGTAAGGATGCGAGCAAGGAGTTCGATACTATTGGGCACAGCGAGGGAGCTAAAAAGATGCTCTCCAAGTTCCAGGTGGGGGTACTCCAAGGTCACTCAGTTCAAGAGCTAGATGGCAAAGACGATGTCACCAACGAATCCAAGAAAGAGATGAGTGCCTTTGTCATCAAAGACGACTCTTCTTCCACATTCAAGTCCCTCTTTGACTTCTTCGTTCCTTTCATGGCTGCTTCTCTCTATTTTGGTTACAGATACGTCACTAGATCTGACCTCATCGGTTACTGAGTCATCTCATATTTCTGAGTTCGCATTTCATGGTCAAGTGCTTTAAATAAGGGTTCAACTCTAAAATCTTGTGGTTCCTAGTCATCAACTTCATTGTAACATCCATGTTGTTTTCTCTAATATTATTTTCTGATCAAATCCCTCCTTTCTTTAAAGCTATAAACTTGGGAAAGCAAACAATTAGGTCGATGCTTGTTAGTAAAAATAAAACATTTGCAATCCATAGTCTATTGATAATCACATCTTCACAGGCTAAGACAAGGCACTTAAAAATGTTAAAAAGGATATATAAATTTATATTTTCTTTGTACATAAATGGCTAAAAGCTTCGTGGGAATCGTTCCAAAGCATTACAATTACAACATGTAGTATGCTAATATGTTACCTCTATCTTATGATAGCACAACATAAAACTACATTCATGGACACCCCAGAAATTAGAGGGGAAAGAAAACGAAGAAAAGCAACAAAATCAGGAGGAGAAGGTAAGCTGGTAATTCTGCACCCTAATCTCAAAGCAGTTGAAAGGGATTTTAATGAATATTGACCCTGTTCGCGTGAGAATCAGAGAACCTCTCTCTCACCATAGATTATAGGGTCTGGTACCAACAGACTCGTTACCCTCCATGCTGCCGCACGGAATGTATCCAAACTGATTGAAAATGCATCCAAATCTTCCCTCTAAACCGCACGGAATGCAACTAAAACTGCAGAAATAACAACAAGTGTAAGCCACCAAATAAGTGTTAAGAAAAACAAGTTACTATTGGTCACAGAGAAGAAAGCAAGATACTTGGCAGAAAACATCCCGTAGGCAATTGCATTAAGCTTTTAGATTACACAATCATATTATGTCTGCCATTCTTCCGTGTTAGTGGTCATAATTTCAAACATTTACCAAGTGTACACAGACAGAGTTATAAAAAAAGTAGTTCAGAAAACATCAAATAATAATTACTGATAATTAAAAGTTTCAAAGTAAAACATTAAGAGAAGACAAAGGAAGTACTAAAAGCCGGTTTTTGGTAAGAAAAAATGGCTTCAGCGTTAAGTGGCTCTGCACTTAATTCACGGGCAATTGTCCTTCAAGTCCTCCTCTAGCATCAAAGTTCCTTGCCGTACTTTATGGAAAGAGTACAGAATCAATGCAGTCTCTGTAGCTAAAATAGTTTAGCGAAAGAGGATGGAAAAGCAGCATCACCGCCTCTTTCTAAAGCTCGGAGTGTTGGAAAATAAGTATATTGAAGGTTTAGGATATAGTTCAACATCACAACCCAGGTCGTCAACAGCAGCTCCTCTCTTGATTAGAGTTCCGGCCTCAACTCCCTCAAAGCATACAACATCAGACCCCTGGGTTGCCGCACCGATAGATTGATATCCTCTTGGCTATTTCTTCTCCTTCAGTTCGCTCAGCCAGAGAAACTACAATCTACAAGGGAGGTTTTAAGCACAGAGTTAAGCAAATAGAAGAAGCGAGCATATAGGAGCCCTTCAATTTGTTGGCATGTATGTCGGAGGTGGGTAAGTCTATTTAGTTAAAGGAGTCTACGGATGGTGACTAACTGAAGGGCAGGATGGAGTCTGGGAAAGAGGACTACTTCCATCTCCAAAATATCCCTTCCCGGGAAAGCAGCCCGTTTTTTAGCAGATATGAAGTAAACCACTTTGCCAAATTTAATGGTAGCATGCTAATTGAGGGAACCACAATTACTGCATACTGACACAACAAACAAAGCTCTCCCTTTCCTTTTCCTTCTCGAAACCTCCTTTCCCATGCTACCAAGTAGGACCTAAGTACCATACTTCATGTACTCATTCCTCATGATTCTTACAGAATGCCCATCTCATTACAGAGTTTGACAAATTGAAAGTTTGCTCATCAATATATATTTGAAACATATTACAGCCACCAAGTCACAAAAAGTATACGCAATGCCAGGAAGGAACAGAGTAACCTTTCTTAACAAGGATTCCAAAGAAATGGAACAGAAGAACAAGCCAAAGCATTATGATGAAGGAAGAAAGATGTAAATCATTACCAACAAGACAACAAAAAGTATTGAAAATAAGAAATACATAAGCAAAAGTGTATAATTAAGTCACAATTCATTAAAGCCCAGCCTTCCCAAAACTAGACAAAATTGCAACTGGCAAGATGCATGCACGTTCACATGTGTAAGCATGACGCACTCACACCAACAAAAGCAAGATCTAGAGCTTACCAATCAAGCTAACGGAAAGAACCATCCAGAAAACTATTAGAACAGGTCGACTGTATTGCATTAGGTACTGGGACCTTTGAAGCTGTCTTTGAATAGCCCCATACCACCCATATAATTGCTTGTCGTAGCATTTATCATCACTATCAAGGTAACTCTTACTTCTTTCATAGCACACACTGATCCCCTGCTAGAATAATAAAAACCATAGCATACTGATTCAGCAAAAGCATTAGAATTACACTGAGACAAACAAACAAAAACAGACATATAGCGCACCCTGTTCAATTCTGATGATGGCAGCAATGCACTGTCAGCTCCTTGATTATTATCCAAGGCTTTTTGTTTTCTAAATGCATTCTTAGGCCACTTGATCTCAGGAACAGATTCCATGGAATTAAAAAATCCTGAAAAACTGGGAACCTTGTGCACAAGACCAGAAGATCCATTGGAATATGGTTGGACATCATCAGACACTGCAATCTTCCATGAACTAAAATCGGCACTAGCACTAGCTATCCTACGATGCCCATGTGAACTCTGTTCCTTTGTTTCCAAGGGCTTCCATTCAGATGAAAGTGGATTTTTTGAAATACTACCTGAATCTTTATCACTTAATTGTTTACACTCATTGTCCCTACCTTTACTTTTTGTAGGGGTTCCTGAAAGAAATAATGCGAGCTCATTCCGTTCTCCTTCATTCAGACGCACCCAAGGCAGAGGTGCCTTGCCATCTGAGACAGTGGATTCCTGCAAAGACTTCTCTACTTTTCTAACATTTTCCTGAATGGCAGATATAAAATCTTGGTGCCTATTCCGTGCTTCATCGCTTGAGCTTTTGCCATAACTTGTACTAACTGCCCGTTCAAATTCCTCTAACTGCATTGCCAACCCAACGTGCGACCATAATCATTATGATGGTAAATACGCCAAGCAAGTATTCAGCAGGTTTGCTGGGCATAGAAGGCCATTTCATGCTTACAAGGGCAATAAATCAAGTTCACAGGAGTAAAGGTTACCTGCCATTTTGCAGTGCCGAGAGAAGTTTGCAGATCTCTGCGGAGTTCCTCAGAATCCCACCTACTGGAGGCATCGTTTTTAGCGTGCGTCCATGTCCGGTAAGTAGATTCCATCCTTGAAAAGAAAATGGTAGAAAATTAATAACAAGAACGTCCGAAGGATTACAAATAAGCAAAATGGAACATTGACATTCTGCGATGTCTTTGTTGGCCAAAATAAAGAGGGTAAAATCTGCGGTATCAACTTTCAAAAAAAGAAATAAACCAGTAGCTAGAACATAAAAATCACAGGCTTCCCATTTTCGAGGTAAGAATAATAAAAACAGCAATTAATCCGGTGGAATTTGTGAGGGGTTAATTAATTCCTCTACGTAAGAAATGATCCAGAAGATCATAAAACCTCTAGTTCTATATTTCCCTTATTAACGTATGATAAAGAACCCTAAGAAAGCCGGACCCAAATGACCGAAAGGGTAGCAGTGATAATGAAGGGTACCTGTCTGCAGATCCCTGAACCTCTTCAGCCGCCGTAAAGAAAGGATCTTTTTCCCATCGATCGAAACTCGACGCCATTAGAAAACAAGGGGCTGGTTCGAACGATGATAAACGGCAAAGAGGATAAATCCAGTACAAAAAACCCTAGCCGAGGAAATATTGGCTGCAATATGCTATCAAACTCAACACGCAGATAAAATGGAAGATAGAGCCGTGAGAAGAGTTCCGATTAGTTGCTGGAGAAGGATAATACGGTGGTTGCAAGATGTAACTAGGAGCAAGGGAACACGAGCGTTACAGCGGCCAACAAAATCAAATGATTAAATTTGTCTCTCTCGATTATTTTTGGTGATTGCAGACAACGAACTTTTCCCGGCTAAGCTAAACCATGAAATGCAAGTACATCCACACGCGCAAAGTTCATTTCATGACAGATTGCTACGGCGTCGTTTTCAAATGCCCCCAAGGCAATGGTCAATCCTGTCTGTATCCTTCTCCTTCCTTAGCTGACTTCCAGAAGGCCATAATTCTCAAAAATTCGATAAAGCCAAACTAAAAGGTGACGCCTACTCGGTTTTGACCTAGGAATGTAATAATTAATCAACTCAATATCCACTCTATCATGCTTAGAATCTGAATCTAAATTACGTGTTATTAAATATTAATCACGTGTTATTAAATATTAATCAACTTAAGATTTAAAGGCATTCTCCATTGGAAAGGTAAATACTTTTTCTGGTCTTTATTATAAGACATCAACTAACAATTCTTTTGAGCAAAAAAAAAAACTAACAATTCTCACAAACCAATAAAAACAATTAAAATCAATAAAATTGTCATATAATTTAAGTAACTTACAATATTACTCCTACTAATTGCACTAAACTTTAATAATATATTAATTATTACTTTCACTCATTACCCTTATTAATTATGAGCATACATGGAAAAAAAACAATTAATGCGCTTTGGAAACAAACAAGTATTTTATAAAAATAACTAAATATAATTGATAGTTGGTACCTTATAATAAGGATTAGAGTTTGTAATTTAAAGTTCAATATTCTATGGCCTTATCTACTAACTTTATTTGCCAAAACTTTATTAGTTGGCATGTTAACCTTCATTACTACTAGCCTTATTTGTTATTGTTTTCTTTTATTATACTTTTGATTAAATAAAAAAATTAAGGCAACTGGTAAAATAGTGTTGTGAGTTGAGTATGACCATTGAGCAATGAAATATTGGTTTCCACATTTTTTTTAAGAAAAAATGGTTTCCATATTAAACATTGAGAAAACCATATTGTAACTACATGTACATATCATTCAGATTTCAGGTACGTTCGAAATCATTAACAATAAAATTCCTACCTATGAGGTTCGACGCTCTCTCTCTCACGACACTCTCTTGGCTTTCCCAATATTAGGTATCTGGCTCGCCGGTCGCATCCTTGCCGTCGACGAGCCTCCTCCTGTACCATAACCGCAGTATGGAAGCAGATCAGAGCTTGAAGAGCCTGGAACAACATGTGGGTTTTAGTTCGGAACAGGGACATACAAAGGCGACCTCGTATCTTCACCGGCACTAGCTCTCCTCTGGTCTCCGTCCTCACCACCACTCTAGCTGTGGCGTCCCTTTGTTTTCTTTGTGCGGTGGTAGTCCTTTTCCTCTCCCTCCTCTCCAGATCTGTCTTGATGGGGTGGGATCTACTGTTAGGACTTCTTCCTCGCCGACGGTCTCCGGCGGAGGGGACACCTGACCTCAACAGACAGTCTCTTCCTCCCTGACGTTTTCCGGCGTCCAGCCGGTTTCCGGTGGCAAAGGGGAATGTCCTTTTCTAAGTTATTTGTGTTTTTGGTTTTTAGTGGTGGTGTTTTTTGTTGTGGTTCAGATTTGCGTTTTTAGGGATAGGGTTGTGTTGATGGTCTTTGTTGCTATATGTTTTACTCTGAGGGCCATTGTTAGGATTGTTCGATGGTGACGAATCCAAATCACTAGTGTTAGCCTTAGTTTGTTCGGTAGGTGTTTGCCAGATTTACTTGATTGGAGGGGAAGAAGTATTTTTAAGGACTTCATTTGTTTTCTTTCTGAGGTTGGGTTTTTTCGGATTCTTGCCCCATATCGTGGTAATTGTGTAGCTGATCTAATTGCAGCTTATTCTTATAAGAAGGTGTGCCCTGTAGGGTGGGTTTTGCAACCAACACTTTTTTTCTTGTCACTTCTAACCTTAGATCTCTAAGAAGTTGGTGCAGTCTCTGAAGCTACTTTTATTCCTACCTCTTCAGTAATTTTGGTTATTAGTTTCTCTTTCATTTGGTTTGTATTGTTTTATGTGTTTGTGTTCCTGTTGTCCTTGTTCTGGTTTATTTATTTCAGTTGTAATTGTTCTGGTTTATTTTATTTCAGTTGTAATTGTTATGCTTTGATGTATCTCTTGATTTGAGTATTAATATAAGTACGTTTTGACCAAAAAAAAAAAACTACATGTACATGTGTTTTTTTAATTAAAGCATTAATTTTGCTAGTTAATATTGTTAGCTTATTTAACTTTCCTCTCTCAGCATTGTCAGCCTTTCTATACACGAGTTAACGATGCTAATGGTGTTAAAAGAGTAAAATTAAAATATGAAAAATCCCAAAAAAAAAATACAAACAAAATTGGGAATAGACCAAATAGTACTGTCAATTTATCAAATCACAGATCAGAATTGGAGGAGGAATCTAGGGTTTTCAATTGTGACTGAAAGACCAAATTGCCCTGAGTACAATAAAAAAACAAAGAAGAGATACCTATATGCAATCGAGTCTTGGCAGAGAAGTGAAAATTGTGACAGAGAGAAACCTAAGAAGAAGATGATGATGAACGACGACTTGTGGTTTCAAAGATGGTTGAGCAAATAATAAGAAGGGAACAATGTTTCTAAGGGGCTCTGACAGTTCAACGATGTTTTAGTTCGAAGGTGGTTGAGCGAAGAAGAGGAAGGGAACAACGAAGAATGTCATTGAACAACATATGATGAATATATGAAGTTGTTAATCATGAAAGTGAAGTTGTTAATGTAAATTGTCATATTGTTAACAACATCAGAATTTAAATTAACTACTTAAATTTCACGATTCACAACTTCAAATCCAAGAACCAACACATTATAAGGGATAATTTTGGGGCATAAGCTCTAGGAGTCAATAATAACATTACTTTCTTAGTTAACAACATGACAATTCTCATGATTCACAACTTGATATCCCAAAACTAACACATTATCAGGGATAATTTTAGGGTACAAGGTTCAGTGGTCAATAACATCATTACTCTATTGGTTAACAACATAACAATTTACATTAACAACTTCATTTATTCATCATACGCTATTCAATACATTCTTCGCCATTCCCTTCCTTTTTTTCGCTTAAACACCTTCGAACTCAAACACCGTTGAACTGGCAAAGCCCCTTAGAAACCGTCGTTCCCTTCCTCTTCTTCACTCAACCACCTTTGAAACCACAAGCCGTTGTTTGTCTTCTTCTTCTTCTTTGGTTTTTTTCTCTCGTGATTTTCACTCCTCTACCAAGACTTGATTGTGTATAAATATCTTTTGTTTGGTTTTTTTTTTTTTATTGTACTTGGGGCAATTTGGTATTTTGGTTACAATTTGAAATCCCATCCCAATTTTGATATGAAATTTCATAAATTCGCCGCACCATTTTATCTTTTCATAATTTTATTTATATTTTTTCGAGATATTCCCTTGGTCCCTTAAAAATAAAAGGAATGAGATTAACTATGAGAAATGGAAGAGAATCTGTGGCCCATTTCAATTTGACGTTTCCTGCGTCTAGTGGCAGGGTTTTCCGCCGCAGGTCACTGAATTAGAGAACACAGACATGACCGAAGCAGAGCAGCTATGCGAGGCCGCGAGGAACGGCAACTCCGACAAGGTGAGAGCTCTTATAGAATCCGGAGCCGATGTTACCTATTTCGACGCCGATGGTCTCTCTCCTCTCATGCACGCGGCTAAGCTTGGTCACGCCGAAGTGCTGAAGATCCTCCTCTCTGCCGGCGCCCCCTGGAATGCTCTTTCTCCCTCCAACCTCTCAGCTGGCGATTTCGCTATGCAGGAAGGACATCAGGAGTCCTTCGAGGTCCTCCTCAATGCTGGCACGTTCCTTCTCTGCTTAGTTTCCCTTCTCCCTTGTCTCCTTGATCTCCTTTTCCTATCTCCTTGTCAATACTAAGTTTCAGCGAATCCTTAACTATAATTTATTTTATTAAACTTAAAGGTCCACTAAAGAATGACGATGGCCAACGGGATTTTCAAGAACATAGGCAAAAAGTTATGAGTAGCTTCTCATTGTAAGAAATCATGATATCTAGCGGAATTAAATTTAATGAAACGGAATGAAACCTCGACAGTCTTCTAATAAGTCAGAACTCAAAGAAACTGGCTATCCACTCCATTCAAAATTAAATGTCGAGGTTAAAATTGAAAGTAAATAGTTATGCGGATTAGTTCCTTAGGATGCTTGTTACCTAGCTGACGCTTAGTTGTTTGGGTTGTCCGTAACATACACTTATGAAGTAGATGTCTGTTAGGGGCGTGTGAAAATGAAGAATGCGTGTCTAAATACATTGCCAAGTTTCAATCCTTATCCTTTGACTCCTTCGAATTTCAACTGTACCAATCATACCCTGAGTATTTGTTGCCATTTTCATGTAGTTACTAAGTTCTGCTTAATCAGGCATTCAAGCTGAATTGATCCTGGGTACAATCGCAAGGAAAGAAAGTAAAAACGCCAATTTTGATCAAGATTATCTGGATGATAGGGTAAGTTTCAGCGAAGATAAGCTGATGGACTCTAATAGCAAGGCTGTCATGATGGCTTGGGAGAAGCCATTGATGGAGGCTCATGCTAAAGCTATCTGTTCAGGAGGTGGTCACATACTGAATATTGGATTTGGAATGGGTCTTGTGGATACAGCCATTCAGCAATATGCTCCTGTGACACACACCATTGTTGAGGCCCATCCAGAGGTTTATGAACGCATGCTTCGAACAGGTTGGGGGCAAAAGGAAAACGTGAAGATAATTTTTGGTCGTTGGCAAGATGTTCTGACTCAGCTTGAAACATATGATGGTAACTGAAATTTTCATTTGCAACATCATGTCTCAGTAGCAAACTCGTAGAATTTTAGTCGATGGGACTGTCTTTATGTTTGAATCTTAAATATCAGTATGACTAACGTTTTGTGAGGACTGTTATTTCTGAACATCATAATTGGTCATCAAAATATTTTCAAGGAGCTTCAGTTTTGCTATTACGAATTAGCAAAGCCATTAGCTTTTTTATTTATATATATGGTTTTTTCTGGTTCCTGGTGAATCTTTCTTATACTAATGTACCTGTTATTCTAAATTTTTGATCTGTTGATTTATCTGTATTTTGTTTAGGTATTTTCTTTGACACCTATGGGGAATATTATGAAGACCTAAGAGAGTTCCATCAACATCTTCCTGTGCTGTTGAAACCTGGTGGAATTTATTCATTCTTCAATGGCCTCTGCGGAAGCAATGCCTTTTTCCATGTTGTTTACTGCAATCTGGTGTCTCTTGAGCTTGAGAATTTGGGGTATTCCACACAATTAATTCCTTTGCCCGTTAAGGATTGTTTAGGAGAACAAGTTTGGGAAGGTGTGAAACACAAATATTGGCAACTCGATACGTACTACCTCCCTGTCTGTCAGTCTTCAGGGGACTCTGAATGATGTTAGTTCTATTTTTGTTTGTTGTTTTCAATGAAATATTTATTAGAATAGTTTTGAAATTCTCATGTCTTTGCTTGTATAACTATAACCTACCAAAATGGTACTGTACAATTCGGGATCGTTCCATCGAATGTTTCTGACACTTGAATTAGTATACTGCCGCCAACGTAGAACAAATTTAAACAAATGCATTGTAACACTAATGGATTCCATTTTTTTAAATTTAAAATTTGTTTGTTATGTTTTTGACATAATTAGTATTAATGCACTGACGGATGGCAAAAACACTGATTTGAGCGCTGAGCAACCGATCAGGTCACTTTTTTTCCTCTCATCTTGAAATAACTGAGATCGTATAAAATTCTACTGCATCTGCTTGTTTATGTGAAGATATGAGTGAAAGGAACATTCAGTTGGGTGGCCCATGCTTCCAGTTGGGTTGAACAAAGAAAGAATGGAGAATAGGATCAAAATATTGGAATCCAGGTGGCTGGATCATGCACTGATATTTTCTTTGCTATGTAAAGAAAGTCTTCTAACTTTTCTTTGCTTGCAGTACTTAATAATTTTCAAGTCTTTAGACAGATACTAGTGAAATATAGCAAGTGAAGAGCATAGAGCTGGGAAGATATTAAATGCAATTTAAGAGTCATCATTGATTCATATATAGCACACATGAATTTTCTTTGTATTATTCTTCTCGTAATTTCCCAAGTGCAAGTGCCACCTGAAAAAAGGTCAAACAGAATACCTCTCAGCCGAAGCCCTCGACGAGGAGTTTGGAACAATGTTATTACTAATAGCATTTTTAGATATTTTCACAGTTGAAGACGCATTGGAACTCCAGAAATGATGGTGGTTATGTCCAGCTAAGAGCAATTGGAGAAACGATTCTATGCTTCCCATCTGACCATTCCAAATGACCAAAGGTGGTTGTGCCATGAGGTATCGAAGCAGAAGTGAATGTCACCGTAAAGCTCTTCTTCTCGTGCATTTTGCTGAAACAAAGTGTTTTCGGTTCGACCTCAATCTTCACCGACGAAGACTTACACGACATAGATACCTTGTAAGTTCCTGGTGCGCCCACATTAGTCAGAATTATTGTGCATTGGACAGTCATGGGTTTACCAGAGCCACCAACTCTGCCTGAAGCACTTTGCATAGTAACATGAAAAGATGGGTAGTTCAAATCTTCCACTCTATACTTCTTACTTGAGTCGCAGGTGAAGCCTTGTCCTGTGACTCGCTTGATTTTACTTGAAGTATAGTTCAAGGCACATAAGAAGTTGAGGTAGTCATCGATGGTAGTATCGTATATCAGACCGGGATCGAGCGCAGCTACAGGATCCACGTGCCCAGCACCAAAATCAAATGGTGTTGCAGGTTTCCCAGTGGCTTCATCGAGTAAGGTTGCCCCATTTTTGTAGGTCATGTAGGCCGTAGTCATGAGAGCGGATCGTATCATCGCAGGACTCCAATCTGGGTGAGCTCCCTTCAACAATGCAGCTAGCCCGCTAACATGAGGACAGGACATGGATGTCCCAGAAATGATATTGAAGCTCACACGCCTTGTATCATAGTCCCGCACAGATGGTCCAACTGTGTGGGTCCACCCAGCTAGGATGTGCTTTCCTGGTGCAATCAAATCTGGTTTGAGTATTGCTGGGGATATGGGATTTGGACCTCTGGAACTGAAAGTTGCAACCAATGGTGACGGTTGAACGTGTAACCTGGTCAATCCGAAAGTAATTGTAGCCGTGGGATTTGGGTCAGACAGAGCATACTTCGTTAATCTGATGCCAGCTTTATAACCAATAGAAGCCGCGGGAATGAGATGTGGAGAGGCAAATAGCTGTTCGCCCACTTAGTGTTGATTAAAATCATCCCAAGCGCACCAGTTTTGTTCACCTTGAAACCCTTATCCACTCCATTATCAGTTAATCCGTTCTCACATATCACGATCTTTCACTTAACTTTGGAGGGAATTAAATTGTGTTCCTCGCAGAAAACAGAAGGAGGGAATTGCTTACATTACCTACATAAACAAGGGGCAACCGAGAACAAGGTAAGGGCTTGGCACTGGATAGAGAAGCTCCGGTGTAATTCTTCCCGTTTCCGAGGCTGACATAGGCTGGGAAGTCACGGTCTATGGTTCCGGCACCGACACTGGTTATCCATGGCGCGTTATTATTCGCCAAGCTTTTTGAGTCAGGACCACCATTTCCTGCTGAAGCAGATACAAATATTCCATGTGCTGTGGCTTTAAATAATCCGATTGTCACAACGTCTTTGTAAGAATCCAATGGCTCTCCCGCGAGAGACTTAGATATGATATTAACACCGTCCTCGATGGCCTTATCAATGGCAGCAACAATGTCAGTTTCGCAGCAACAATATTTCCAACAGACCTTGTAAATTGCTACTCGAACTTTTGGGGCCATCCCCTTGCTTTCCCTGAAGCATAACCAAAGAAGCTAGCTTTTGTGACTATCGACCCACATGCTGTAGAGGAGGTATGAGTTCCATGACCATTAGTATCCCTTGGTGATCTTGATTCTTCGGTTTCGTTGATGGGTTGACCCAGAGCTGCTTTATACCCTTTCAAGAAGTATCTTGCACCCACAAGTTTCCGGTTACAGCATGTTGCGTTGAAGTCTTTCTCTATCTCACATTCGCCCTTCCATCTACAAGGTGCTGGTCCAAGTCCGGCGTCGTCAAAGCTTGGTAGCTCGGGCCATACACCTGTGTCAATTACTCCGATAACCACGTCGCTTTCCTTCTCAGAGGCAGGTAATAAGTAGTTGGCGCTGCCTTTTTCTAATCCTAGAAACTGCGGTGCTCGAGTAGTATGAAGCTGATATACAGTTTTAGGGATGGCAGATAGGACTCCCCGTTTCTTTGCGAGCAATTCTGCTTCTTCAATGGTGAGCCTCGCGGAGAAACCTTGGATTGCATGTTTGTAGGTGTAGAGCATCTCTGCAGAGTCCGAGACTGATCTCAGTGATGAAGCGTACCAGTGGACTTCACCGTTGAAACTAGATGGCATGTTGAATGGGTCCATTTGAATGATGTATGTGGTTTTAGAGTGCTGGGTTTTCTTGTCTGCTATGGAGGATTTACTAGAGAAAATTAGTAGCAGAAAAATCTGAAGAAACTTGAAGATCAATATCTTCATTGTTTTCTCACCTTCTCCTCTCACTCGAGAATTTTGTTTCCCTGAAGAATGCAGGGCGAGTTCACTGGTATTTAAGCTTTTTTTTTTCTTGCCATATGTTATTTCATAACACCTTCATGCCACATTTTCCTTTCAACAAAGAAAGTGGAAACGTACCTGCAATCGAAAACTAAAATGAAAGTCGTAGTCGTTTTCTCTTAAGTTGCAATGCAAGGGCAAAAAAAAAAAAAAGGAATTTTGACTTGGAATGAAATACAGAAATAGCAAGGATTTGTTTATAGTGGAAGATCCGCTCAATGATATTTGAGCGTATCCATCTATAATCGGAAAGGTCTCTACTTTGCAGATTATAGTTATACGCAGTGATGCGCAACGCACGAAGAATCAGACTTAATTATATTTCGATATTAAAAGTCTCTGTTTTTCTTTTAAGTGAAACAAATGTAATTTAAAATTAATGGCAAAGAATTTCAAATAATGGACAACTACTAATTTCAAAAGGAACATAGAGCTATTAATCCCTCACTAGCTCTCTACTCTCTAGATCTTGTTCCCACTTAATTAATTAGCTTCAATATTAATTTTATTAATCTTGAGTGTTACTAGATGGGATAGGATATTGTCACTACTAATTTTATGTCACTACCAAGCCACTACCACTTTTTCACTGTTAGATCAGAATCTCATTTACCTTTATCATTTCTCTCTCCTATTGAGATTCTGATCTAACGGTGAAAAAGTGGTAGTGACTTGGTAGTGACATAAAATTGGTAGTGACAATATCATATCCCTTAATAGATATAAGTATCTCAAATATAAAATTCTATGTTTACCGCAATTACCCATGAGGAAAAAAAATTACAATATACTCATCATCTTCATCAATTATATAGGTCCATTTGGTATATGTTTATCCTAATGTCAAAATCAAATCTCACATTACTTCATCTCAGAGCATAATTGAAATCCTTGACATTTGTCAAGGAAAAGGATAATTCTCTAATTCAATCTTTATGCCGGTTTGGATCTTCTTATTTTTAACTTATCTTCTCCTTATAAGTAAAAGTTAAACCAAACAGTTTTTTTTTTAAGAAAAAAACTCTTATAATAAAGGGTTAAGGTGCAAAAATACACATGTGCTTTGATCAGATGAGCGCCCAGCATCAAGTGCTTTTTTGAAATGCAAAAGTGACTACATGGTTACAAAATGAGAGCAAAAGTCACAGTAGGGAAGACATTGACCGTTAAGTTGGACGATTTGACTTAAATTAGTGATGTGGATGCTGACTTGGACTGAATGTTTACTGAATAGTAAACACAGATTCCCCATGACTAACTAAAGTTGTCGAATTAAAAGAGAAAATAGCAGATTCATACCCTACAAGTCCGACTGCCTCTATTGCATGGAAAACATGAAAACAAGGAAGAACCCCAGTTGCAGGCATGTCTCTTCTTCTCACGATTCATCGGGAACTCCAAGGTGATCTCTGTGACAGAAACCTTTCACATAAGCTGCATCTGAATCCATCATTATGAGGGCGAGCCGTTGTTTCATATTCAAAAGACGCAACAGCACTTGCAAAATCAAGACTGTTGCTGGTACTACTACATTGCTGAGAATCTCTAAGAGGAGTGGAAGCACCAACCCCAGAGAAACCTGTAACTGTAGGGTCAAAGGCTTACCTTGTAAAAGTAATGTCAGGAAAGGACAAAGGATGAATGGGTTTAGAGATAAAAGACGGGTGGTAAGAGATATTCTGCTGGGCCACTAAGTGTGATTTTGCAAATAACTCAGATTCACTACTCTCAGACTGGGACGAGGTAGAGCCTCAACTATTTGGATTTATCCCCTCCTTGGTTGAAGTAAAAAACATGCGGCGTGAATCTGTTCAGTAAAAATGAGACAGACGTAGTTCAAACTTGGAACGGGGCTTATAAGCATTCTAAATGGAAATCGCAACGTGAAGGCTCATAAGTCATAACACGACGGGTTCAGAGACTTGAGAACTGTCTGTGGTGGGATCAAATCCAGTTTAGCCGAAGATCGAAAATAGAGGGAGTCGGACTTGTAGGTATGAATCTGCTATTTTCTCTTTTAATTCGATAACTTTCGTTAGTCTCAGTCTCAGTGAATCTATATTTACTGTTCAGTAAACATTTGGTCAGCATCCACATCACTAATTTAAGTCAAACCGTCCAACTTAATGGTCAACATCCTCCCCTTTAACAGTTACTATGACTTTTGTTCTCATTTTGTAACCACGTAGTCACTTTTACACTTTAAAAGAGCGCTTGTTGTTGGATACTAGAGCTTATTTTACAATAAGGGAGAAAGCCAAAAGCCAAAAGCTCCTTCGCAAGAGCTTTTTTAAAACTCTTTTTAAAGAGAAACCTAATCTACTTCGCGCATAGGTCTTGGGAATTTGTCGATCGCAAAGGCAGAGGCCGCTCCTGACCGTCTCGCTCGGGAGAAGTCCTCATCTGCAGCATAAATCGGCGCCGTCGCCTTGGCCTCGCCGTCATCTTCAACGTCCATTAGCGCCATCACCATCCTCTGCTTTTCCGCCATAGGTTTCACCGTTACCTCTGCTTTCTCATCTGTGTCGTTTCTTGTCTTCCCCCTGGTTTTTCTGCATCATGTTTGCTACTTCTCCCTTTTATTTTTCTACTTTGTTCTTCACCTCTCTTGCTTTCTCATGTTTGCTGCATCAGTTCAGCATTTGCGAATTCATGATCATTAATATGATAGGGATATACTTTCACCTGCATAATACAAAACTTATAAATAATAATCAAAATATTTTTAAACAATATAAGCTGAACTGAAGGTTACAATTAGTGGAAAAGCCAATATTGGGTAATAACTGTACCTGTCTATCATCATTTGTCTGAATTAGACTTTTTAATTCATGAACAAGAGCACTTGTTGCTTGTGGATCATTAGGTAATTTTTAGCTTAAAAATAAGAGGATTCAAACAGTTTTTTGCTATAGCTTAAAAATAGCTTTTAGGTTAAAAATAAAAGGATTCAAACAGACTAGAAGTAAAAATAAAATTTCAGATTCGAAGCAGAGAATTCTGAACGGAGGAGTCGCTGCTCTATTTCAGATAAGGTTGATGTTGCTGGAACTAAATGCATAGTTGTTCCTCGGTAAAAATAAAATTTCAGATTCGAAGTAGAGAATTCTGAACGGAGGAGTCGCTGCTCTATTTCAGATGAGGTTGATGTTGCTGGAACTAAATGCATAGCTGTTCCTCGGTTTCTCTGATGTATTTTTTTTCCTGCCATCTAAGCCTCTATTCTTCATATAATATACTTCATGTACTCCTTACTTGTGCGTCATGTGTCTTGCTTCTTCTTTCTTCCTTAATTCACGCGGCATCCACGATCTCTTTCTGACTCTCTTTTAAATCCCATATAATATATTAAATATATTATCTCCCAATATGTCCTGCTTCACGTGTCACGTTGTGCTGAAGAAGTTCTTCAGCTGCAATTAACGTAGGATCCACGCCTTCTCATCCGTTTTTACTCTTTTATTGTTTATATATACCTTTACTCTCGTGTATACATATGAATATATGATCTTCCTCCATCGTAGATATCATGATATTTCCTGCAAAATAAAATAAATTTGAGTTATGTCATCCATCAAACCAAATTATTGCAAGTTACAGTAGTTCATGGAATATCCGATTTCTGATAGATCTTTAGCTTGTGGTCTCTCTAACTCTCTATGACCATGAGACACTTCGACTCCCCATAACTCCTTCAGTATCTGAACTTGACATATAATATATATATCCCACGTGCATTATAATTAAGCATAACAAGAGAGTAGATTTTAGTACTGTCATGTATTGATATGAATACTGAATAATCTTCGAGTAGCACGTTTTGTCTGCAATAAATAATCAACATGTCCAGAAGCTGTCATGCGCAAAATCACTACAAAAAAAAAAAAAAAATCAATTTTTGCTACGGACAAATTCCATAGTAAAAAAGCCTTTTTCTGTAACAAAATCGATTTGTGACGGATATTGTTCGTCGCAAAAAACCGCGTCGCAATTGCGACGGAAATGGGAAAATCCGTCGCAAATTCGACGGAAAATATTTTCCGTCGCAATTTGCTACGGAAATTCCTGTCCTGTCCGTAGCAAATTGCTACGGAATTTTTTCCGTAGCAAATTTGTGAATTTGTGAATTTGCTACGGAAGCATTTTCCGTAGCAAAATTAATATATTTTTTAAAAATTATATATATTTTTTTGAATTTTTGAATTTTTTTAAATTTTATTAATTGTTTGATTTTTTTAATTTTAGGATTTTTTTTTTAGAAAATTGATTACAAAAAGTAGTGTACCATGAATATAATAACAATTAAAAAGAGTTTACATAGAAAAAACAAAATATATATAATAATGTTGCAAAGAGCAAATACTAAAAAGTAGTCTAAACAGCAGCACTGTGATCATCATCATCATCACCAGGAGCCGACCCCGAACCCTTGTCTTTCATTAGGGATAGGAGTTGAAGCTGCATTTGCCTCATCATCTCCGCTTGCTGAGTCATCCGCTGCCGCATCATCTCCCGTTCCTGATTCATCGCCTGCTTCATCTGCTCTTGTTCCTGAATCATCTCCTGCTTCATCTGCTCTTGTTCCTGAATCATCTCCTGCCTCATCATCTCCTGTTACTGACTCATCTATGTTGCTTTCTCCTGCACCAACGCCTTCATCTTCTTCAGCTCATCTGCAAAAACATTATGAAGTACATTTATTATTTGTACTTCATTTGAATGGACAAGAGAATGAAAATTATCAATATCAAATGTATTACGTTTACCTGAAGAAACACCTTCAGTGCCGGACGAGGAGCGCTTTGTTTGCTTCAGTCGGCTAGCAGAAGCACCGTATCCAAAGACTCTCCCTTTCTTGTTAAATCCGCCTGTGGCCTCAAAGAACAGACTCTCATTATCGGACTGAGAGGATGCGGGGTCAGTCCCAAGCTGCGAGTCTCTCTCCTGTGACAGCTTCTGAAAGGTTTCCTACAAGCACAAAAATACATAACAAATAAGACATGTAAAATGAAATAAATATGATGGTGCATAAAACAAGTAATAAAGGCAATAAATGTCTAAACGCTACTTGTTGCGCCATTTGGCTAATCCATTGTCTCTCACTCCCTTCAGACTGCCGGGAATGGGTCCGCTCAAAGGTAGCTCACTCAATCGATCCTGCAGGAACTTCCCCAGACTCTACTTGCAAACGCAAATGATGACCTTAATTAATTACTTCAAAGTACAAAATATTGAATACCTAAATAGAAAATAACGTGTACTTACAATTTTCCGTCGATGCTCACTAATTGGAATGGAGCCGGCATCATATGATGGTCCTTCCATTTTGGCCCTATTTTCCTTATTTTTCGCACTTATGCTATGAAACTTCTCATTGTTGGCCCAATTGTGAAATAATTCGTCTGCAGTGTCCTGTAAAATCCGATCTTTCTTGCCTCTTGACCTTCTCAATGAATAAAGCTTTTGAGACAAATACCGGCCTGCCTTGTGATTATAAGCTTTTTTCATATCTTCACGATGTTCAGGCAACTTCATATGCTGGCGCTGAAAATCAATAACGAACAATTAGCGCTCCAAATTTTAAAAGTACTTAATTAATAACCATAAAACAAATAACTTACCAAGAACTCATCGAACCAAACATCTCGAACGGTCTTAGGAATGTCTGTCCACTTGGCCCAAGCTTGATTGTAATTACGAAATAATTGGGCCGAGATGAACTCCAATACCTGATTATGAGGCACAAATCTGAAGAGAGAGGACATCATGCAAATATTAGCATACAAACCAATTAGAGAAGAAAATTGTAACATTACTGGTAACTTGGCATGACTTACTCGATGCCGTCAGGACGGATCCAAAGCTTCCCTGTCAAAGGATCTGTTGAGCCCCAGATTGGTGGATTAGAGGAGCTACCTTCTTCCCCGACGTGGCTCCGAGGCGACGCAGTGTGCTAATGAAGGAATGTGAAGTATTGAAGATGTTTGTACATAGATGGTTTCAGGAAACTAAACATATGTAAATAAATCAGAAATGGTAAAGTAAACCTGTTGTCCCCCTTGCTGTGGATCAGTGGGGGTAGACGGTGATGACGACATATAAAGCGACGGTGAAGATGACAAATAACCCGACGGTGAAGATGAAATATCAAACGGCGGCACCTCTGGGGAAGCGCTTAGCCCTCTGCCTCCATAGGGAGCATATGTCGTCGCCCTACCCCCTCTGATAGGACGGGGTTGGGCTCGACCACTACCACGTCCACTACCTGAACATCCTTCTAGATGCTCCATCTCTGAACACTTATAGACATAATGTCAAAAAATATATTACAATAAGATATTTAGTTAATATGACAGTAGTGAAGTAACAAAGTATGTAGTATAACAGATCGTTATAAACAAAGAACTAACACAAATCAACCGGACGATTCCTGTTCATTGACATCTACTTGCACATGTTCCTCTGAAGTCTCATAGTCGTCGAACTCAGATTCACTATCAGAGTAAATCACTTTTGCCTCATCGTCTGATTTCTCATCGTCAATTTGTATAGGAATTAATTCTAACCCCGCAGCAGAATCAAAGAGATTGCTTGGTACTTCGTCATCGAAGATGTTTATGGGTAGTACATGTTCCATATCAGCTTGGAACGGTTCAGCCGTACCGTCATTTGATTCCGGCTCTTTCGACTTTGGTATAATATTTCGTGCTTTGGTTTTAATAACTCCCCTCCATCCTTGGCGGGATGTGGGGTATGATGTATAATAAACTTGTTCCGCCTGTTGAGCAAGGATGAATGGGTCATAACCAACCGTATAACTCTTCCAAACCCGTCAAGAATGCTTGCATTAGTTCTCTTCTATTAGTTAGACGATTGTACATCCAACTTCTATCATGGTTTCCTTCCATACTTTCTACCTAGTTCAGTTACTAACCTAATTAACATCTCAACATGTCATAAATATATAAATTTATATATAAGTGGCCAATATTTATAATTTAGTTTTTTAAATTATCCATCTTTATTTATTGTATAACTTGTTAAAGATATATTCAAATAAAAAATGTAAATGAGATATTTTTTTCAAAAAACTTAATAGTCATTTTTATAAAACAATAACTCAACTAGCTAATTTAACTAATTTGTATAAAACATACAAATTTCATTATTCCCTAAACCCACATCTTCTTTGTACTTTATGTTAATTAATTAATTCTCGTATCCCCCAATCTCACTTTTTACAAATTATTTTTCTCATTTGAAGGCTATCATATTTATACATTTATATATCTAGTTACCAATTAATACAACATCATAACAATTATTGTAAGCCTCTAACAAAGTAAACATTATTGTAAAAAGTATCAACATCAAGCACCTTTTAATCTACATACACTAATCAATATCCATAACAACTACATTTTAATCTACATACACTAATCAATATCCATAACAACTATATTTTAATCTACATACACTAATCAATATCAATACCAACTACATTTTAATCTACATGCACTAATCAATATCAATACCAACTACATTTTAATCTACATACACTAATATATATCCATAACAACTACATTTTAATCTATATACAATAATCTATATCAAACATTTAAACATACCTGGACCGTGAACAAAGGGAAGAAGAATGGACGTTGGAAGAACCACCACCGGCACCGACGAGCAAGGGAAGGACGTTGGATGGTGAACAAGGTGGAGGGATAACCACCGGAGGCGACTGACTCGCGGGGGAGCTTCGACCGGAGCAGGAGCAAGGAGAAGAGGAATGAAATCGCGGAGGGGGGCCGGATATAACCGGTTTTTGCGACAGACCGGGTCCGTCGCAAACCGGCCTTTTTGCGACGGACCGCGATGGCGGACCGTTTGCGACGGACAGATCTGTCCGTCGCAAGTTGTGCGACGGATTATGTATCAGTCGCAAAACTTGCGACGGATAAGTGGATCCGTCGCAATTTGGGTTTTTTGCGACAGAATCGCTAAATGGCATTTTTCTAGTAGTGAATTGAGGGAAGATAGTTTTGGATATATGAAAAGGAGAAAATTAATCTTTTCGCCCCTACAATTTTAGCACAGTTGTGACTCAATCCCTATACTTTGACTCGGTACAACTTAACTAACCCAATAGTCTTGATTTGGTTATAACCCAGTCCCTCAACTTTAACATACTACATCTCGGTCCCTATATAGTTTAACCATTTTATAATTTAATCTTTATGTTTTAGATTAAAAGTTAACAAATGAATTATAAAATAATTACAACTATAGAGACTGAGTTGCAGTAAGTCAAAATTGAGGGACTGAGTTACAACCGAGTTAAAATTATAGGAATTAAGTTGCAACGAATTAAAGTATAAGGATTGAGTTACAACTGAGTCAAAATTATAGAGACAAAATTATGTATAATTCCGTGTTACTATATTAGATAGATAGTATGCATGGGCCCTTTTATTATAGATTATTTCAAAATTTGATTGGCAACGGAAATAATACCCACGGTTCCATGAAGGACTTTAATTTGCCTCAGTTAGAATCATGGTTATCGTAAAACTGTTGTCAACAGCGGCTTTGCAAAAGCTTTACAACTAATTAATAGCGACCTATGGCGAGATCGTCCTCTCAGCTGCCATGTTAGACAAATTTACCGTCTTCTAATACGTTACTCGCTTGTCAATTTTGATTTTGTGTTAAGAGAAGTCCATTAATGTGCCTATATGCCTTGACTCATAATTTAGATCATCAAATAGATATTGAAATTGTTGTCATGAAAGTTCCTCAGCTCTGACGAAGAACAGAGCGACTCTTTTAGAAGATCTCAAGTCTCAACCATAAGCTTCCTTTAATTAATTAGTCCCCACACGTTTTCGCGCAACCCTTTTCATTAAAAAAGAAAAGTAATACCCACCAAAAACCAAAAACGACAGAAACAAAGTAGATGAGGCTTTCAATATATATTTTGTTTTTTGGTGGAAAAATTTTAGGAAAGGGGTTGGGCTCACCCACGATCCAAGAGCAGGGTGAAATCTCTCTTCCTTCTAGGTGATACCGATGTTGGGCAAGACGAGCCGTCTATTACCTTCAGGTGTTTACCTAGGCACCCAGAAGCTATGATGTCTCCCCCAACGCCTTGACCAACTCCAGGATCGAACCCCTTTGCCAGTTGAACCCAAAAACGAGGAGTCAATATTTATATATCAACTTCTGACAGTATTTTTAGTAATTGAAGGCGGAGCAATATCCGGAACAGTTTGGATGAGTAGGAGAAGCCTTTTTCCATCTAAACAATTCAGATTTAATTTTGCTAATTGTCACTTTTTTAATGAAAAAATTATTTTTTAAAAATATGTTAGTTGAGAGATTATTTTTATTTTAGATTCTCTACCCATTTAAATAATTTTTGTTGAAAAATTAAAAGTAAAAAAAAAAAAAATCTAAACCATCCAAATCCTATCTGAACCGTCCAAATCCAGCAATATCTTGATAAAGAGAGACTAAATAATTTTTTCTCTCATTTTTACAAAATAGCCCATGAAAAATTTCTAATATTTTAAAAATACACTCTCAACAAAAATGAATACTTTTCTCATTAATGACAATTTAATCAATATCCAGGCTCTTTTCCTTTCATTCCCTCAAATCAAACAGGAAGGGAAAATGTCGTTGCAATTGCATGTTGATGGAGAGAGCTGTGAACCCTTTGTATGGAATATAACAAGATAGTAAATAAAGAGCCCAATTTCAAAACACTATTTTATTATAAGGAAGATTTAATTAACTTATAAATCACATTATACTTTTGAGGCTCTCCAATGTGACATTATATTGTCACCCCCTTTAAGAGGAGACATCTCTAGCGGCTCTATATCACGGCACTTACGTCATAACCCTTTGTGATAGTCATTCTCGTAAACATCAGGTTTTCAATAAAACTATAAATGTAATGAACACAAGTTTAAAGGAAAAGATATCACAAAAACTATTATATTAAGAGAGAGTTCATTGACTTATAAACTACATCTGCACACTTACGAGGCTTCCCAATGAGACTAAAAAAATTTCTTTAAAATAATCATCCTAATCTAGATTACGCAGTTAGAAGTATAGCTACATACCGTGCAAATATAAGAATATAATATTATATATGTAATACTACAATTAAAGATATGAAAATAAAAGAATGTGAAAAGAGATTATTACCACAAACGTACTAATGATTCTAATAATAATCTCATGTGTACTTGATGGAACGATTACAAGAAATTTTAATTAAAAAATATAAATAACAAATGAGAAATATTGTAGAGTAGCGGGAAATAAAGAAAGAAAATCCACTCAAATACTATTCGTGACATATGTTTTAAAATTTCACCTGGACACCCTTATCCAACCTGTTAGTTTCTCCGTCATCACATATCACGATCTTCCCCTTGACTATAGAGGGAATTAAAGTGTTTTCCTCGCAGAAAACAGAACGAGGGCTGCTTCCATTACCTGTATAAACAAGGGGGAATCGAGAACTAGGTAAGTGCTTGGCAGTGGAAAGAGAAGCTCCGGAGTAATTCTTCCCGTTTCCGAGGCTGACATAGGCCGGGAAGTCACGGTCTATGGTTCCGGCGCCGACGGTGGTTATCCATGGCGCTTTGTTATTGGCCAAGCTGTTTGATTCAGGACCACCATTTCCAGCTGAAGCAGACACAAATATGCCACGTGTCGTGGCTTGAAACGATCCGATTGCCATAACATCATCGTAATAATCCTTTGGATCTCCCCCAAGAGACATGGATATGATATCAACACCGTCCTCAATGGCCTTGTCAATCGCATCAAGAATGTCAGCATTGCTGCAACTATATTTCCAACAGGCCTTATAAATTGCAAGTCGAGCTTTTGGGGCCATCCCTCCAGCTTTCCCTGAAGCACAAGTGCACAACCAAAGAAGCTAGCTTTTGCCACTCTCGACCACCTGCTATAGAGGAGGTGTGAGTTCCGTGGCCATCGGTATCCCTCGGTGATCTTGATTCTTCGGTTTCGTTGATGGGATGACCCAGAGCCGCTTCATACCCTTTTAAGAAGTATCTTGCACCCACAAGTTTCCGGTTACAGCATGTTGCGTTGAAGTCTTTCTCTATCTCACATTCGCCCTTCCATCTACTATGGTCCAAGTCCGGCGTCGTCAAAGCTTGGTAGCTTGGGCCATACACCAGTGTCAATTACTCCGATAATCACATTGCTTTCTTTCTCAAAGGCAGGTAAGCAACTACCGCTCTCGTTTTCTAATCCAAGAAACTGTGGTGTTCGAGTAGTATGAAGTTGATATACAGTTTCAGGGATGGCAGATAGGACTCCTGGTTGCTTTGCGAGCAATCCTACTGTTAGAATTTTGAATTAATATTTGGATATTTTAATTCTAAAAATTCCATTAAGTGGTCCACGTGTATAGATTTTATGTGGTCCACATTCAGACCCACTAACCCACTACCCTTATTGTAACTGCCCACTTTGATGCACGATTATGATCCACCTCTGTGATGGCCGAAGGTTAAATTAAGACGTGTATATATGGTTCTGGTCCCCTAACCTTGCTCACACGTTTAAATCTTACACTATCTACAGAGTGAGAGAGAAGGCTTAGAAGAGCCAAAACCTGGAGTTAATTTCTTCTTTATCTGAGAACAAATCAATGGCTGGAGGTATGTCAAATCTTTTATTTTTAATTCCTCATTGACAGTGGCGGAACCAGAAATTCTAATGACGGGGGGCGAAAATAAAAAATAAAGGTGAGGAAAATAGACTTGATTTATGTATGGATAAATATAGCTAGGATTCAATTCAACGTATTTGCACTTCATGATCCTAACAGGACCACCCCTGAAACCATATAATGTGCTTCCTTTTGCAAGTTGTTGCAGGTAATCTTAAAATAGAAAATTAAGAAGAAAATTATACAAATTAAGTTTCACATATGTATTTTTAATTCTTTCTCAATTGTCACCTTTTCCTTCCTCCTACCAAGCTACTCATCTTCCCTAAAGACATCTTCCTTCATCCCTTAGAAAATCTTTCATTCCCTTCCTTTCTCTCTTCTAATTTTTTTTCCTTCCTTAAATCTTCCCCATACCAAACGGGTCATAAGTGAGATGTAATGCATACGTACACACGTCTCCATATATAAAGAATTAAAACTACGAGTATAGGGTACGAGTTGCTTACACTGAGGAAAATGAATTAGTAGAGACTTAATAATAAATTAAATAAAATGAACTAGTAATTAACTAGAGAGATCTGAAGATGGAAAGTAAACCAGACATATGTGTGAAGGCCATCAAGTAGCCATCAAATCAAAAATACGGGAGGGCCCAGAACACACACACATACACTCCACTCGCATCTACTTGACCAACTCCCACCATCTACTCCTCCTCCTCCTCCTGTTTCTTCGGCTCCATCCTTCACTACATGTTTCTAACAGAGGTACATATAAGTTCGTCCGATGCCATATATATAATTTTTTCAAAAAAATTTAAGGGGGCAGGGGCCACCCCTAGCCCCCCTTGATTCCGCCCTTGCTCATTGATCTAATTGCTTATTTAGTTAATTAGCATGATTAGATCATCTATATTTCCAACATTTGGTATCAGAGCTGTTATATACCTCTGTCTTGATTTTCTCAGGTTGAGCTTTCATGAAAAAGACATGTGTTATGGAATCAAATACTAGGCCCATCCAAAGTGTGGCCCATCAGGAGACATCTAATACATTTGGGCTTGGAGGCACCAAAGGCCCAGCAAGTCCAAACCCTAACCCTAAGGTAGCCTCTATATATAGTTGGTTAACCTAAAGAGGTACGGATCATCTTCTGAGCTCTCTCTCAATTGCATATACTGCACACAGAGCACACACACCACCCCCTTGGCTAAACGCCTCAGGTAATCCTCGAACTACGTGGACTTTGATTCCTCCTCAGGGTACGTAGGCCCTAGGTATCGCACCTAGGTCAAGTCCCTGTGCTTTGTGATCTCTGATCCTCTTAGGTATCCAATCCATGGATGCTTGGGAGAGAGCTATTTGATCCTATATCTACATACTAGCCCACCTAGGGTTAGAGACTTATGTTCTATGAAGGAACAACATGTTTTCTATTTGGGCTCAATACGATCTTGAGCTTTTCATATAATTTTATTTATATGCTAATGTTCAATATACGACTGGGATGATTTTGATGCTGACGGGATGGGAAAGTTAACTTCCCCAGAGCCCCACCACCAATTAATAAAGATGATGTTGCCATCCATCAAACCAAATTAAATTATTGCAAGATATTTCATAGACTTTATCACCCTTATGTGGAAAGCACCGTTCGTAAGATCAGTAACAAGACGCTAATTGATGAAAGCTATATATACGTACGACACAAAGAAACTGCTCTTGAGTTTATTGTAAATTTGACGTTACGTACTACTACTTACTGCTATAATAATGGCAAACTCTTGAGATTTTAATAAATTATTCATTGATGAAGTATATCGGTTTGCCTGCATTGTTGATAGCCAACGGGTCGGTGAGCCATCAAAACCTATCAGGTAATTAGTTTGGTTCCAGTTTCAACCAGAATCAAATTGATTTGTAGAGAAAATGTGAGAATCAGGAATCAGGAAAGGGAAAGAAAATGGAGTAGGAAATATGTTGAGAATATAATATTGGTTCATAGCTAATGGAATATCCAATATCAGATACATCTTTGGTTTTGTACGTAGTACGTCACTCTAACTCTGTGACTGTAAGACACTTAAGTGCCCGTTTATTTGAACTTTTTAGGAAGTACTTTTACAACAACATTCAAGATGAATACGTAGAAGAATTTTGTCTCAATCTATAAAAAAATATTTTTTGTGCTTTCCAAACAAGCACGTACTAGATTTCCGCAGCTTCCGTATCTGAACTTGACACACTATATCCCACGTGCATTAAAGCATAACAAAAAGTTAAATTTTAGTACTGTCATGTATTGGCATGAAAACTAATAAATAATAATCTTTGAGTAGTACGTTTTGTCTGCAATATGCTATATAATCAACATCTCTTGAAGCTGTTAAGCTCAAAATTGAGGTAGCATAGGCTTGCAGATTGGGCCACGTACGTCTTATGTGGCTTTTCTCTTTGGTTCGAACTTGACCCATCTCATGATAATTTTTTATATACGGCTAACATGACTGTATATAATTCCATGTTAGATACTGCACGGGCCCTTTTTATTACAGATCATTTCAAACTTTGATTGGGAACGGAAATAATACCCACCAAAGACGACGACAGAACAAAGAAGATTAGGCTTTCATTACATATAGCGCAACTTCTGACAAAATATTTTTAATAATTGAGGGTGGAGAAAAATATTGTCCTGATAAAGAGAGAACAAGGAAAAATGCCATTGCTTGTCAATGGAGAGAGTGAACCCTCTGCATGTATGGAACATAACAAGATAGAAAACAGAAATGGGAATGGAGAAGTTTTCTCAGACAGTCACAAACCTCGTTAATTATATTCAATCACATTTGTGAGGCTTCTCAATGATTGATAATATTGTCATCCCTTTTGAGAGGGGACGTCCCCGACGGGCTCCACACTACAGCACTTTCCAGCCATATGCCGGTCAGAACCCTCTAAAAACAACTTTTTTTGTGTGAATATCAGGCCTTCAATGAAAACATTAATATGATGAACACAAGTCTAAAGTGAGAGCCTAGCCCTAAAAACTAGTCTATTAAGGGGGGAAAAGCCCATTGATTCATAAACCACACTATAATTATGAGGCTTCTCAATACAGTACCTGCAACATTTTCTTGAAGAAAATCATCTTGATCTATATCACACAGTTCGGAGCATAGCTGCCATGCAAAAATATAAGAACATAATACTACCTCCGGATAGGATAAAGTTTGTAGTATAATTTGCACTACAAACTTTGTCCTATATATATTTAGAACTGGAGAAATATTATACATAACACTGCAATTAAGGATGTGAAAAGAGATTGTTACCTCAATTGTAATAATGATTATAATCTCACGTATACATGATTCAACGATTACAAGAAATTTTAATTCAAAAGTTAAAAAAAAATAAAGGAGAACTGTGGGGTAGCGAAACTTCAAATGAAGTTATAAAAAATGAAAGAAAATCCACTTAAATAATATTCATAAAATATGTTTTTAAGCATCCAATTTGCCAGATGCCTTTTTCGTTTAAAAAAAATCAATAACAAAGCGAAAGAAGAAGTAGTTAAAGCGTAACAGAGGCATATAAGACATGCGAGCTTTTATGGCGCATGAATTTGTGAAAGAACATGGACCCATGCAAGATTCAGCCATCCTAATGGTGTCATCATCATTACCCTCATAATTAATTAATTCGATTAACTCTCTGAAATTAGATACCTGTGCCCATGCTTCCAGTTGGAAAAAAGGTAATAAATAAAAATAAGAATGGAGAACAGAATCAAAATATTGTAGTCCAAGTGGCTGGGGTCATGCACAGATATTTTGATGGAAAAATATTTTTTAGAGTCAAACAAGATATATTTTGATCACCTCATAGAGATATATTGTGGCAAGATATATAGTATGATCTAATTCCTGGTTACTGCTTCAAAATATATTCCAAAAGCAATACGGACATTTGAAGTTTGAATACCATAGAGCAGTTAGCAGGGAAGAATATTAGATGCAATTTAAAAGTCAGCATTCATATATGCCACATATGACCATTTAATTTTCTGCATATTATTCTTTTTATAATTTCTCAAGTGTAAGTGCCTCCTGAAAAAGGTAAAACAAAGAATACCTCTCAGCCAAAGCGCTCCACAAGGAGTTTGGAACAACAACAGAGTATTATAACAAGATTAAAACTAATAGCATTTTTATATATTTTCACAGTTGAAGACGTACGCATTGGAATGGTCATGTCCAGCTAAGAGCAATCGGAGAAACGACTTTATGCTTCCCATCTGACCATTCCAGATGACTAAAAGTGGTTGTGCCATGAGGCATTGAAGCAGAAGTGAATGTCACCGTAAAGTTCTTCTTCTCGTCCTTTTTGCTGAAACAAAGTTTTTTCGGTTCAACTTCAATCTTCACCGACGAAGACTGACACGACACTAAAACTTTGTAAGTTCCTGGTTTGCCCACATTAGTTAGAATTCTTGTGTATTGGACAGTCATGGGTTTACCAGAGCCGTCATCTCCTCCGCCTGAAGCTGTTTGCATATGGACGGCAAAAGATGGGTAGTTGAAATCTTCCACTCTATACTTCTTACTTGAGTCGCACGTAAAGTCTTGTCCTGTGACTTTCTTGATTTGACTTGAAGAATAGTTCAAGGCACATAAGAAGTTGACATAGTCATCGATGGTAGTATCATACACAGACCTGGATGAAGCGCAGCTACAGGATTCACGTGTCCAGCGCCAAAATCAAATGCTGTTGCGGGCTTCCCAGTGGCTTCATCGAGTAAGGTTGCCCCATTTTTGTAGGTCGTGTAGGCCGTAGTCATGAGAGCGGATCGTATCATCGCAGGACTCCAATCTGGGTGAGCTCCCTTCAACAATGCAGCTAGCCCGCTAACATGAGGACAGGACATGGATGTCCCAGAAATAATATTGAAGCTCACACGCCTCGTATCATAGTCCAGCCCAGATGGTCCAGCTGCGTGGGTCCACCCAGCTAGGATGTCCTTTCCTGGTGCAATCAAATCTGGTTTGAGTATTGCTGGGGTTATGGGATTTGGACCTCGGGAACTGAAATATGCAACCACCGGGGACGGTTGAACGTGTAACCTGGTGAACCCGAAAGCAATTGTGGCTGTGGGATTCGGGTCAGACAAAGCATACTTCTTTAATTCGATGCCAGCTTTGTATCCAAAAGAAGCCGCCGGAGTGAAATATTCAGAGGGGTATAGCTTTTCGCCCTCTTCCTTATCATTGATTAAAATCATTCCAAGGCCGCCAGTTTTGTCCACCTGGACACCCTTATCCAAGCTGTTAGTTTTTCCGACCTCACATATCACGATCTTCCCCTTGACTTTAGAGGGAATTAAAGTGTTTTCCTCGCAGAAAACAGAACGAGGGCTGCTTACATTACCTGCATAAACAAGGGGGAATCGAGAACTAGGTAAGTGCTTGGCAGTGGAAAGAGAAGCTCCGGTGTAATTCTTCCCGTTTTCGAGGCTGACATAGGCCGGGAAGTCACGGTCTATGGTTCCGGCGCCGACGGTGGTTATCCATGGCGCGTTGTTATTGGCCAAGCTGTTTGATTCAGGACCACCATTTCCAGCTGAAGCAGATACAAATATGCCACGTGCCGTGGCTTGAAACGATCCGATTGCCATAACATCATCGTAATAATCCTTTGGATCTCCCCCAAGAGACATGGATATGATATCAACACCGTCCTCAATGGCCTTGTCAATCGCAGCAAGAATGTCAGCATTGCTGCAACCATAGTTCCAACAGGCCTTATAAATTGCAAGTCGAGCTTTTGGGGCCATCCCTCTAGCTTTCCCTGAAGCATAACCAAAGAAGCTAGCTTTTGCCACTCTCGACCCACCTGCTGTAGAGGAGGTGTGAGTTCCGTGGCCCTGGGTATCCCTCGGTGATCTTGATTCTTCGGTTTCGTTGATGGGATGACCCAGACCTGCTTCATACCCTTTTAAGAAGTATCTTGCACCCACAAGTTTCCGGTTACAGCATGTTGTGTTGAAGTCTTTCTCTATCTCACATTCGCCCTTCCATCTACTAGGTACTGGTCCAAGTTCGGCGTCGTCAAAGCTTGGTAGCTCGGGCCATACACCAGTGTCAATCACTCCGATAATCACATCGCTTTCTTTCTCAAAGGCAGGTAAGCAACTACCGTTCCCTTTTTCTAATCCAAGAAACTGTGGTGTTCGAGTAGTATGAAGTTGATATACAGTTTCAGGGATGGCAGATAGGACTCTTGGTTGCTTTGCGAGCAATCCTGCTTCTTCATTGGTTAGCCTCGTGGAGAAGCCTTGGATTGCATGTTTGTAGGTGTAGAGCATCTCTGCAGTGTCTGAGACTGATCTTAGTGATGAAGCGTACCAGTGGAGTTCATCGTTGAAACTAGATGGCATACTGGACGGGTCCATTTGGATAATGAAAGTGGTTTGGGAGTGCTGCGTTTTCTTTTCATCAGCTATGGTGCATTTAATGGAGAAAAATAAGAGCAGAACAATCTGAAGCAACTTGAAGATCAACATCTTCATTGTTCTCACCGTCTCCTCTCACTTGAGAATTCGAATTTCAGTTTGGCTTCTTTGTTTTTTTGCCTGACAAGTGCAGGGCAAGTTCACTGGTATTTATGGTACAATGGGAACCGCGTAATCTGCTAATTTAGAAAAAGATTATTCTGCAAGTAAGTCAGTTTCAAATTAAATCCCCATTTGAGCTTGAGAGGGTTTCTTTTGCAAGTTTCCTCAGAAACTGAAATGGTCCGCAAATTCGCGTTGGCCTCGCTCAAAGAATATAGTATTACGTACAGCTACCAAAGATAAAAAAATGGAAAACAATACGGACGAAAACAAAAGTTTTCAATGTACGTAACAAATAAAAAGAAAATATTTCAATAATCGTTCATCTGGGGTACAACAAATGGTAATCTGCATTCTCTGATTTACCTCTATTGGAAAGATGTGGTCCGCAAGTTTCAAACTATTCTTAAGCGGGCTACGATCGTTATGTGATTTAAAAGCCATATTTAGATTAATTCTAAAAATTCTATCAGTTCTTACTCTGTGTAGGACGCCACATTTGATCTTTTTTCTTTTTTTGCAAGATATACAAACGGCAGATCGGAAGATATATAATGGATGCAAAATGACGCGGAGCCTGAAGGGATATGATAAATGGAAAATGAAATTCCGCAATGAGACTTTTTTGTTAATTACTGTATTTTAGTATTCATACAATATGTTAGTTCATAACACTTCCTTCATGCCACATTTTCCTTTCAACTTTGTATATAAAGAAAGTTGAGAAGACGTACCGTCTAGTAAAAAATAAAAAACTAAAATGAAAATGGTTTTCTCTTAAATTACCGTACGCATTTTTGGGGGGGGGGGAATTATCTCTTGGAAATCCGGAATTAGCATGGATTTGCTTATAGTGGAAGATCCACTCAATATCGCGGGCTTTCAGATGCAATAACACATCTGAATAGGGATGTCCAAAAAACCCGGTGGTCCAGGTGGCCCGGTCCGACCCGACCCGGTCTCTGCAAGAAAATTTTGGTCTGTGACCATATGAGGCGGACCGGACCGGACTGGTCTGCTCGGGTTAGACCAGACTTCGGTCCAGGGTCTAAGACCCCCTGGACTGGTCCGGTCCGGCCCGATATATATATTATATATTTTTTTAAAAAAAAAATACAACTTAATTAACCCTTTGTCTTTTTTTATTGTCTTCTTTACTATTCTTCATCACTCATCACTCATTAGTGAGTCTTCTTCTTTGGCCAAAAAAATATCCGGAGTCTTTTTCCCTTTTCAGTCTTCTTCTTCTTCCCTTCTTCTTCGGTCTGACCCAATAGAATGTTGTTATTTTGTATTTTTGTTCAATGTTGTTGGAGATTCTTATATGTGTAATTGTGTATGATTGGATTTAAGATGTTTGCATGTTTGTATGTTTAATTATTAGTCTAAAGAAGTGGGGGAAAAAAATTGAAATAGGTCCTGGAGTCCAGGCAGTCCATTGGACTGGTCTACACATTTTATTTTTATTTATGTAATTTTTATATTCAAAAAATTATTTATGTAGTGATGGTGGTGCCAGCGGCGGTGGTGGCGGCAGCAGCGTGGTGGGGGTGGCGGTGGCAGTAAGGAGGGTAGTTGATTTGTCGCTTAGGGTGATTGGAATTTCTTCGCTTCGTCAATGTCGCGATCGAGAGAAGGGAAAGAGAAAAGGAGAAAAATAGATTATGGCTTTGTACCCTAAAATAGAGAAGCAGAAATTTTCTACTTCTTTTTTTTATTCCCCATCACAAAAAAGAAATCAGTTCATCCCGGGTACAAAAAAAACGGATTTACCAAACACAATTCCTATCCAATTTTGTTCTTGGGAGCAGAAATTTTTTTTTAAAAAAAAAAAACTCATTCTGAAACGTTACCATGCACACCCAGAGACCTTGCAAATTATAGTTATAGCGCAGAAGCGAAGGAGATAAGTTTGAACTTTCAAGTGGGATAAAGGTTTGTTGTTGGAGCGGATGATTAGATCATTAGGAACATTTAATTAAGTGGTAGTTTATATAACTTGTAAACTATAGTTTTTTCCCCTGTAATGATGCAATTATATATCTGGATCTGGAGGTGGAGGTGGACCTACCATTCCTTAAATGCTAACCGCATAGGTTAAGCACTCTACAATTTTCTGGTTCTTAATGATTTGATTGCTGGAAAGTTGTCCAATAATTTGAGATGCTAACTTCCCCAGAACCCCACAAGGATTAAGAAAGATCGATGATGACATCCATCGAACCAAATTAAATTATTGCAAGATACTACTTCATAGACTTTATATATATATATATATATCACCCTTATGTGGAAAACACTGTTTTTGTAAAGTAACAGGAAGCTATTGATGAAAGCTGAACGACAGAAAAGAAACTGCTCTTGAGTTTATTGTAAATTTGAGGTTACTACACTGTAAATGACAAACTGTTGAGATTTCAAATTATGCATTGAATGAAGTATATCAGCTCGGACTCCTGCAATGTTGATAGGCATTAGGTTGGACTGCCAAAACCTATCAGGTTATTAGTTTGAAATTATGTTAATAATCTTGCATGGTTCGTGGCTAATGGAATATACAGTATAATATCTGATAGATCTTTGGTTCTGTGGTTTCTGACTCTCTCTAAGTGACGCTTGAAAGGCCAACCCCTTTAAGCATCCGAACTTGGCACATAATATACCCACGTGCATTAATTGAGGTAAGATGGGCTTGCAGATTGGGCCACTGCTTATAGCCTTTCTCTTCGGTTTGAACTTGGCCCATCTCATGATATTTTGTTTTGGCTCACTTGACTACACATAATTCCATGTTTGATCTTATCAAAAAAAAAAAAATCCATGTTAGATAGTGCATGGGCGGATGGGCCCTTTATATTATTTGAAGAAATTGCATTGACAACTGTCCTAAATAAATAAATAACTGTCCTAAATATAAGATCATCCTTAAGAAGATTATTTTGGAATCGGATTCGGATGAGGTCATCAGTATGATTTTGGATGATTTTTGTACCACTGGTAGCAATTTGTTAATGAAAGCCAAGGATTTGTTGAACAGTGATTGGCAGGTTGATGTTTGTGTAATCTCTCGTGACTGTAATAGAGTTGCTGATGCCTTAGTCAAAATGGGCATTTCTGACTCTGGTATTTTAGATGTGTGTCCTCATTTTCTAAGGAATTGGGTTGACCAAGATTGTTTAGGATTAAATTCCTCTTCTATGTAATCTTATTTGTTGTAATGTAGGCGTTATGCCATCTTTTATATCAAAAATAAATAAATATAAGATCAAATTGATTTTTTTGAAGAGATTAAAAAAGTTAATTAAATTACTTTAAAGTATTTTCAATTTTAATTTTTTTCAATTTTAATTTTTCTGACTTATAAACTAATATATAATCTTATGATACATATTATATGAATAAATAATTTATTTAATTTCATTATTCTTTTTAAAAAAATCAATCGAATCTTATATTTAATACAGAGGTGTATAGATACCCACCAAAAACGACAGAACAAAGGAGATGAGGCTTTTATTATTTATATTGCAACTTCTGAGTATGAGTGCATCATTTTAATAATTGAGGGCGGAGATAAACATTATCCTGTTAAAGAAAGAGCACAAGGAAAAATGTCGCTGCATGCAGTGGCTGGCGGAGGCAGGTTTTTTGGTTTGTAATCTGCGTAATTAGTGGGGGTTTTGAGGGTTCGGGGGCAACGCACCTTTTTCTTTTTTAAGGAAAGTTTTGAATGTATTAAAAAAAACAAAAGAATATAAACCATAAAAGAAAAGAAAACTTTAACTTAACATAAAAAAATACTCCCTTCTGTCCTAATTATAGGACATATTTAACCGATTTTGTGGAAATTAATGAAAGAAGTTAAATTAGTTAATTTTACTTATTTACCTGAAATGCCCTTATATAAATTTAAAATGACATAAGTAAAAGTGAATCAATAGCTCCTACCACATATCTCTCCAACCTAAAATTTTCCTTTCTACATGCTATCTAATTGAAATAATGGTCTTACTATATATACATATGTGTGTGTGTATATATGTATACATACATATATATAGATATATGTGTGTGTACATATATCTAGACACATACATATGCACACACACACACATATATATGTATATATGTGTGTGTGTGTTTATATATGTACACACACATATATATTGACAGACACACACATAGATATACAAATATCTATACATACACACATGTGTGTGTGTCTATATACATTTCTGTGTAGACACAAACACACACACACACCTGTGTGTGTGTCTATATATATTTGTGAGTAAACATACACATATACATATATAGACACACACACACATATAAAAGTTTCATTAATTGGAAGGGTCTACGTAGCTATATATATATATATATATATATATATATATATATATATATATATTAAACACATTTGAGAGAATAAAATAAGGGTATTTTAGGAAGAAATTGACAAAAATTAGAATGTTGTCTTATAATTAGGACCAAAACTAAGTCTCAAATGTTGTCTTATAATTAGGACCGGAGAGAGTAATAATCAAGAGTCAACTAAATTATTACAACAAAACGATTAAAAAAACATTCTTTAATGACTTCCCACTTTTAATATATTTGAGATATATTCTTATATATTTGGGAAATCATCAATGCTAAATTAAAGAAATTTTCTTAAGATTTTAAGAGATATCAATATCGACACATTTTTTTTGTAGGATTTCAAATTAAAATAAAAGTTTTTGAGTATAGGAAATAAATAATATTAAATAGAAGTTTTCTATAAAAAAAAGAAAAAAATGACCTACTGAAACTGACAGAATGAATACAAGATGAGAAAGGGTATAATAAGAATTTGGTTGTATTGTTAATTTGTTTTATATAATTTGTATTCAGTTGGAACTAATGTAATAGGTTGCATATATGAGCCGTATTAGGTATACTCTTTTTTATATATAAAGACACCACGTGTACAGATGAAAACAATGAAAATAACCTTTTCTTTTCTCAATTTCAATTTCTCCTTCTCTCTCTCTCTCTCAGAGCTTTATTCTTCTGTCTCTTTTGTGTTGCTCTGTGTCTCGAAGTCTTCCGCGTAGCTCCTCTGGTTTGGCTAGTTCTTAGATTGATAAACGCATCAGAAACGCTAAATAAAACCAGCATCCCAATCCCCAAAATCTTATGTCTGCACCTGTGGACAGAGGCGCAAATGTGGCTCTGCCACTGGCTGCATGCATGTCAATGGAAAGAGTGAACCCTTTGAATGGAACATGATAAGATAGAAGGTTAGACACAAATCAAAGAATATAAATCTTTTGTATTTATGAAAAATGAAAGAATGTGAAAACAGATAATTGACACAATTGTATTAACGATTCTAATTAATTAACCTCGCGTGTACATGATTCAGCGGTTACAATAAATTTTAATTCAAACATATAAATAACAAAGGAGAATTGCAGAGTAGCGAAACTTCAAATGAAGTTATAAAAAAGAAAAACCCACTCAAATCATATTCGTAAAATATGTTTTCCAGCCTAGATGCCTTATCCAATTTACCAGATGCCTTTTTCATTTTTAATAATAAAACCAAAAGAGAAGGAACCAGTTCCCTACTCAAGATGAGTAGGGAAAGCTCTTTCCATTTGAATCATCCAGATAGAATATGAATGGTCCAAATTGAATGTTTTTAAATGTCGATTTTTAAATAAAAATATATTTTTAAAAAATATATTAATTAAGAGATTATCTTTATTTTAATTTTTTTACTCATTAAAATATTTTAAAAAATAAATAAAAATTAAAAAAAAAAATTAAATCTAAAGTATCTAGATCTATGGGAAGAGCTTTTAGGAAAAGTGGTTCCGAAGAAGAACATTGGACATGCGAGCTTTTAATGTGCATGAATTTGCGTTGTATTCTCAAGTACTGTACTCATTGATGGCTATAGCTTCTATGCCCTTCTTTTGTTTGTCTTTAATCTTTCCTGGCAAATAAAACGGCGCCGTCCTAATCAACATTGTGATTGTGATTCCAAGAATCTGGACACGACTGCGCACAGAGTGGGTCGGCTGAATACTAGTTCAGCTCACTGAATAATACCAATTCCGATTTGTGAGTCAAACTATTCACCCAACAACTTGTTAATGTATTTACTTTTTTAACTTTAGAGATGCCGTAACCAGATGAACAATTAATTAAACCTGTTTATTTTACTAATTAAGATTAGGATGCTCTCACACTTTGCACACATGATATTCCGATCCTTGGGTTTATTAGCCAAGCACTTGAAATGAGTCGGTCATGCTTGTGATTGTGGGGTCCAAAAATGCCAAACCCTCCCGTCTAGCTCGTAGAATCTTCTTCAGCCCACTATTTACCTTCTTCTTCGGTTGTCGGTTATTCCAGTTCGGTATACATGCGAAATCTAGCTGGATGCAGCTGTCGGTCATCCCTCTGTACGTTGGGGACGAATTGATTTTGTTTTCCTCCGTTGATTACTGAATTCTTAAAGGGAAAATTTCAAATAAATAACGTTTGAAATTGTAAAACTTTCAGAAGTCTTCTGAATTTGAAAAAAGACTAAAAGGTACAAAAGACCTATGAAGATATACAAATTCGGGTGAAATTACCATTTTATCCTTAGTTTTAAATAAATAAAAAATAAAATAAAATACCCTCCAACCCGCCGGCCGCCGGCGCCCACCACTGCCCGAGGCCCCCACCGCCAGCCGGCCCCCGGCCCCCGATGGTGGCCTTCGGCGGTGGTGGTCACCGGTGGTGGCCAGCGGCGGGGGTGGAGGGTTTTTTTATTTATTTAAAATTAAGGGTAAAAGGGTAATTTCACCCGAATTTACATATCCCTCATAGGTCATTTATGACTCTCAGTCATTTTACAAATTTGAAAGACTTCGGGGAGTTTTACAATTTTAAACGTATTTATTTACAATTTTCCCATTCTTAAGTTAAAGTTGCAATTATTACATCTTACGTTCGGTTATTTGTTCTGTTTTATCTCTTGGTAAACTCAATTAGGATTCTCAATAACTCGGATTGGCTGATATTTATATAAGGATTATGGTCCAAAAATACATATGTGGTTTTCTCAAAAGTACATTCAACATTCAATGTTTTTTTATTATGCAAAAGTGACTATGTGATTACAAAAGTGAAGTAAAAATACTCATTGACCGTTAGTTTGTCTTTTTTGTATTTTGAAGGTTAACATGGATAGTGACTCAACTAAATTTCATTCCAGTTGCAATGGAGAACTGTAGAAAATTACAGAAAAGAGTCCAAATAATTTTGAAAATTACATAAAGGTGGAGATGGGCGGCTTGATGGGTAAAATTGGGATTGAGAGGGGGAAATTGGAGAAAGAAGAGCTAAATTGTAATTTCCAAAATATATATGTCATTTTCTATAATTTCCCCCAGTTATATACTGCCAGTTGGGATAAAATTTAGCTGAGTCATCATCCATATCAGCCTTAAAAATACAAAAAAGTCAAATTGACAGTCAATAAGTATTTTTACTTCACTTTTTTAACCACTCAATCACTTTTACACACATGGAAAAAAAAAAAACACTCTTTGTTGGATACATTTTTTAAAAAAACACATGTATAGGTTGGTAACAAAATAAAATTTATTAAACACGCGGCTTCAACTATGAGTATGAACACACGAGGAAAGGAACAAAAACGCCAATACTGTCCAATTAAATTACTCATCAATGGCTGATATGTTATCCGGTGAATGGGTAAATTAATCCATCTGGAAGCGGAGATTGTGGAACGTGTGAGCTAAAATTACAAAACACATATACAGTCCATTTTTTTTAAGTTTAATTGGACCACAAAAACGTGTCCAGAGGCCAAACTCCAAACTATAGTAAAGTTCCGAATAGATAACCATAAGTGTGAACAAGCCAAGGACGCGTAAGTTTAAAAAGGAAAAACTCGGTTCTTTGATTAACACGCAAAGAACAGAGTCGAAATTGTCAAAAGAATATATGCTTAGTTTTTATACAGTTGACAACAAAGTGGCCTAAAATTGGGCACATGCCTTGCCAACCAAACACACCATCATTTGTGCCTTCAACCTGTGTTTGGTTTGGGCCACGGAGGGGAGGAGTGAGAATTTCGACCATTTTTTTAATATTTTATTTTCATACTCTCAACAAAAAATCATTTTTTATTTATTAATGACAATCAAGTAAAAACACTACCTCCCCTTTGTAAATCTTGGTACCGTCCTATGCCTTATCAATTAAGACCCCACAACAGAGGGGGTAAAATTTGAAAAGGCCACTTTGAGATAACTATGTAGAAAATGAAGGACACGTATATTGTTAGAAAGCAAACAAAAATTTGAATTCCTTCTCCCACACATTCAAATTAAAACACATCTTCGTCATCAATATCCATCCCCCTTGTAACTTGTTCCATGTAATTTGGCATCTGCCCATCTAACCACACCGTTGAACGACGCGGCACGTCACTGAGAAAATTAACAGAGAGTCCTCCTTGGAAGACAACCGACGATAAAGTAAAACCACGCGTCCTCGTCATCGTTTTAGCTCCATAACCTTTAGAATAAGTCCAAAACCTCGTCCTTATCCTCCCCAACCATCCTCCATTTCCCCTGCTCCTTGTTATTTCTACTTTACGTGTACTTGTCTGATTTTAGTTATTTACTAATAGGTTGGGTAATCGAATCTCGTTTTTTTTTTTTTGGGAGGGGAGAAACAGCAGATAGCGTGCACATTTTGCGTGAAGTGGTGGCGGACACTGAACATTGGGGGGTGTTGTGCATACTGTGCTAACAGTAAAAACCGCCAACAACGCGGATAAGCATCAAGGACTTGCCCCACCCGTCACGCGAATCTGCTGTTTCGTCACGGCGTCGGTTAGGCGGCGCAACCACAACACTGAGTCGTCGGAGAAAAGTAAAACAGAGTCGTGTGAATTGAAACAGAGGAACATAAATGAATGAATTTCGATTAAAATAAATAAATTGAATTGAATTTCCACTGTTGTCAAACTGCAGAATGTAGACCAGCGAATAAGATCCGTGTACTGTATGTACAGGAACAAATGAATCCAGAAATTCCACCCCACAAATGAAAAATTAAAAGAACAAACTAAGAATTTGATTCTATTTGATCTGAACTTCCTAATGATCTGACTCTAACCAAAATATACGAATATATGCTGATTCAGTGATCTTCTTCGGTTTTCGGCGCCATCAAAAGACGCGGCCTCTTCACCGGCAAAGGGCTCTCGACTTCGTCTTCGCCAAGAGTGAAGAATTTGGCAGAGAAGTCGGGCAAAGCGGGAAGGTTCAGGTCGAAGTCACGTTGGCTGTGGCTGACAGTATGGGTGGATCCAACTCCTTCTGAAGCAGTGACAGCGCTGCTACCACCGCCAGCTGCAGCGGCAGCACCGCCGTCGTAGTGACAGCGCTTGTGACCTCCAAGAGCTTGTCCGGTGGGGAAGGACTTGTGGCATATAGAACACTCGTGGGACTTACCCCCTGCTTTGGACGCAGTTGTAGTGGTATTTGCAGAAGTACTCGTGATGGCGGAGGAGGTGGATTGATCTTCGCCGGGAGCGGCGCCTGCGGTGAGCTTTCTGTGACTGGCCTTGTGTCCTCCAAGAGCCTGGTAAGAGGAGAAAGCCCTGTCGCAAACAGAGCATTTGTAACTGGGCTTGGGGGCGGTGGTTGGATCTGTTGCGGACAGCGGGCGCGACTCAGATGCAGCAGGGGGAAGATTATCCGGAGAAGGGGAGCTATGACGGTTGGAGGCGGTGTGATTGGTGGGGGAGACAGCGGAGCCACCGCGAGCGAGCATGATGAGGCAGAGAGCGAGATACTCTTCCTCGGAGGTGCATGAGGAGGGATGGTCGAGACGGGAACGCTTGGAACGCTTGCGCTTAGTCCATGACTCCAAGGAGTGAAGATTGGAGTCCAATTCGAAAGGGAAGGAGGGAGGAGCGGAGGTGGGTGACTTGAGAGCTTCCAGAGCCATGTGATCTGACCTCAAAGTCGGAACTGGTTTGAGTAAGTTAAGGATCAGAAACAGAGGGGCAGAGAGAGAGAGAAAAGAATGATGATGAGAAGCTTTTGCTTAATAAAATGAGATTGAATTGGTGAATGAGTTGGAGTGAGAGTGAAGAGGGGTATATAAGGAGGTGGAGCAATAGAGGGGATGGGGAAGTTGCGTGACAAGTGGTGAGAAAAGTAAGCGCGGTGTACCAGTCATTGCTTCGTAATTTAATGATATAAAAAATCTTAACAGAAAGAGTACTGGCACAAAGCTACACGACAGAAAGCGAGAGTTTTCTTGGTGGCTAAGAGCTATCCCTTAAGTCGGTCAAACAAAGTGTCACCCTCTTTTTTTTTTTGGTGTAGTGAGAGTGAGGGAAGTCACTAGGGAAATGAGGACCGAGTGGAGTCGGATGCGAAGACTTGTTCTAAGTCAAAATCCACCAAAAGGACTGGGCTTTTCCTATTAATTATTCGGGAATTTGTAAATTATGAAAGAATGGAGGAATGACTGGGGAAGTTGAGTTACAATAGTAAAAAAGGGTTGGTCGACCTACAGTAGAGCCGGCTGAGACTATTCCTTGTCAACATGTATTTCTTTTTTTATTAAAAACCGAGTTGAAAATTAAATGCATTTCTACTGGATTTTCCTCCTTCATTCATGCACCTCATCAGCATTATAAGTTAGAACACCGCCATTTGGTCGCCTTCCATGCACCGATCTATTGCTTATGTTTGACATGAGATCACTAAAACAACCCACCCGCATTTCTTGGATAACTGGCTTTTAAAAAAAAAAAAAAACCCACTTGCATTGATGCGTTCTCCCTCGCATTTATTTCACTCGGCGAGCCATGATATTACCCTTTAACCTCCCTCCAGACAATCTGGAAAATTATTGTATGTTGACCCTTAATTTAGCTATAAGCTAGACACCATGTCATTTCATTTCACCTCCCCTTTTCACACCAAGTTCTCGGATGTTACTCGCCATTCAAACAGGTTGACATAACTAGCTGGCTAATTAAGACGGGGATGCATGCTCAAAATCATTAATTAGGGCCCTCTAATTTAGGTTTTTATTTTATGATTAGTATTGCAAACAGTCTAGTACATGATTGAATTTTTACAAAAGGCATGGCAAATATATGCTCGGACAAACTCTCTCCTAACGACTAAACAAAAAATAATAATCTGGAAACTTGTGACTATATGACCGCGTGCACTTTGAATTCATGGCATATAAACAGATCAAAGTTAGCTAACTATTAACCAATAACCACCTAATTATAGAACATTGTCTGGACAAGAGTGTGTGAAGAAGTCGATAGAATTAGGTGGTGAATGCAGAAGAAAAATGAAGGAATTGAACGAGAAGTTGATAAGAATGCGTGATGCGTTTTACTTATCAAACAGAATTGTACTCCATTTTGTAAGAATTGAAAATGCCAGACGTATGTGTAATAAACGACGTCCCATCGGATTTTGAATGTGGAGTTGTGTGGAGTTGTATGAGTCGGCTTTGACCCAAAAAAAAAAAGTTATGAGTCGGCTATCTACATATCTAGAACGATGAATCGGGAACATCTGGAAAGCCACGCGAAGCATCCACTTCGATCCACGTCCAACCCTAAACCCGCACGTGCGCCTCCTTCTAAATAAATCTCATGAACCCTCTCTACTTTCTCTCTCTGTCTCTCTGTTTTTTACTTCTTTTTCTTCACCCTCTTCTTCCTTCTTATGCCGCCACGCATGTCCTGACGTCCTTTTTTTTTTTTTTAAGTTCTCTACACCCTTTTATAACTCTCTTTCTTTTCTTTTTTTCTGAGAAAAAATATTTCGTTCCATTCAAGCGTTGACTTTGACCGTATTCCCCGCGGCCCCGCCACCTTTTATTTTTTGGTTGGCTGGTTTTTTCCCTCTTCTGAATGCGTTCTCTTGGGGTCAGAGCCAGCCAATGATTCAAAACAAGAAAGCCAGTATAAATTACTCAATTGTATTCATACACAGACGCATCAAACTAGTTAGCATGAATTAGTTTAAACGTATACATGTAGCGCCAACATGGCCAAACAGAAAACAAGATCGAGTGTGTTACGTTATTCTATATCTTGTCAAAATCTGTAACAATATGTAATGACCCCCCAGAGGTAAGGACCTGGTTCGTCCTCCTCACGGCACATCGCTTACACCCGTGGTTGGTTGGCCCCATACCGGGGCGGAATTATCCTCCTCCTCTTGGAGGATTTGTCCCTCGAGTAAATACTCAAGGGCGCCTCCCCAAAGGTTTAAACCTTGGACCTGAGGAATAAGTTCAAAGCCTAAAAGCACCTCGGTATCCATTACACTATTACACTAGTAGTGTAATGGATACCTCACAAGTCTCTTTCCGGCCACATGCTGTAGGGATAGTTGTGATAACGATGAAAGTGAGAGTAGTGATATGTGGTTCTGCGTCAGATTATTCTGGGGTTTGGGGTTTGGAATATCAAATGAACTGAAATAGAGCAAGCAAACGAATAACGTGGGCAAAAATATCTATCCATCCAGGCCATTGGATAAAATAAAAACAATTAGTGTTTGATTGGTGTAAGCTTTCTCTCTCTATTTTTTTTAGCATTATTATTTTGATTTCTTGTGTTGATCATTTCATATGTGGAGGCGATGATCATGGATAGAGTTTTTGTGAGCCCCTCTTGTTTAAAATTATTTTACGTGCTAAGCTACGTCAGCATCTTTAATAATAATTGCAGAATTATTGGATTTCCAATCATGAAGCATGAATCATGATGAGCACTAAAGAGCTACATCCCTATGGTAATCCCTAATCCATAGGATGCCCTACCCCAGCTACCACCACATATTATAATATATACAGTAATATACTAGTATTCTGCACAGTGGCCTGAATTTCGGTGAAAATCATGGAATAATGCTGTAACTATATATATATATATATAAATATTAATTAAAGAATATGAGTTTCCAAATAAGTTGAGAATAATTGAGTGTAGCAATGGTCACCGTAACGCGGCTTCAAATCTGGTATGTCCAGATCCCAACTTGGGACTTTTTCCCACTCTGCATCTGCAAAGCATATATACCCTTTCCCATCTCTTTCGCCCCAAGTTACTATAATCACATGGGTCTGTCCAGCCCGCCAGTTCAAGTCTAGTATAAGTTGATCATTAATTAATTTAAAAAAATGATAAATAATTAATGTGCAATTAAGGCCTGAGGTCTGGACTCATCGATCCAATGAACTAGATTTATCCGGGAATGCGGTAGCGCTTTATTATTAATTAGTATACAGTGAGGAAGGTGATGGATTAGGTAGTAGACGAATTGGAAGAGAAGCACGTGATAAATAAGCCATATTTAATTTGTTTACAATTCCATTATTTATTTATATAATAATAACAATTTGGATTGGTGGTCGTTTTAGAATGAGGCCCCGCAGCCGAAAACGAATACTGACTCATACTGCTCCATGATATATGGAATATTCGGTCCCAAACAAGCTTCGGTTTTACTCATGGGTTTTAATTCGGATGCATGATCCTTGACTAGAACACAATAAATAAATAAATAATTAATAAAATCGACTGCTCTCAGGATTCACTGTACCTGAATTGAAATGTATAGTAGTATAACAAGAGGGGAATTAAAAACGTGGGATTAATGTGAAGCAACCTTTCAGCTGGTGAATGAATGGGAATTAATAAGGCTGGACGTACAGGTTGAATAAACATTCTTAAGTGAAACTATAAATTTAAAATGTCCTATATATATATATATATATATATATATATATATATATATATATATATACCAAGTGATGACGTATTGCGATGTATCTGTATAGGAAGGTGAGAAGAAACAAGTGGATGGGAGGAACAGGGGTATATATAATAGGGAATTACGTGACTTGCAAGTTGGAAACTTGAAAGGTATGTATATAAATAGAAAGGGGTGGGTGATCATTTCCACTTGCTCCCCTCTATCACCTAGAACAACTCTCCTTAAGCCTCCACTTGGTACAATATGCAAGTAACTTTTGTTAAAATTATAATCAACTTTGAATAAATAAATTTTAATTTGTCACTTTACTACATTAAATTATTTGCAGTCTGCATGCACTTGTGTGTGCGGAATATATTGACATCTTCAGTGGTACGCTACCTGGTAGGATTGATGTTGTGAATGAATTTTGCAATCCAATCTTATATGTTAACGTTTTCTTGATGAATGTGTTTGAATTAGTTTTTAGAGAATAGTTTCAGAATGAAAAAGTTGATTTTAAAATATAAATTCTGGACATAATAGATTTTGTGAAAAATGTAATTTTGATAAAATCATAGTATGTATGTTTGGATAATTATTATTAAAATTACTTTTTTATATATTCAAATTATCAAAAAAGACATTAGCTAATGTCATAGTTACATATGAATGTAAAAATTCCATTTCAAAATTTTTAATTATGAAAAATTGATATTTTAAAAAAGGAAGTAGAAAAAGGCGGTGGCATTTTTGTAATTATATGAGAAAAAATTTGACTTTTGGCGTCTAACTTTGGAAGTTAGGCGCCAAAATTGATGTTTTGGCGTCTAAGTTGAATATTTAGACGTCAAAAGTGGACCCTAGCGCCAAAAATTAGCGCCCAAAAATTGCCCTGGCGCCAAAAGTAACACTTTTGACGTCTAAGTTTGAAACTTAGACGTCAAAAGTGACGCTTTTGGCGTCTAAGTTTCAAACTTAGACGCCAAAATCATTTCAAATTCCTGTACTTTTTTTTTCAGACCCTCCCCATTCCCCAAATTAAACCGTGACCAGCTCCTTTCTTTATTGTGTACATTTCTTTCTCGGGCTTCACGCACAGACACCAGACTTCTCCTCTCTCTCTCTTTTTTTTTTAGACCCTCCCCATTCCCCAAATTAAACCCGTGACTCATCATCTTTTCATCCTTAAATCATACTTCTCCTCTTTTCATACTTTCCATCCTCAAATCGCAGAAGTTGAAAGGTGCATCGCGACGGTGGACGGCGGATGGTGGAGGCAACTCGAATGGCGGACGGTGGAGGCAACGCGGACGGCGGACGGAGGAGGCAACGCGGACGGCGGACGGAGGAGGCAACGCGGACGGCGGACAGTGAGTCGATCCAAACTTTTTCAGCCCAGGGGTAGAGACTTCGACGGAGGGAAACCAAAGTGAGCTGGTCTTGTGGCGATTCTTGGGTATTTTCGATTTTTCTTGTGGCGGACGGTGGTCGGTGGAGGCAACGCGAAGGCGAGACGGACACGGTGAGATTTCGATTTTTCTGCAGATATGATGATTTCCGGATCTTTTTTGGATGATTCTAGTTCTTGTAATCTTCTTTCTCCATGGTTGCTTTCCAGATCTATGGTGGTTGTTGGCAATTTTTATGGCTACCGGTGTGTTTGTTCCACGGCAAGCCTCCCAACTTTGTTTGGGGGCTTTGTTTTTTTAAAAAAAAACACCTATTTGACGTCCTATAAAAACTTAGAAGCCTTAACCAAGACTTTCAACGTCCTAGAAATAAATAGGACGCCTTAACCCAATATTTTCAACGCCCCCTGATAGACGTCCCTGTAAAATTAGACGTAGAAAGGGGAAAAAATAGGACGCAAAAACGTTGTTTTGTAGTAGTGTGAATGTAAAAAATTCCATTTCAAAAATTTTTAATTATGAAAAATTGATATTTTAATTATTCCAAAAAAAAAAAATCATCCTTGAGATAGATACTTAATTTCCCATATTACAAAATTTTTATTTACACGACATTATTCTATTTTTAATTTTTTCCCTTTCTTCTTTATCATCCTTTTTAATTTTTTTCTCTCCATCTATTTTTTCCCCCTTTTGCCATGAGAAGATTGAGCTTCTTCAAAACCATTGTTTTTGAGAGAAAAAGGGTTTTTGCATTTTGTTTAGGTGTTTGGGTAAATTTTTTCAAAACCATAGTTTTTACCTCTAGAAGCACTCTTTTCTTTTTATCCAACCACTCTCAAATATGAAATATAGAGAGAGAATATACATATCTGTCAAAGAAAAAGATCGAATATATATAATTCTTCTCAAGAAATTGAATGATATGCTCAGAACTCCGACCAATGATATTTTTGAGATAATAGTGAGAGTCTAATTACGTTGGAGGTACCCTCGTCCTTGGGTTTAACTGGCAAGGGGGTCGGACTTCCTCAATTCAAGGGAGGGGGTTCGATCCCTGCGTTGGTCAAGGCGCTGAGAGAGGCATCCTAGGGATCTGGGAAGCAGTGAAAACGCTGATAGAGGTGGAGGCATGTGTACTCTCTGTCCAGTATGCCTTGCGGACTGGGCTTCAAGCGCCCTGCCCTTGGATTGTGGGTGAGCCCAACCCCTTTCCTAAAATTTTTTTAGCAAAAAAAATAAAAAATAATAATAATAATTACGTTGGAGGTCTGTCCTTTTTTTTGTTCGATAAGATAAAAAAGACTTCAGCTATTTGCCCCAGAGTTTTAGGACAAACGAGTTCGTTCTTGAAAGAAGGCTGGATACTTAAAAGGCACAGTAGAAAAGGCCCAGCCCAATATAAATGACTTCACTTATTATAAATTTTATACTATCGCATAAATATTACCCATAGTATACTGATGACTTCAGAAATTTATGGTTTTATTTGCCTTTTTAAAAATGAGAAATATTTTAAAAAGAGAGAGAGAGTGAAACAGAAACAAACTTTAAGATACGGACCCAATAGGCTTTGAAGAAAACTGACATTTTAATTCCCACCAACAATTTTATGAACCTTTTGAGTTTTAGGTTCCTCTTAGATCTCACTGACCACAATGAAACTAAGGGCCCGTTTGGTTCAAGGAACTTAGGAGATAGAATGAAAATTTAATAGAGTTCCCTGTCGAAAATATGTTTAGTTCGCCAAGTGCTCAGGAACCCAAGTTCCTGGGCCCACACCGGGCCCACCACTCTTCCTTCATTTGTGGGAACTTGAGATCCCACCAAAGTCACTATTCACATTTTTAGACAAATTTGCCCCTCAAATTTCAACTTGGCGGGGAGTTCGAATTTGGTGAAATTTTTTTTTACACAAGTTCGAACTTAACAAGAATATTTTTTTTAAAAAAATATATTTTAGCAAAAAAAAAAATTCTTTTTTATTTTGAATTAATTTCTTTTGAGGGTAAAATAGACTTTTCCTAATTCTTTACCAACTACCACCCCTTCATTTTCTTCCAACCAAACAACTCAAGCCATCTTCCCTCATCTTTCAAATATTCATTTCCCTTCCTTTAAGGACCCGTTTGTTACAAAGAAAGTTTGGGGAGGGAAAGGAATGAAAATGAATATTTGAAATTAGGAAATATCTATTTTACCCTCAAAAGAAATTAATTCAAAATAAAAAAAGAAATTTTTTTTGCTAAAATATATTTTAAAAAAATATATTATTGTTAAGTTCGAACTTTTGAAGAAAAAAAAATTCGCCAAATTTGAACTTTCCGCCAAGTTCGAACTTCCGCCAAATTTGAATTTCGGGGTAAATCAAAAAACCATTTTCCTGGGAAGATGACAACTTTCCTTCCATTTTCGGATGGAAAGCATTTTCCCTCAAATGAGGGAAGATGGACCCTCACTGGAAGATGCTGACTGGACTTTATGTGTAACAAACACCCAAAATTCATGGGAAGATTGGGATCTTCACTTTCCCTCCCTAAGCTTCCTTTGTAACAAACGGGTCCTAAGTTCCTTTCCCTTCTCTAAATTCCTTTCCCTCCTTAAAAGTTCCTTGAATCAAACAGGCCCTAAAGGGCTTCAGATTCCCTGTCTATCGAGGGAGCTCTTCCCCTGTGCATCGTCCAGATCTAATCTAAATGGTCCAGATCTAATTCTTTTTTACTTTCTATTTTTTTAAAAATATTTTAATAGGTAGAGCATTTAGAATAAAGATAATTTCTTAACTAATATTTTTCAAAAAATACTTTTTTATTTAAAATTCATTAAATAAAAAAATTAAATTTAGATCGTCTAGATAAGATTTGGACAGTGAGGGAAATATGGTCCGAAACTAAAGCCAAAGTCCCTCTCTAACCGAAAGTGAAGACCCAAAGGTACACTATTCCGGGTTTTTAACCACAAATAGTCATATACCATCATTTCATTTTTTATTTTTATGGTTTTGCTTAACATGAGACTGTGCAAGAAGTTTAAATAACCCAGAAAATCGACTCAAGTGCTCAATGTTATCGCTTCAGTTTAGAATTCATGAACATCATCACTATTTCAGTTTAGATGGGCTTATTGTAAAAAAGTAATCATTTCTTTTCAGCTTCTGGAGATAAATGTCAGAGATGTGATCCAATAAACAATGTATTATTAACTATACATTTGTATGCATCCTAATTTTTCCATTAGAATATATTTAATCAAGTACATTAGAGCTTTTAATTTTTTTTAATAATATTTTTTTATCAAATTTAAATTTTTATCTTCAATTATCATCATATATACAACTAATATATATATATATATATATATATATATATATAGTATTCAATAAGATTCAGGTCATTTTCAATCATTTTTCATCTCAACTGACTTTTCAAATAATCATACAAATAAGAGATCATTTAAAAAAAAAAGTCACTTCTCCCTTCGTCATTCCAAACACAAATTATATGTATAATTTGATTTTTTATCCAATCTTTTGTTTGTAAAAATCAATTGCAAATAGGTCATTTCTCACACCGTTATCCCACCTCAAGTTTTTAGATAAATTGTTATTCAACAATTCGCTAAGGAACTTTATTAAGTAATCTATTTGCTCTTATTTTACTCATTTTAAAAGGATTACGTATGGGGATTATCCCTCTTCCATGTGCCCTTGTAGGCCATACAACAATGCTATAAAAACTTTCTCATACGAGTGATATTTTGGGAATGAATAATTCATTGTATACAACAATATATTTTATATCAACAACACTTCCCCTAAGTTGGTGCATAATGGGGTAAAAGAGCAATTTTACACATGTGCTTTACCTCCGGGAGCGTCCAGCACCACGAGCTTTTTTCTGGAGCAAAAGTACACACATGGTTACATTTTGGGAGCAAAAATGCCACGGGCCGTTAGTTGACCAGACGTTGAGCGTCAACTTGGATGGAAGTGAACAGTAACTCGTGTGAAATTACCATTTTGCTCTTAGTTTTAGTTGAAATTACCCTTTTTCCCTTAGTTTTTTTTTTTTTAAAAAAAATTAAAACTAGAATTACCCCCGCCGGTGGGCCCCACCACTGGCCACGCCACCGGCCGCCGGCCGCCAGATGCCCCACCGCGCCGACCGTGATGTGGACGGTCCGCCGCCGCCGCCGCCGGTCGGTGGGCGGTGGGGTGGCCGATTGTGGGGCCCACTGGCGGGGTATTTTAGTTTTTTTTTTTAAAAAAAAACTTAGGGCAAAAAGGTAATTTCACCCGCGTTACTGTTCACTTCCATCCAAATTAACGGTCAACGTCTGGTCAACTAACGGCCCATGGTATTTTTGCTCTCAAAACGTAACCACGTGTGTACTTTTGCTCTAAAAAAAGCTCGTGGTGCTGGGTGCTCCCAGGGATAAAGCACATGTGTAAAATTGCTCATTTACCCATGCATAATGCATAGACACATATAATACTGAGCGTGCTTATGATCACAGTAAGCATTCAAAGATACAACTGTTTTGTTAACCTTGCTACTTGTGGGGTGATTTGATCTCCTGATTTAAATTTCAAAACACTTCATAAGGCCTGGTCGAACCTGAAACCTTTTTAAATGCCTACTTACAATGTAGGCCTTTAAAAAGGCCTCATATTGTAGGCCTTGGAGGCCATAAATAGGCTTTTGTACACTTTGAGCCTATCAAAACTATATAAATATAAGCTTTTAGTATAATATAAGAATGAAAAATAATAAATATTATATTATTTATATGATATAAATATAATTATATTTATTAAATGTGTAAACAGGCTAGGCCTGAAGGCTTACAGGCCAGACCTTTATAAAATAGGCCTGATCTATTTACACATCTAGACCTTTAAATAGGCATTGGCCTGACCTTTTTAACAAACAGACCAGGCTTGACCAGGCCTTAAACAGGTCAGGTTGTAGGCCGCTTGATAGGGGCCTGACCTATTTCCACCTAGAGCCAGGAAATCGGGCCAAACCCATCGGGCCGGCCCGTTTAAGCCCTGACCCGTCAAGGGCCGGACTTGAAAAATGGACAAGATATTTGAAATTAGCCTTGAAGGGCCGGCCCTGGAGGGCCTCGGGCTTAAACAGGCTAGCCCTGGAGGGCGTCGGGCCGGCCCTGCAGGCCCTTTTCACTGTAGTTTTTTTTTTTTTCCTTCTTCAATTTATTAATTTATATATTTTTTGTATTTGTTATAGAGTTATTTATCCATTTAACTACAAATACATAATAACTATACTCTAATTTTATGATTTGATTTACTATTTGTTGCAAATAAAGATTATGAATGTGTTCATGATGCGGGAAAAGAAATTCATGATATGTACTAATGTCGCTTAACGGTATGCTTCTTATGTTTTATATGAGTTATTTGTGAATATAATTTACTTTTGACTATGAATTAATAACTATAATTATTTGTTGGATGATTCGTGTTGTAATTTACTAATTATATTTCTATAAAAAATGAAGAAAAAATAGTTAAAATTTGGAATAATAATTTTCAGGCCTTGGAGGGCCGGACCTGGCCTGGTGCTCTCGGACCAGGCTTTGAAAAACATATGTTTTTCTTACCTCAGGCCCTAGAAAGCCGGCCCTGTTAAACTCTAGCCCTTTACAGGCCAACCCTGGAGAGCCGGACCGACCTTGATTCCCAACTCAATTTCCACCCCTACCATAAATCACGCAAGGAGACTGAAGCAAGAAAAAAAAAAGTGTGAATCACACCAAGTGGGAGACTTGCAGTTGCAGACTCTCTGCGGACCAAAGTGCTCTTGCCCTCTGGATCAAGACTTTGACCAAAAAGATCGAGCGCTAGATGCCGTTGATGCTGTAATCATGAAATTACGAGACTTTAAGAAAGTAAACAGGCGGCTTAGACTGTAAAACGTCTAAAGCTACGAATTGTCATTTATCATGTTTTTAAAGATCAGAGATGCAATCAACTTCCCTAGTGCGCTCGTTGAATTCGTTGTTTCCGCCTTTTACTAGCTCACTGCCTTCTTCTTCTGGCCTTCTACCTCGATTTCTAAGGATCTTGAATCCACCATCCTCATTCTCACTGGAGAATCCTCTCCACACTGACCGATCAGCCCCTGCAAGTTTGCGTTCTCCCGGTAATTTCTCACCTTTACCGCTGATATGTGCGATCCCCGCAAATTACCTTCAATATACTTTTGTGGAATCTGATTTCCTGAAACTTTATGTTGTCTTCACTAACCCCATTCTTCTTTTTCTCACCAAGTGATGCTGGGAATACAAGGGATGGGGTGGTTTAATAATTGGATTTTATTTTATTTTTAACATCTCTTGTATCCTTACCGAACCCCACTTCTTTTTTCCCCTTCCTTTCCTTTATACGAATCTGCGCGAACTTCATTCCCTCTGACTGATCGTTGTTTAGCAGCGGGTGACTCTGTACAAATTCCAGAGATGGCTGTAAAGGATGGCCAAGACCCTCGTATAGCAAAAATATCCTCTGCAATCCGAGTCATCCCAAATTTTCCCAAGCCAGGTTTTTTTAATAACCCACTAGTTATTTTTCTGTTTTCAGGTTTCGCATTATTTTCTATATGATGATGGTACATTTTTACCTTTCTCAGATTTTTAGTTTTAGATTAAAAGACGCACACTTGTGGGTTTTAATCTTTGTACTCTTTTGATTTTGTCAGGGATCATGTTTCAAGATATAACAACCTTGCTTCTTGATACAAAGGCTTTCAAGGACACGATTGATTTGTTTGTGGAGAGATATCGAGATAAAAATATCTCTGTTGTGGCAGGTATTTCTGCAAATCTTTTTTCAACATCACTGTTTAATTGGCTTTTGTTGCCCTTGCACGTTTAGTTTACTTGGACACGTTTTTTCTGTCTCTAAAGCACCCTACTCCCGGACCTTAAGTTAAAATAGCAAAGTTCCTTTCTTTTGACATTGAAGATTGCTCAAGGAATACCTTCAGAATTGAGAAGTAAAAGTATTGGTATGCTCATAATGACACGAGAAAGTCTAAAGTTTCTAGGTTTTATTTCAAGTTAATGATGTTATTTACACGAGTGTGTCAGACACAATTATGTATGTGTGTAAGCACGTCATTTGTTTTTTTATGGTCTGTGAAACAATGACAATAGTGTTCACTGTCTGTGAAGTGTTAAAATTCAGCCACCTCTGCAATTGCAAATTGTGTTATCTCAATTACATGCCACTTGGACCTTCTGGTTCCATTATTAGAAGAAAGCAAAAGCAGACTTCCTCACCGGTCCCTGCAAGTTATCAGAATCTTACATGGATTTTCCTTTCTCTACAACTGTTTTATAATCTACTGAAAAACCTATCAGTTGTGCCTGACAACTGCATCGGTGGCATAATGTAGGTGTTGAAGCAAGAGGCTTTATATTTGGCCCCCCCATTGCATTAGCTATTGGGGCAAAATTTGTGCCCATGAGAAAGCCCAATAAATTGCCAGGTATATATTTTGCATTAGTCTATAGAAAGTACCACATTCATGTTTGGGAAAATTTCTTACTTTGTTGATAACTCTTGCTTGGTGATCTTTTACCTGTAGTAAATAACTAGTATACTGCATGGTTTTCTTAATTTGCTGCTATATAATTAAGCTGTATCCATATTTATTATACTGAATGAGCAAATATCGTATATTGGTTCATAATGTTACGCATCTTAGGTTACGGACTTATTTTCTATTAATTCATTATTTAGCTCTCACATTGAGTTCAGCTATTTTGTTCTTGATCTCTTATTTCTGTAAGGAGTTGAGTGAATCTTGATGTTAGGGACTGTTTTTCATTTTCCCTTTATTCAATGAAAGTTGTTTCAGGGTCTTCTACATCTACTTTCAGTTTTCTTTCTAGTGAGAAAATCTAAAACTAAGAGGTTGAACAGGAAAAAATCATAAGATACAAGAAGGATTTTGATTCTTTCACTGCATGGTACCTATGAGCATGACAATTTGTTGACCTCAAAAATCACCTCTTGCATCAAACGTTTGTTTACACTGGGTAGGCCACCTGTGTATCTTGTGCGTTATAAAGGGTTTGCTTGAAGCTGAAGTTGACTATAACTGTATAACATGAGTATGGAAAGATGAAACTTCAGGAACTTGAGTGCATGTCTCAAAGCAAAAGCTAATGGGGCGAGTCTTGCAAAGATCTTCTTTTGATATTTCTCTACTTTAAAGTACACCTTTTTTTGTGTTAAATCTATATTGAAGAAATTTAGAATATTCAGCATCATTTCACCACCACCATTTTTTGTGACCTCCATGTTGGTTAATTGTTATTTATGGCTATAACTATTTGAATATATGTTGTCTACAGTCGTCTAAGTTATGGGCAAATTCATGTGCTAACTTCCATATACTTAATAAAGCACCTGAGCGTCATGCGATGGATAAGAGCTTTAATGATTGTGTTTTGATTCTCTTTCAGGGGAGGTTATCTCAGAAGAGTATTCTTTGGAGTATGGAACTGACAAAATGGAGATGCATGTGGGGGCTGTAGAGCCCGGAGAACGAGCCTTAGTCATTGATGATCTTATTGCCACTGGAGGCACCTTATGTGCTGCAATCAAATTACTTGGTAGTTGATTGAGACTTAAAGTTTCCCTTGAGCTGCAAAAGCATGATATTAACTCATCAACATGCATGTTTTAAGAGAAGCTAGACGTCTTTTTCCTGATGAATGGGAGAGATAATGACTTCAAAATTTCTTGAAAGTTGTGTTTATCTTTCTAACATTTAAATCTTTTAAAAATATTTGGGGAAGTATTGAAATAATAAAAACATAATTGCATGGAAGCCAATGAAATGTATAGAAAAAGATTGAAAGATAAAAAACAGATTATATTGAGCCCGAAATGAGTTACACTGTTTGTGATTTGTAAATAGTTGGCTCCTTTCAGAATTTATTTTCTTATATAGATGTTGATTATTACTCAATTTTCATCTATGCTTTAGCTGGATACTACCCGAGTTATATCTCACTTTTATGTTTGGTTTTATATTATGGGACCTATCTCTTGAAATAGAAGCGCTGGTGGAAGGATGATTTGTTGTATTTATAGGGTGATCTGGCTGATTGTATAATCAAAATTTCAGAAAGAAAACTTGAAGGAATAATCAGGTTTGATGAATTTTTGAAAATGACAAAAAATATTGAGCTGAAGCCTTTCCTCATAACCTCTTAGCGACATCTGTCTTTCATGGCTTTCATTTTTCTTTCTTCAAGGAAAAAAAAAGACAGATCCTAAAACACATATTATAAGGATGGATACAATTGGTGACATTGCTTTGGGCACCGAGTGTTATCACCTGATCTTATTACTGTATACTTACATTAAAAGTGACTTGTTCATGCGGAACCATTCTTTATCATTAGTAAATTTTCTTCTTTAACACTGATGTTCAGTACATTCTCAGTTCTTTTTATTCTTTGTTGTAGAACGCGTTGGGGTAGAAGTGTTTGAGTGTGCTTGTGTAATTGAATTGCCAGAGTTGAAGGTATGTCCACTCAAATGCAAATACAGTTTATCTTTCCATGGTTAGTAGTTGTTTGTTCAGCTGAAATATGTATTTTCCACATAAGCTGGTATGATCACACCTTATTTCTGTTTCTTTTTCTTCCCTGCCACCACAGTTACATGTTATAGAGGAAATTTATGTGCCGTCAAGCTGTTTTTGTGTTTAACCGAGATTGAGAGAGTATCTAAAATTGATCAAATGGTCTGCCCTGTAATTTCCCATCCTTTTTTTCTTAAAAAAAATTAAGACATATATCTTCACTAATTACATACCTTGAGAAAATCAAGCAATATGAAGCATGAAAGTAAAAACCGTGCTTGTCATCTGCAGCATGTCATTACAATTTATGGTAGTTTTCGAGACAGTGATCTATTGCTTTCCTTGAGCGGCCATCTTGTGACATCTTTGACTAGAATACTAATTACATACCTGAGGATAGGATACCAAGGTCATTGGGAGGCGGCTTTTACCATAATTGCCTTTTCAAATTGCTTAGTCCATAACCTGTTCCTCTAGGGTATTTCTCCCGAGTGTTAGGGGTGATGTATTAACTTGCACAAATGTTGCTTGCAGTGTAAAATTTTATTTTGACACGGAACTAATTTTCTTTCAGGGACGAGAAAGGCTTGGGGACAAGCCGCTATTTGTGCTAGTTAGTTCAGCTTGAATTCAGAGTTATGGTGATGTTTAACTTTAGCTGTTGAAAGACGTTGTGGGTTCTCATTTGCCTGTAGCTTCGTTAGAGGCTCCATATTATTCCTGAAGATCTCTTGGTATTGAAATAAAAGGGGGTGCTTGGGGTCTGGTTTGGCTGCTGAAGGAATTGAATTGTTAGGCTTTATTGAAATGATGGTTCATTGAACATTGACACGCCTAAGGCGCGTGTTGGACCTTTTGCTATTGCGTCGTGCATGTATGGATTTCTGTTGAGTATGGAATATAAATCAATTATGGGTATTTCATTCCATGTGGCTATGACTACCCTCCAGATTAAGCATACTGGCTTCATCTTTCTTTTTAGGTTAAAGTATACTTTTGATCATATATTTCTAATATTGTTAACGTTACTAACGAAAAATGTTTATACAACAAATTCAAGTGATGACTGTGCAACTCATAAAATATATTTAAGTTTTTTTTTTAATATTATAAATTTAGATTATCAAACTAAAATGAACAGATAAATCGTTGTAAATGAAAACATTTCCTCTTATATTAAAAAAAACGCTTTCTTCTTTTAAACCACTAGACTTGTGATTGCTGAGTAAAGTTGTTGAATTAACATACTCCCTCCAGTCCTAATTATAAGACGACATTTGGGAGTTTGTTTTGGTCCTAATTATAGGACAATATTCTAATTTTTTTTTTTTCTAGTTTCTTCCTAAAATACCCCTATTGATATGAATGAGGGATTATGTGAAATCAATAAGGTAGTTGAAGTGCATAATTTATATAAAGACATTTTAGGAAAATGAGTAAAATAAACTAATTTAACCTCTATCCTTAATCCCTACAAAATCAGTTAGATGTGTCCTATAATTAGGACCGGAGGAAGTATCAATCTGTAGATGCGGTTTGTTGTAGTGTAGAACAATTCCTAGATGAGGGAGAGATTGTTTCCTCTTTTCTTGGAAGTTTAGAACAATTGAGGTTTTGAAATTGACAACTTTATTAGATTTTCAATTTACACATCTTTTAAATGTAAGATTAATAGTAACATTTAGTTACATAGTTGTCACTTAAATTTTACATAGTCATCACTTGAATTTGTTGTGTGAGCATTTTTCATTTGCAACATTAATGGTATTAAAATTATAAAATCAAAATCATACTTTATAAAGTTAAGAGAGTAAAAGTATACATTATATAAAATTAAAGGATTAAAATTATATTTTAACTTCTTCTTTTTTAGTTTTTATTGTAACTTAAATATTTGTTGTATGCTTTCATTCACACTTTTTTGGGGGTCGACTGTCACTTGTTTTCTTTAATGGTCAATATTATGGATTTTAACCTTTTATTTGATCTAGTTATCATTTTAAAAAATTGAAATAAGTAAAAAATGCAATTGCGGTTGTTTGTGGTGGAACTGTGGAAGTCACTAGACTTTCCATTTATGGTCCACCACATTTCTTTTTCCCTTTGTTTTTCTTTTGTTTCTCCCAAATTTTTAAATTCATTTGCTTCTCTACTCCCCTTTTTAATTAAAAAAAAAATTACATATGAAGGTTAATTAACTCAATCTTTTTTAAATATTTTTAATCCTGAAATATAAAAATTTATTATTAAATATGAAAACTTAAATTATGATGAAGCCTTAATTTAATATTAATGTTTTCATAAAGTCCAAAATTGTCGGTCCTTCTTTAAGTAATCATGATGTTTATGTTTGGACTTTCATAAAATGGACTTGCCACCATCCATCCATGTGGGGATTAAGTATTTTGATGAATAATTTTAAATTAATTGAACACGTAATGGGTTGAGAAGGCAGTTGTCATCGCCTCATTGGCCCCCCTTTTTCTCAACAAACTTCCCTCATTCGTCACTCAGGTCTCCTACTTTCAATTATATATTATCATGCATCCCACAAACTAAGGCCACAACAATTATGTGATTATATTATAATAATGCCTTCACGCACTTCTTTGTGTAATTTTTTTTTTTGTTGCCCACTTGATTCACGGGCTTCGCCCCGACAATTATATATTATCATGCATCCCACAAACTAAGGCCACAACAATTATGTGATTATATTATAATAATGCCTTCACGCACTTCTTTGTGTAATTTTTTTTTTATTGCCCACCCGATTCACCGGAGCTTCGCACCGACTAATCCAGATCCGACCCGTGTCGCGCACTTGGTTTTGATGGGAGAGTCTTCCAGGGGTTTTTTTTTGCATTTACAAGGCTCGAACCCAAGACCTTACTCAAGTGACACAAGCCACTTACCACTTGTGACAACCCCGTTGGTACTTCTTTATGTAATTTATTCAACATTTACACATAAGGCTTGTTTTTTATTACATGCAAATTATTTAGCCTTGGAGTCTCATCCTACCGTGTCATTAGAATTTGCCGACATTTTAATATATGCTATATCTATTTTTTAAATACATATATTTAACTATTTTGAAATTTGAATAGATTAAAAAAAATAGTTAAATTAGTTATTTGTTAAAAACTTATATTGGTTCCTCTAAAATATATTAAAATCCTATATTAGAGATTAAATATTGTATTAACGGTTTGATGTTATAAACAAGATCAACCGGAAGACCTCATATTTATAGAAAAAACTATCATGTGATTCAACTTTTTTTTTTTGGTCAAAAGCTAATTATATTATTACTGCAAACCGATGCAATACATGAAAATAAACTGAAGATGAAATACAAATAAAGACAAATTAAATACAACAAAATAAGTCAAATATAAGAACAGTCAATCACCATACATTAAAGATTTAAGAGGAGAAGTAGAAGCATGGACAAAACTGACCTCTTCAATATATAAGGTTAGAAGTGACGTGAAAGAAAGTGTTGGTTGTAAAACTCACCCTAACGGGCACACCTCCTTATAAGCATTAACTGCAATTAGAGCAGCTGTACAGATACCCCGACTTGGGGTAACCATCAAAGAAAACCTAACCTCAGAAGAAAAAACCCCATGATATCTTGAAGAACACTTCTACTCCTCCGTTCAAGCAAATATGGTGACCTTGACCACACACCGAACAAAACCTCTTGAAATCTTCCCCCAAGAACGTAGATCTAAACCACCAAGTGATAGTCGAATCTAATAACATTCAAATGACCATCCAACTAAGAGGATTTATACTCAAATCTCACAGATCTGTTTATTTCCTGAGAAAACAAGAACACCACCACAAAATCAAACACCACAAAAAAAGAAATAAAAGATAGACAACTCTTATCGCCGCAGAACAGCTCTGAAGAAGGAGAGGAAAAACCCGCCATAAGGACGAGAGAAGTCCACAACCGCCAAAAATGGAGAAGGCCACAGATCAAAGATTTAGGAATTTAACTATTACTCTGATACAATTGTGACATAAAATGATACTCGCCGGTACTTGTGATATTGACACAGCCCCCGACAAGAAAGAGATGAATGAGGGTCGTGAGGCAGAGAAGAAATAATTCAAATTTTAGGGTTACTAGAGAAAGCATATCATGTGATTCAACTATAAATCGTATTTTTAGGTGACATTCCCCGGTTTATTAATTAATAGTATAAACTATATATAAAGTCTCCTGCTTGCATTTGTTTTTTTCAAGGCTCGGTCATACTTGTCACACTGCGCAACCTCGTGCTTGGTTTGCTATTCCATAAGACCATAATGGCTTAAATTATCAATGACGTGGATCGACCTTAGTAGTGGAGCCCTAATTTAGGGATGAAAGAAGTCAAAATAAAACAGATGGCTAGACCAATAAATTAAACATGAAGAAAATAAATTTAAGAAATAATATTTCTTTTATCCTTCTGATAATATATAAACATATACCCGTTGGTGGTCATCATGAAATAAAAGAAACAAATTGAAACGAAAGAAAATGATGAGATATTTTGAAGTGATACTATATTTATCTTACTTTTATATATATATATATATATATATATATATATATATATATATATCATCTAATATTTGATTTGGGGTTTGTAATTCAGTGGCGGAAAGTAGTGATGGCCAGCTGGCCCCAGCTGATCTTATAAAATGTGTTATTATATATATGTATTTATTATATGATATTTTATTTGGTCACAAATGTGGCCCCAGCTAATTTTTTATCTTCTCTGTAAGGATAATGTTTGTTTCATTACTCATTGGGCTATAAAAGGAAAGTAAAATTATTGTTTGAGATATCGAAAATGTTAGTATCATCTTATATATTGTTTTAATTTATAATTATCGGTTATTATTTATTTGTATTTTCAAGGTTATTTGATCCTTATTTAGTAAATAGTCAATAAAAACATTTGGTCCTTATTTAAGGAATCAATATTATCATTAATTATACTAAACTACAATCAATAAAATTTTTATTAATTATTACTCTCACTCACTACATTTAAAGTCATTAAATGTTTCAATATAAATATACTTGTTAGTTGGTGTTTTATAATAAGAACTAAAATGAATAATTTAATATGCTTATTTTTTAGCCCGGGCTAAAAAAAATTTATGGTTCCGCCACGGTTGTAATTGACCATTACAATACAAACGTATCTAATAATGGGGACTAATGATTTTTGTAGTTTGAAGATAAAGAATAATTAAACTCCTACTATTTGTATCAAAAAAAAAAAAAAACTCCTACTATTTAAGTTTGGTTAACATATAAAAATTGAAACAATTTGATAATTATCTTACTAGTTGTGCTAATTGAGTTAGTAGAAAATAAAATGATATAGATAAAAAAGATAAAGCTTGATTTTAAAAAGGAAGACAATGCTATTGAGCTATTCCTTCTAGAAGGATATGGACTTTACATATTTCATACAAGTTCGAAATAAATTATATTATTTACAGCTTGCATGCATTAGGATTTTTATTTCATTATGATATTGATATAAAATTATCAATCATACCTTTATTTACTATATATGGCTTTCTTCAATCAATGTCGTAGCCTTTGCTAACAATGAAAGGTTACACTCTTTTGTCAAGGGCACGCAGCAACTCTCTTCTCTCGTTTGGTACGGAGGAACGGGAAAAAAATTTAAAAAAATGAAAAAATAAATAAAAACAATATCGTGTTTTTTGTCAAATAAAATATATTAAGTAAACTATTTTTCTGTAGGAGATGCTCTCCTTGACCATTTTTCTCCTATTCCCTTATCAGCCCATCTATGCTGTTGATTGGGAATATGAGAGAAAAATTAAAGTAATATTATATTGATTGGACATACATTATTTAAAGATTAGGAAAAATAATGAAAAAAGAATAATGAAAGAAACTCAACTCTTATTTTTCTTTCTCCCCTCATACCCTAAAAAAAACGTGCACGGAGGGTTAAGATTCCCTCTTTTGCTCAACTCACTTCCCCCCACTCTTTTTTCTAAAATCATGTACTACATTCGGTCTTAATTATAAGAATATTTTTGTAGTGCAATTTACACTACAAAAGTATTCCTATAATTAGGACTGGAGGAAGTAATTTTTGGGTGAAAATAAGTCAAAAAACTCTTTTTTTATTTTTAAAAAATCCATCTATTCCTTTTTTTTAGTAACATCCAGTATTTTAAATTAATTTTTAATATACTCAATACCATAAATATTTTTTTTAGTATTTAGTACCTAGCACCTATTACCCAGAAACTTTTTTTAGTAGCACTTAATATTCTAAAATATTCCACAGTGATTGATGAACAATTGTTTTTTAAAAAAAAGGCTTCCCGGCTTATTTTTATTTCAGGATCCTAAAATAAAGGAGATAATCCTAATCTGGAGGGAACCCGGACGCCATAGCAAGAGATGCAGAGGCTTTTATTATTAAGATGAGTATTAATTAAGCAGATTATCAATCAATAAGGAATAAAATCAGATTTTTATTCTCTATGTCCTGTTTAGTTTGTAGATTTTTTTTCTATTCTCTGCCTCTTCCTTCTTTTCTCCTCTAACAAGTTTGGGGTTATAGCGTTTCCTTTGGCCATTTCAAACTCAAAAGGTCGTGCAATGGCCGGTGCAGAAAGAAGAGATGCTATGAACTTTCTTCGAAGAGATTATGTTTTTAAAAATTGGGGAAAAACTCATCTATTATCGACGCGTGTCCGGGGGAATCGCGTGAGGATAGCCGGAATCTAAGGATACCTAACATGACTGTTATCTATGTGTTTAATGACTTTGTTCTGGTAATCTATTGGATTACGAGAATTTTGTGACGATGGATTAATCTTAGCTGAATATATAACAGCTAGGTTTTTTTGCTCTGTCGTAGATATTGCACTGCTGGCTCCTTGTATATTTGTGCGAATCATTGACATTACTTCGTTTTGTTATTTCATTTTACTGCTACCCACCAAATACTCGCAGGTTTGACTTTGTAGGGTTACGGGAATGTTTATCGACCAGCAATGTCAATGCCGTGTGGAAGACTACATTGTTGCTGTCATTGTATTCGGAAGGGATAGGGCAGGAGCACAAATGACCAAAAAAAAAAGTTTGATAGGGCACCGAGAAGGTAGCAATAGAATTATGAACTAAATGGCGTGAAAAGCTTATTTCTGCTATCTATAGTTTTACTGTTCCACTCCTCTGCAGATCAAACTCTATAAACTCAAAAATGCGTTACCCGTTTCATTATCAGTATCAGCCTTGTATTGTTAAGGCACTGTGCATGTTAGAGTCTGGGATTATGAGGTTTTCACTGGGGGCAGTCCTCCATTTTCCTTCTCTAGTTATAAACATCGGGTCCCACTTCCCATGCCTGTTTAAGTTCTATTATATTATGAGTTCATTAGTGTGTAGATATATGGCAGCCTAGATGATATGATCTCTGAGATATTACAGCAAAGAGACTCGAACATAGTTAACTAGTTTAATCTGTCAGCTTAGGATCTGGAGAAAGACTAAATGAATTATGCATTAAATATTGATGTTTCATTCTAATCTCATAACAGTATATTATATTATATTGCTGGTATATTCTGTGGGAGTTTGAGCAAAAAGGGAGAGCTTGTGAGGCTGAGGAGACAATGAGCGAACTCCACGGTCTCTGTCGGACTTTAAATTATCATAAAGAATGACAGACTCATTCCCACGATGTGGCCGCCCATTCCAAAGCTTCTTATTGTTTAGTATTTGCTAACAGAATTCTTTCTGTTTATTATATTCAGGGAAGACTTTCATGTTCTGACAATATAAAAAAGCGCATGCATTTTGTATCAAAAAAAAAAAAAAGCGCATGCATTTTCCCTCCTTGGCTCTAACCATACGTCTACTGCCATTTAACTTAGAGACTTATTAATCATACAGTTAGTCTCCTTCAATGATTATCATTAGACCTCCGTTGCCTTGTTTATGACAATTTTGAGAAGTCAAAGGTGTTTAAAGCCTAAAGGCCACTAGAGCATTGCATTATTTTAGTTTATCATGATCATGAACTTTGGTATCCCTCTGAGCTGTCATTTGCCTGGTATTGGCCCCACAGTGGACTCTTATGTTCAGTTACAAAGAACTAGGACCTACCTGAGTACAATGATTACGAATTAAAAAATAATCACAAATGAAGTCAATCCTTATGCTAACACTCTTTATTGGCAATGGGTATAAATGTGTTTCTAGTCTTTGTTGATGGCAAGCATCCTTTAACTTCTCTTCGCAGTGGTATTAGACCACAAAAAAACAGCCACTATTTTCCTTAGACTTGTCAGTATACTGAAAACAATGGAGCCACTTGGAGTTATCCCTGATGGGGAAATGAGTTGCTTTCAAGGAATATTTGCCTCAGAAGAGTATGACTACTCGCCACAATTTCTTGGCCAATGCTCACTTTGGCTCGGGGAACGTGATCGAATGCTCATAGGATTGGAATCTACATTTTGCTCTGCTCCTGAAGCTGCAGAAAATGAGTGCATGTTTAATTCTTTAGATGCTGTCAACCCGGATTTGCAGTTTATTTCTCAAGAAAGTAGTTTCAGTAATGACTGTAATGGCGATGCTTTCTTCCTTGCCAACCCGGGTCATATGAACTACTATCTCAGTGATCCTAATCAGGAACTATCAAATGATGCCTGCATGTTCATGAATGTTTGCATGATGCATGAGAACGACACTGGCACTTTCATCCCATCACCAGGAAACGCTTTGGTGGAAGAAACTGTTAGCTTTAACGAAGGCAGGAGAGGGGACAAACTGGAGAATTCTTATCAAAGTCAAGCTGAATTCACAGCTTTTGTGGCCGAAAAGATGCACCTGAAAAGGAAGTTTGATGTGCCAGAACTGGAGGCCTCAGCAGAAGATAAACTAAACGTAAATTCATCATCTGAGAACCAGAAGAAGAAACCTCATGTTTCAAGAGATGTAAGTGTTTTATTTGATCCTACATTTTTGTCAAAACCCAATAATATTAATGGTGGAAGCAGGATTAGAGTTTCTCACTGTAATTTTCAAATCCAGGTTCAAAAGAGTAAGACGAATGCGCAGCTAAAGAAGAACCAAAAGGTTGCAGGAAATGGCTATGGGGCAGAAGAGACCAATACTGGATTACATGGACAGAGCTGTAGTAGTTATAGCTTAGAGGATGATAATGCTTCTCAGGAAAATGGTGGAGGAGCTTCCTCAGAGTCCAAATCACCAGTGACTCACAACACAAATGGGAAGACTAGAGCCAGTAGGGGATCCGCAACAGATCCCCAGAGCCTTTATGCCAGGGTAATTTATTTGTTGCTTTCACCACAGAATTTATTCTTTCATCATGTGACAAGATGGTGTAGACGTGCATTATACTGTGTGAATAATACTCATTTTCGTTATGAATCTTGCAGAAAAGAAGAGAGAGAATAAATGAACGACTGAGAATCCTACAGAATCTTGTTCCAAATGGAACAAAGGTGATGATACTTATATTACTTTATTCTCTCTTTTTCTTTTTCTTTTTTCTTTTTTTTTTTTGGGGGGGGATGTGTGTGGTTGGGGCAGTAACCACATCAATTGGTTGGGGAGTAATATACAAGAGTACAAGACTAGGATCACTGATTTGTTTTGCAAACGGTGGTTCAGGTTGATATAAGCACAATGCTTGAAGAGGCAGTCCATTACGTGAAATTTTTGCAGCTCCAAATTAAGGTAATGAGAGGCATACATTGCGGAAGATTGACAGTTTTTTCGGAATTTAGATATTTACACAAACCAAAGTTATATATATATATATCATCAAACTAATTCGCTCTGTATGTTTTATGTTTTGTAGCTTTTAAGTTCTGATGACATGTGGATGTACGCTCCAATTGCTTATAATGGAGTTGACATTGGATTGACTCTCAGCCGCATGATCTCTCCACAAGCATGCATGAGGATGGAAGAAACCAGTGATCCTGAAATGTCACTTCAGTAAACAAGAAAAGAACATGATAATGATATATATATATGCTCTAACTTGTTATATTCGAATATGAATGCTGCTGCCCTCTTCTTATCCATGAAGGCAATTCGCACATTTTTATGAATCAAGCACGGTATGGTCCTTAATTTTGTAACCCCATTAAAAGGATAAGGCAGCCATAGCCTTGGGTTTATTCAATCTTCTGTTCACCGAAATGTAGATTTATTTATATTCAAAACAGCATGACAGTATTAAACAGGCGTATTCATATTTTTCAGGGTGTATTTGATGCTTTGGGGTTTTTTTTTTTATACACCGGAATTTAAAAAGAAAGCAAACAGGAAACACAGAAAATCCTACGTCTCATAATCAAATGATGTCAATCCCTGCTTTGGGTGATCTTAGTGAGCGCTTATCATTAGATCCTGTCCAACTTACAAGAACATTCCCCTCTATTAGTTCAAACCCAAAACAACTCAACGGAAAAACATTTATATCATTTTGAGACCTGATCTATGAACCTGATCTTCTATCTTCCGATTTTCTTGGGAAAGAAACGAAAAATGAAGAGAAAGAACAAATAAATTGATGGTAGATTCTGATATCTTTCAACTTGCCCTGCAGTTTAATTCAATTCCAGTTTCGGAATTGCCTTTCTTTTCTGTTTCAATTAGAAAAATGTGTTGCTAGATGAGGATGAGTGATGACGCAGAGCAAACTCATATTTAGCACAACATTCTTAGAGTTATCTCACTGCTTCCTGGTTCTCTCTCTTCCAAAACGCTTCTCAATCTAATAAACGCTTCCAAAACGCAGAGCAACTTCTAGATCGCTCCACAGCACTCTTTAACCATTCTATTTCTTTTTTTAAAAAATAAATAAATAAATAGCCAGCCTATAAGGTTTATAATATTAGGAGAATGATTTTTAGGTTCCAATGAAAGAAAATAATATCAGAAAAGTTTTCATTGACAAGTGAACAAGGACTTAACAAGTGAATCAGTTACCATTAATAACTTATGGGACTTATAAATGTGTTATTTCCCTTGATTGAGACCTAAAAGTCATTCTCCCTTTAATGTATTTGCCACGTTAGCTTTTATTATAAGCATGTCACGTAAGCTAATTTAATGGAGTTAGTGCAATATGGATAAATTAACATCATCAAATGCAACCAAATCCTTTCCAAACTTTAGGACTAACTGTTATGAATAGAGTAAACTTGAAAAACAAAAACCACTTGAAGGACCAAAACCAAAATTAAGTGAAACTTCACAGATTAAATTTTGTATTAACCCAATTGTAAATGAGATAATAGATTCAAAGAGACAACTCTCTCTCTCTCTCTCTCTCTAACTAAATAAAATTTAGTAATTTCTTTCCCTTTTTTAAAGGTTTAGAGGGTACATCCATCTTCTTTCCTTTAACACTTAAGTGTAGCCTAAAAAGAAAAAGAAAAATTGAATAAAGAGACTCTATCAAGATTCTCTCCGAATTTCACTTGCAAAGCTTGCTTTTGAAAGGGACCTACATGGGTTTATATAGAAGTTGAAAACAAGTCTAATGGTCATGATTGATTAATGAGTATAATACTTTTTTATTTTGGTCAAAGAGTATAATACCTTTTGAAGATAAGTTAAGTATTCCATTTTTTAACCACAGTTATTTTTTTTGTGTGGCTACAAGTAAGTATTCCTTTTACACTTGATCTTAGCCTAAAGGCCGCCAAAAGGTATAGTATTCCTTTTCTTTGGCAAGCTCAATATCAACAATCCTTGAGGCCCAAAAAGATTATCCAAATCGATGTTTGTTGTAAAAAGCAAAATTTAAAGTGGGGCGCAGCAAAAGGAGGGGAGGCCCGTACAAAAACAGATATTGGTCACCCGTGGGTTTATACCGATAATGGTGTGGCGCAAGCCCAACTTAGCCTTGCCGCCACGTGAACAGGCAGGCAGCTTCCCAGATATTGCAGAATTTTCAGAATTCAGAACTTCGAAGTGTCATTTGCATTTTTGGTATGCGTTGGTAGCTGGGGACAAGCACTTTGACCACTCAGCTCCAGGGTGCTTATGCTTTATACTTCTACCGGAGGAATTTTCCGCGACGGCCTCATTGCCATCTAATTCTAAGTACTGGTTTATCAGCATTCTTTGCTCGGTTGTGGAATTGTTGCGTTTCATTTGTCATACTATCGTTGTTTGTACGATGTCGAATCGATATGGTCCGGGCAGGCAAGAGAGTAACAAGGGTTTCGTCAAAGCCCAGAAGAAATTCGTTCCCAGAAATCCGAACACCAACCCTAGCGGTTCAAAGCCAACTCTCTCAACCTCCCTCAGACAGTCGGATTCACTGAAACAATCGGATGGCCGTACTGGGAGCAGCCCTTCCATTTCAGCATCGATGGGCAGGGTTCAAATGAGCGACAGTGGAGAGTGGATGTCAAACAGAGCCCAGGGTGGTAATTTTGTAAACTACTTGCCACAAGACGAGGCAGTGGCTGCTGGGCTCGGCGCTGAGGAAGGAGGATTGGATCCCGTCGAATCTCAGAGGGCTGTTGATCTTTTAAATAGAGAGTTGTCTCGTTTGCTTAAGTTGAAACCTAGGGAATTTTGGAAGGAAGGTACTTATCTACGATTATTGCTTTCATTGATGTATTTTGTTGATTCTGGACACGCACAGGGTTGCCAAGTTATTCTTTACAATCACGACACACATCACTTAATGTTTAGGTAACCGTCTTAGTTATTTATTCCATTTGTAATTTTGTGAATAGCAAAGGTTTTATCATATCTAGGTACACAGAGGTCCCTCATTAATGTTCCATAGTTAGAGTGCTTCTTGAGTTCTTATCTCATCTCCCAATTCTCGATTACTATGTTATTTCTGCAACATTTGCAGTGGCTACTGATACCTCCTTGCATGAGTTTCTGGACAGCTTCCTAAAATTTAGAAGCCGATGGTATGATTTCCCATATCGTGGTGCCAACGGAATAGTCGCTGGGGTTATTGTTGGAGAGCTTGATTTAAGCCGACGTGTTTTTATGGTATTGTATCGCATGTAAGTTTTTCTGAAACTGGATTGTTATTCTGGTTATCTTTTTTGGATTTTTTCAAACCGCGTGTTTCCACTGCTCTTATCATCATTAATGTATGTTTTGCAGTTCTTCAAATAAAGATCCAGGTGTTCAGGTTGCTCATACCCTCAATGTGAGAGACCATGGAGGTGGGTTGTCTCTTATCTTTTCCCTTACTGAAAACAGGATGTAATTTAGCTCAGAAATCATGAGCCTTAATTATTTATTTAGTTTTTGATGCTGCATATCTTGTTATAGCATATTTGTCAATAACATGGTTGCAGGATAGGTTTGTCTTATGGCTTCAGATTGGTGCTCTGCAAATGTTTATTTATAGGGAGTCTAATTTTGATATTCAGAGAGATTAGGCAACTTTTTTGCACTTTTGGTCCTCTTGGGTTTGTGCTCTTCTTTCCTGATGTTTTAGGGATAGGATCTCCCACTAGTTGAACATTGAACCTCTTATGTTTTCTTTTTAATAATTTCTTAACTTATTCCAAAAAATATATTGCTCAATAAGTGATCTTCTTTTTTCATTTATACTTTTGTATTGGAATAAATTCTGATGTGGCATGGAAGATTTAATTTGTACTAGTTTTGTTCATGCTCTGCAAATTTTATGGATGTAACGGAAGTAATTGGCGCGTTCATTGAATAAGACATGTCGGTCACATCCAATGGTGGTAATTGATTGTCAAAAACGTGCATTGTTGTTTGATATGTTGCTTGTTTAACTAATCCTTGGTGTAATTTTTAAAACACAATAGCCCTTGTGTTAAAGAATTATTCCATAATCGGGTTACTGTTTGGCAGTTGCATAGTATATGTATGGTCTCTGATTCACTGTTGTTCACTAATTCTGCCTGTAGTTCTTTTGCAGGAAAAAGAGTTGCTTGACTTGCCAAAGTTGTTAGATATATGTGCCATATACAGTCATGAAAATGAAGAGTTGACAAGATTGCTTGTAAGAATTTTTTAATAATAATAATGGTTTAATATGTATGAAGAACAACCTTGGCATGCTTTAGGTTCCATAGATTTTAATATATAACTTCAGAACTTCCTCCAAGAAGTACTGTAGGAAATGATTTTTTTTTTTTTTGTGTGTGTGACAATTTTCCCAATAGAGAATGGTAAAAAAGTTCTATTTTACAAGGATATTTTTAAAACATGGCATCCGCCCTCTTATTATTATTTATCAGTTAGTCTTGGACCTTTCAATTCTAGTACTACTCCCTCTAGCCCTTTTTATAAGAGCTCGAAATTCGAATTGGCTTGGTTATTTTTGTAAGAGCCCGACAAAAATTGTCTCAATATTTAATGACTTTTTCCCATCTTTTCCCCTTAAATCATTTATGTGGCATTAATTAAAAGGTTGACCTTTTCCATTCTTTCTCGTTTTCTTTTATACCCTTACTATTCTACATTCTCTTTCTTACTTTCCCTCATTTATTACCCATTTTCTCTCTCTTGCTTGCCTCCTCATAAATATGGGCATATTTGGAAAAAGAATGTTTATTTTAGACATACTTACTGCTTTTAACCAATTTTAACCGTTTTTTTAAACCGTGTAATATAGTTATTGAGCTCTTATAAAAGAGATCAGAGGAAGTATATTAGAAAGTACCATTTATTTTGTATAATTTGCTAAGATGTTTCCCAAATGTGAGCTTGCCCCTTTGATGCTTTTTGGTTTTATTGGCATCAACAATTAGATCTAGCAGATTAATATTTTTAACCCTTCAATGGGAACTAACTATACCTTAGCTTGGTGGGGCGTGTCAGTCCCTGTTGAAACAAGATAATAGGTTACTTGATTTGCAACTCTGTCCGTTTCAATTGTGCACTTCCTCTGAGGTCGTGGGCTCACGTGTGTAGAAGGTTCCCATGACAGTCTGGTTACTCTTTTGTCATCTGTGGTTTGTGTTAACAATACTTTCTCTCATGCTCTTAAGTCTTAACACTCTAGCTTGCCTAGGTTTAGTTACAGTTTTTTGGTCCTTGTATTTGCCTCAGTCAAGGTGATGAACTGAGTTTTCTACAGTCCCTTCTTGTGCTTGTCAAATGATATAAATTATGATAAAACTGTCCGTGAGCCTTGACTTAGCAGCTTACAATTTTTTGTTTAATGTGGTTTATGACGTAATACGAAACCTAAATAAACAAGTGGACAGGAGCTCAATCCTTGCAGTCTTCCATTGTTCTTAATTAAATGAAGAAAAAAAATTGTATGCAGTTTTTATTTTCCATATTGTCTAATCATAACATGTTGAGTGCATGAGTTTCGAATAATAAGATGACAAGTGTATGATTTTTGCAAACAACTTTATGGTTTCTAATTAAATCATACACTTGACTCTTGATTATTGCAGAGTGATGCTCTTATTGTTTTGAAATGAAAACTTGATAGTAAAGACATAAGGAATTAATTGCACATAAGTCTAGTCCTTAAATGGAACTCAAGGCACGGGATAGGATGGCCTCTGCTTTGCTCACGTTTCATGCCTACAAGTATGGGGTTATATGTTAGAGATTATAAGAAAAAGCTTTTGAATCTTCTCTTAGTAATAGCTTAAGCTTTTGAATTAAAGTTTCTGTCGTCTGTGCATACTTTTCTGTCTTAATCTCTCTTATGTCATCACATCATTCAGGTCAGAAATGCTTTGAAAGCTCAGCCTTGGATCCATGATAATCTGACAGCTGTCATAACACATTTTCTTGGAATTGCCCACACAATGCATGAAAGATGCAGTTCATCAATGGAGGTATTTGTTGTAAATTGACAATGTTAAAGTATGTTATGCCCATGCTTTATCAATTTGTTTTCAGTATTGAGGTTTTTTCCTCTTTCTAAGCTTTCATTATTTTGTTCTTGCCATTACAAGTATATATTACATAAGGAGTCTTGTACTGTTTGGTAAATTATAAATAGATTACTCCATTAAACTATTTGGTACAGTTATCCATAATTTCTCTTTATGGACATCTTGCCAGCATTGTAAATGTTATTCTTTTTTCATTTAGCATTTGTTATTCATACACAAGTAAAGAACAATCAATCCATGAATGCACAAAACAAGTATGCTTAGTTTGATATTGGTCTAATATAAATTGAGTTTGAGTTTTCCAGAATGCTATTTGCTCGATTTTGAATTAAATAAACGATCCTAAATTGAGCTCATTCACATACTAATGAAAAAATGTATCAGTTTGATCATCCCCTGGTGATCTCTCTTTACACCATTCATGAGTTTTGGCTTATTTAAAGTACTGTAATTAAATCCATAAGTACTCTTTTATAAAGTTATTTACAATTCATTTAACTCGAATAGCAAGTTAGTATAAAAAATAGTTACATTAATAGAAATCATTTAATTTTTATTTTCTGGGATTATATTCAGGTCTTATTTTCTTCTGGAAAACTGGATGATCACAGTGCTGCTCGGCTTCAAGCTGATCTGCTTGAGGTGAAATTTTCTTATGGAAGCTATCTTTGTTTATATGAATATTTTGAATTTAAATTGGATACAGTGGCAAGGGAGCAAACCCAAATAAAGTAGGACTGTGTGCTGGGGAAAAACATTGGCTGCACGGGGAAGTTGAAAAGGAAAGCTGAATTACGTTACTGCCTGATGCTACACCCTAATTCATATATGCAAACGGTGATGCAGAATAACAAGCTATTCAGACACTTTTGCCATAAAATACTAAACTACACCAAACATAGATGATACAATTGATACTGAGTACAATTTCAGAACTCTGGCAAATAAAATGAGCTGAAGGACTAAAACACGTAGGAAACAAACACTCCCTGCCAACACAACAACGCAGAACTAGAGCCTCAAATACAGCCAATTTGCGAACTTTTAAGTGTTTCACTCTACTCATCCATGCTCTGACCCAAAATCCTTCTCTGCCTACTTTGATTCATCTCAGTTCATGTCTTTATGGACGCACTCACTACTTTTTTACTCTTCCTTGAATAACCTCCACTTCTTTCCATTCAGGTACCCCGTATTATATGGCTGATGGCTTCCGTCATTCTGTTTAATTTCCTTCTTTTGTGTGAAGTAGCCCCGATTCCAACAAAGCTTTAGAAGTTATCACTGGCATGAACTGGCCAAGCCTAAACTATTGCCATTAATGAATATCATAGTTCCAGAAAACTTGTATGCATTGCTGCTGATGAGTAGATTGCTAATATATTCACTATCTTTCATATATAACACAATGTCCTCCCCTCTCAGATTCTTAGAGATGATATCTAATCCTTATCTACTATGTCAACTGGCTTTTGGGAAACTTATATAATTCCTTCGTTAGTTTCTATAATAGTGTCCAAGGAAGAGAATGTATTCAGTTTCAGATGCAAAATGCTTGGCATTTGTTATCAAGTTGTTTGGCTTTCTGAACATAAGATCAATATAATTTTTTTTATAGGTGGTCGACTTTATAAATGATGCAATTGTATCAATGGATGCTTTTGCCAGTGCGTACGAATTGGCAGCTGTATTTTTTTCATGCCCAGTTGAAATAAGGTATCTTCTATGGCTGAAATTGCTTGAATCTTATTGTAAGACTGAATGTAACAAATTTTCATTATAAGAATGTTGTTACGGTGAAGTTGTCAGTTGAGATCGATGCTGGTTTGAATGGATGTTTGTTATTTAATTACTTATGGTATTTGTGGCACTTGCCTTCAAATTCTCTAAGGGATGTCTCTTTCATAAATCACTTATCGAACCCTCTATAATTGGTTTTTATAACAGCAAAAGTTTTACTGGTAAGTTTTGATTTCCGTTGATTTGCATTCTTATAGTTCTGGAAATGAGGAGCTGCTAAGCTTTCTTGCTAGATTGCATGATTCACTACTTCCATCCTTGCTAAAGGGCTTCCATACCATTATTGTTGATGAACAAGATGGCAGAATGTCAAACATTGTTATTAGTCTGAAGATGTTACAGATGAGATTGGCGAAGTTTGGTTGGCAATTATTACACTTTAGCTATCTTAGTGATGAAGTGTTCAGAGATAGTTACCCTCTTCCTGCTGCTACAAAAATGTTTCCTGCCACTGTGGAGGACCCAATTATTAGAGCTGATATTCTGGTTCAAACATTTAGAGAAATCAATGCAGTTTCACTACAATTACAGGAAAACCAGCAGAAGGAAACATTTATTCAACATATTGAAAAGAGTTACAATATTTTGGAAAGGGTTGAAAGCTTGCGAGATAATGGTAAATGATCTTGCATATACACAAGTGTTACTTGCAGAAAAGTTTAGTTTGGCTTTTACTTTCATGAGTTTATCTTTTGAGCTTAGAATGGTTTTTGGTTGAAGTTTAATGCTGTAAAGTCTTCAAGTTGGCTTAAAACTTTTCTGCTCATGTCTTTATAAGATGGAATTTGATCACTTTGATCCGTCAGTGAAGTTTGTCTCATTAGTAATTATTAGCTTGCACATATTATTTTCTAATTGAGTTGCTTTTATTCAGGTTGGATATTCATTGATGATGAACAGTTCCAGTATATATCTGGGATTATGAATTCGTCAAAAGAGATTTATAAGGATCCACAGTCTGCAAGAGGCCCTGCGGAGAGCAAATCATTGCAGACAGATGAAGATGCTGCTATAATTGAGTCCAAAATAAGTCAAATAAGGGACCTATTTCCTGATTATGGTAAAGGGTTTTTAGGTGCATGTCTAGAAGTCTATGATCATAACCCGGAAGAGGTTATTCAAAGGATTTTGGAGGGAACCCTCCATGAAGATCTGCAATGCTTGGACAGATCACTTGATATAGTACAACCAACCCAGTCAACTAACAGAAATGATAAAGGAAAATGTAAACAAATAGACTCTATGTCAATACCCTCAAACGCTGCTGCAGCTTTTAGCAGTAAGCAACAGACAGAGGGAACGTTGGTTTCATCCTCCCCGTCACTTGGAAAATATGTGAGGAAATCCAAAGCTGACTTGTCCGATGCCAGTATTCTGGATAAAAGAGATGAAAAAGGCACATTAAAAACTGCTGCCCTCATCTCACAATATGAATATGAAGATGAATATGACGACTCTTTTGATGATTTGGGTTTTAGTGTAGCGGACTCTGGCATAGAAGAAAATGAGTTATTGGGGGACACTGCAAAATCAGGGAAATCGGGGCCAACTGAGACTGGGGAGACTGCTCAAAAAGCCCCTAGTTCAAAATGGGGCTCCAGGAAAAAGCCCCAATACTATGTCAAAGATGGCAAGAATTACAGCTACAAAGTGGCAGGTGCGATAGCTGTTGCAAATTCAGATGAGGCTTCTCTGGTTAATCAAGCTCAAGAAGATTTAATATATGGTCTTGGACGCGGTGGCAACCTTCCTCTTGGTGCGGTAAAGAAGCTGACAGATTTCTACAAGGATGACAACGACCAGTCCCCAGGTCCTGAAACAGAAGGGAGAGGGAATTCGGGTGGTAGGGGAAGGAAGGAAGGGGGAAAGTTAAGTGCTTCTCCTGTGCAGCAGGACAAACAATCTGATGCCTCTGAGAGCGAAGGAAGAGGTAATCCCTCGAATTACAGAGGCAGAGGAAGGAGGGGTGGAGGAGGTGGAAGGAACAACCATTATAGAAAGGACCGAGCCATGAAGAAGCACTTCTCTGGGTTGAGTGGTCATTAGAATTTAGAAGCATGAGTTTCATATACCTCTTCCTTGCCAAATGTTCTATGCCCATTTCTGCTTGGCAGAGTTCAACTCGTATACAGGCATTTCTGCCCCAAATGGAAAGATCAGGTGGGCAAGGGCCGTGGCTTTTCTGGTATTTGCATACTCTGTTTACTCTGTTATTTTATTTGCTTCTCAAAAGGGGAAAAAAATATCATTTTTAAGTCCAAGGATAAGAGCCATCCAGCGTAATATTGAGAAGCAAGCGTCTTAATGTAATGCATGTTAAATGAATAATCAACGAAGCAAGAGATACAAAATTTCTTTGTTAGGTTAGATAAATAATACCCAGTGTTTCTTCGCCGCCTTTTCTGGATAGCAACAGCTTCAATTTTGTATGAAACAAAAAATATAAATTACAATGTATGAAAGTTTTTGACGGGTTTCTGTTTCATGATTATTCTTGTTACTTTCGCAATCAACTTTTTTCTCCTTTTCATGCAGTTAACATTTTTAATTTCATTGACTCTGTCAATTTTAATTTCAATTGGAAGTGGTCCTTACATAATTGTTTTTTTAATGCGCAAACAAACCAATAAAATCCCCACAAGGTGAGGGAGGCAATAGCGCAAAGGAGAAAGCATAGATATTTTTTTTAATGAAAGTTAATTATCTTCCGATTTTAAATGTAAGAGCTAGTTTGTCGTGCAATACAACAAATTGAGTCTGAAATATTATTAAATTTACAAGGGCCAACAACTCTGCAATTGCCATTCGCCATTGATAAGGAGTGTGCTCCTTCCTTCCTTTTCTTTTGGTAAACTCCGGCTCTGCCTTCCGCTCTTCTACTCAGATCAGTATTGGGAGCGACCAGAACAGCTTTGAAGTGGGGAGCAAAATTTCTTGCGCAAAAACTGAGCCCTCCATAAGTCATTCTCAATATTTGCTTATAAGAACAACTTTGTAGACTCGTTGATATTTTTAATTATAGATAATTACCATGACCCGATTTCAATATTTTTAGAGATCTTCAATTGTTATTAATATATTCTAAAGGGTCTGTTAGTCTCTAGTTGTCATTTTCCTTTGTCTTGTACTCTTAAGCATGAGAGCCTAAAGCCTAAAACTTTGGACTACACTATTGCTCGCATAAAAACTAAAAGGCCCAAAATTGTTCATTTAACACTCTATCTTCTATATAAGATACAATTGGACTTGTTTGGGATACCGGTGAAAAAAACGACTTATGGAAAAGTTAGATAGGGTAAAAGTCAGATTGTGAAATATGATTTATATTCAGATTGGTGGTTGCATAAGTAGGTTTTACTCCATAAGTCAGGAAAGTTGGCTTTTCAAATAAGGAGTTTTTACTCCATAAGTCCAATTCGGACCATTTTTCATCCAAACGAAAAAAAAAAAAAATCCATAAGTCCGATTGAAATGCTAAATAAGTCTTATTGCCTCTCCCAAACGGTATATCAAATATACACAATATATACCAACCAAAAATATAAGATTCAATCAATATTTATAAATGTAATTTGATCCTAAATATAATATTTTGATCTATGTTGTCTCTCTCATTCAATATTCTTTCCTCACGTTGTCCTTATTAATTTATTTTCTTCACAGTTTTGGTCTTCACATTGAGTGACAGTAATTTTTAAATGATGATAATAATAAAATAATTAACTTAATTAATTTTGTAATCTTCATAAGTTAATTAATTAGATATTATATTTATGAGAGTATATTCAATCATGAAAGAGTCCTCTAACCTTTGAGAAAGCGAAATTTTTATCACATAACAATAAAGAAAGAAAGAGTGGAAAAGTAAGATAAGAATGAAAGCGAGTTGTATCTAAAATAATGTGTTGGTTTGGATTAGAACTTTAGGAGTATAAGCTGTTTTTCTAATATGATTTACAATATACGATGTAAGTTTGTGAGAGAAGTTGTTTCGACTTGTGTGAATGTGATTTTTCAACGCCAACTCAAACGCTCAATATTTACTCTTATTAGAAGGCCTTCGTTGATGAAAGATGATAGGGGCATCTGCTCTTATCAGGAGGCCCTCGTTGATGAAAGATGATAGGGATATCTGTGATGCTTTAAAGCTTGTTTGAATTAGTTGTAGAAATAATTTTTTTAATATGATATGTAAATATATGAGATGAGTTTTATTTCAATTTATATAAACATATTTCTTAAACGCCAACTCAAACAAATAATGTTTCAATAAATTCCAGTTTCATTAAGAAAAAAATACTTCATCTTTTTATTATTATAAGACACCAATTAACAATTCTCACAAAACAATAAAAATAGTTAAAGTCAATAAAGTTGTCCTATAATTTAAGTAACTTTCAATATTACCCCTACTAATTACATTAAACTCTAATATTATATAATTATTACTCTCACCTACTGCCATTATTAATTAGGGGCATATGTGAAAACAAATAATTAATGTTCCTTGAGAACAAATAAATACCTTATAAAAATGACCAAATAAACTTATATCGGTGCCATCTGCAAGTCAATGGATCCTTCTTTTGTCTTTTTTAGGCCTCTTCCTGCGGGCAATTCTATTTCTATTTCTGTATTTAGTATCTATCTCCTCACAGCACAGAGCACAGAGGCTCGCTATCAAATTTCTCAACCTGCTTTTGCTTCCCACGCAGAAACCGTCAATACAATCCCATTTTCTGATTTCCGATGAAGAACTCCGACAACCGCACCGTCGCCAGGTCCCATGCCAAGTCGTCTTCAATGGATCACAGAATTTGGAGCAGGTTGCCGCCCGAACTCCTCGAGCTCATCCTCTCTTTCCTCCCACTCAAAGCCTTCTTGAATCTGAGATCCACTTGCAAGGCCTTCAGGTCTCTCATTAATTCTCCCTCCTTCATCACCAAGCACTCTTCTTCTTCTTCTCCGCCTTTCTCGTCGTTTTTCTTGTTGTCTCATCCTCAATTTCACCGTCAATTCCGTCTCTACGACTGTGCGCTTGGTACCTGGCGCGACGTCTCTCTCTCTTTCTCCGATTTATTTCACATCTCTGCGCACTCTGCTCTGGTCTCTTCCTCCGGTGGCCTCTTTTGTTTGTCTGACCTCAATTCATCATCCTTGCTTGTTTGCAATCTCTTGGCGAAGTCCTCCAGAAAGATCGATCTCCCAACCTACTCTTATCGTTTGGAGCATCTCACCCTTGTCTCTACTGCTATCGGGTACAAGATATTCGTTCTCTCTTCTGAGTCAGCCTCAAATAGTGCCTTCGTTTATGACTCAGATTCACTTTGCTGGGAACGATTTGATCGTTCCGATTTGTTTCTCAGCGACCACTATCACCAGCAAGGTGTTCCCTACAATGGCGGCTTGTACTTTACGACTCCGGAACCATTTTCAGTGGTTCGCTTTGATTTTGGGAGCGGAAAATGGGAGAGGCCCAACAATTCACTACCCAGCCAACTCTCGTTTGCTCGATTGGTGAGTGACGGAGAGAAGATGTTATATCTTGTAGGTGGAATAGGAAACAATGGAATCTCAAGGAGCATAAAGATATGGGAAATGAGAGAATTGGGGAATTGGGTGGATGTGGAGACGTTGCCAGAGTTGATGTGCAGAAAATTTGTGTCGGTTTGTTATCACAACTACGAGCACATTTATTGCTTTTGGCACCATGGAATGATCTGCATTTGCTGCTATACATGGCCTGAGATTTTGTATTACAAAGTTTCAAGGAGGACTTGGCATTGGCTTCCCAGGTGCCCTTCTTTGCCCAACAAGTGGAGCTGTGGTTTTAAGTGGTTCTCTTTTGTTCCTAAGCTATATGCTCTTGCCTGAGTCATTTTCTCTTCATCTTCACTTGTAGATATCTTTAACTGATTGTCTGTGTAAGTTTCTGTTCATCTTTACTTGTAACATTCTTTAGTACTTAGCTTTTGTATGTGCTTTTCTGAAATCATTTGAATTTTGGGATTGAGTTTCGTTTGTGTTCCTTGTATAGTCCTCGCAGCCGAGGGTGTTTTCGTATGAATCTATATTTACTGTACATTTTCTAGGGATGTCCAACTTTCAACCTAAATTTGGATGGTTGTATTTTTGTTATTCTTACATTATTAAAAAAAAAAAAAAAAATCTGAATCCTGGACTATCCGAATTAAATGTTTGCTCTCCTACACATAAACACGCAAAGATCGAAGTTTCTGCGCGGGCAATTTGCACGGACTGACCAACAAACCCAGCAGAAATGTTGACTTTCTTTTGCGGCAACGATTTGTGTTGATATTTGATAAACATCATGGCTCAACATTGTATTTGCCGTTTGGTAAGCAGTGTGTTTGTCGTATTTACCTTCTCTTCTCTACCCTTCTCATCCACTTCCTCTACAGTCTACACTACTCATCTTCACCATTAGGTTGAAAATTGAACAACCCAAATTTTTTGTTTTATAAAATTTGCCGTCTTTTTTTTTTTTATCGAGCTTTTTATTTTTTTCTGTGGAAGAACGATATCGTCTTTAGAGTAATCGACAAACAAATGACTTTCAGAACGCGCAGGGACGAATTCCAATCTCCATCATGATCACGAATGACCTCTCAAGTTATTGACCGTGTAAAATGAGTGCTGTTCTTGTAGAAAGGATTAAAAATACCCACAAACTAAAATAAAATGAAAAAACACTACCGGCTATGATTTAGTCAATCTTATCTCTTCTAAAATAGTGTTATTTACTCATCTAGTCTTGCATATATTTACAAGATTTGAAAAATGGATTGTGTCCAGGAGACGCCCGATAGCTCCAGCTGACTATTCGAACATTTCTTTGAATACTTGACTAGAGAAAACAATAATTTATTTAGCATTCTGATGATTTAGCCTGTGAAAAAATTACTCCTTTTTTGTTTGATAGTCTGAAAAAACCTTTTTATGGGCTTTTGGGTTTCTGGCTTTCTGCTGCAAGCTCACATTGGTTCCCCCAAGCCATCGCCGAGGCTTTAGGTATTGTTCATGGTTTGTATTTGTGTTGGTCAAGAGGGTACAGAAAGGTTTTTCTCCTATCCAAATGTATTGAGGCTATTAATTTAGTAACCAGGGGCTGTGATACCTCTCAAACCTTTTCTGAGATGGTCGAGGAAGCTAGATTAAGATTACTCCTTTACAGGGATTGGCAGGTAATTTTGTAACATACTCTAAGGGACGACATCCCAAATGCTGATCATATGGCAAAATTGGCTCATAGTATCGGAGGGCATTTTTGCATTTTCGATTAGGGTTGATGAAAGAATATTACTCTGTTAGATACCCATGTAATGGCTCCTTATGAGTTATGACATCCGGCTTGAAATGAAAAAAGAAAAACAAAAAACCTTTTCATTTAATCCTAGAATAGTGACCAGTTTTTATTCATAAAACATCTAATTTTGATCTCAAACAAATCCCTTTCAAGCAAGTCTAACTACTTGGGAGACGAATTATCTACTATTAGGGATTCGGCTTACATCCGCTACCTATATATCCCGTTTTGGCACAAAAACTATGAAGCTCTTGCCTTTTTTTTAAAAAAAATATTTCAGGGTAATGACGGGTAGTCGGGTACTAAAAAGATACCTCAAGATCTGACCGGTGCTGAAAAATAATGATCTTGAAAAAAATATTTTAAACACTAACTGATATTAAAAGGATACCTTAGGATACTGACGGTTACTTGAAAAATACTATCTTAAAAAATTATTTTATGATTTTGAAAAAATATTTTAGGGTACTGATTTGTACTAAAATGATACTTCAAGATCCTGACTGATATTCAACAAATATTTCATGATATTTTAGGATCTTAAAAATGTAATTCAGGGTATTGATGTGTACTAAAAATATATTTTAAGATATTCTTTCAAGATCCTAAAATATTTTTTCAAAATCATGAGATATTTTTTCAATACCAGTCAGTATCCTAAAGTATCTTTTTAATACATATTAGTACCCTGAAATATTTAAAAAACAAAAAAGGCAAGCGCTTCACAATTTTTGCGTTGCAGTAGCGGACGGATATAGCCAGCGGATGTAAGCCAAATCCTTCTATTAGTGATATATTCCGTGTGTTTGTTAAGACATACTGCACGAGGCAGCACATGAATAATCAGGGCAGCATACAGGTATTCATACAAATGAAAAAACGACACGAGAATTTGGAAAATTTAGACAATAAATCACCAGTCAATAGATAATTGTTTACATTTTCTTTTCCAATAGATTACAAATCACACTATAAATAGCGTAAATCCATGAAGAGAAGCTTTTCTAGTCTCATCCTAACCTTGAATCAATCAATTGAAAATAATAGGAAGGACATCTACATTCTAACATTTCCTACACTTTCTAATTATCATTCTAATTACTTCAAGAGAAAAGTGAGAATATTGTTGAAGTATTATACCTATTTATGAATCTGTATGGCTGTTTCAAGGCTTGAGAGCCAGTGCTAAACCAAACTTGGGACTCCTCTCCAAAGCTTGGGTTTGAAAGGACCCAGAGATTGTCAAGAATGACTTGGGAATAACCTCATGCTTCAAAAGTGCCGTAAGATTGCCGTGGTTGTTCAGCTTTGCTTTAACAAAAGTCTGACCATTGATTACATAGGAACATCCCACTGTCAATGTGTTCTCATTTGTAGAAAATCTGCGGCTAATCTCTCCTACAACAGCTCCCCCATTTAAATGATCAAGATGTTGCAAGTACGACGCCCTCAAGGAGTCTCCTTTGTCGGCACTGAAAAAGTGAAAAAGCTAATTATATCTCCAATAATTGGAAGGGAAAAAAAGGTTTAAGATTGTGCTGATTCATGCCGCCAAAAATTGTACAGTATATATATCTTAAAAATCAATGTGAGTAATGATTCTTCAAACTCTTAGAACACTTTATGAAAGGTTTCACCTCATGTATTCAATCAGAAAGATGTTTTAATTTGCTATTTGGACACTCAATCATTAAGACACCTCAAGTACTTACAGAATTACTGATGCGCTGGAGTTAGGCTTTGTCAACCTCACCCCTGCATTGTACTTTGAAAATTTTCCAGTAGCAGCCAAGAAGCTCATTTCTGCTCCAAAGGCAATGCTAGGTGTTCCAATTGTTGCAGAAAAATCAATGGCAGGGGACAGGTTTAGACCAACAGCAGTACTAAAAGCCACGTGATCATGAAGATGCTGAACTTCCAACTGCATAAGGGTACAATAATAGTTTATTGAAAGGTCTATATATCTCAGTCATAATTTGCATCTCCATAATATAACAGCACCTTGCTTAAGCTGTAATCAGGTAGATGGATTGAACCTATGGCTAATGTAGAATTCACAATATCTGGTAGTGTGACTGTCGTCAAAACCTGTAAAATAAAATCATTTGCTATGAAGCAAAGCTCAGAAAATAGGTTTTAGATTTCGTAATTAATGAAATAGAAGCTAGGAAGATACCTTAGATTCAGTATCAACTTTGACATCAACGGTGCTATTACTGCACCTAAATGTTGCTGCCAAATCCCCAGAAGACAGTCGTCCTTTTTGAACCAAAGTGGAGTTCAAGTCCTGATGTTTGAGGGGTAAATATTATAAATAATTAAATACTCATAAAAAATGAAATATGCGGAAAAGGGAAATGAACATAAATAGTTGATTACAAATTCGAAAATCAGTCCCCTGATTTTTAAGGAACGTAATTTACCCTAGGCATGGAATTAAATATAACCAAACAGAGTTCACAAAAATGTAGCATCAATTAGTTTCAAAAACACATTCAATTCTATATTGTATAGTTTAACTAAAAATCACAATACACGGAGTATAACTGATATGCCATGTGTTTATATAGACTAGGCAGATCTATTCATCAAAACTCCCAATATCAGAAAATAAGTATTGGAGGAAGTGCCTATAAAGCAAGAGAAAATATGAAACTAAACGAAAAAATCCCACATTAAACAGTTTTCTCATCCCATTAAGTTGGGAATCAATGATAAAGCAAATTCATGTATTCATCAGTATAGAGATCAACAAAGGACAAATTCGTGAGAGTAAGAAGTAAATACAGCCGGTTTAGAATCGAGATCGGAAATGAAATAAACGCACCAGAATATTACCGCTGCAAGAGTTAATGGTAATCCTTTGGTCGGAGGTAAAATCCTTGTTGAGGAGATCTGCGAAGCCAAACAGATCAGGGACAATATGCTTAGAAACAGAAAAGGAAAACGAAAGGACCATGAGGCTTACCTCTAGATTGCTGGCCTATGCCTGAGAAGAGTCCAGGCCCCTTGCTCGACATCTCTACAGAGAGGGAGGGGGAGTAAGAGCCTGTACAGTAGAGAACTCGAGGATTTTGGAAACCAGTTTGGGGTTTATGTAGGGTTTCTAAAACCCTTCTCCCTCCGCGGGATGGGCTGAAATTTCGGATATTTATATATGGAGTTTATAATTAGCAGTCTTTTGGGAAGTTGTCTTGAACCACCGTCCACAGCTACAAACTACAAATTACTTAAAATCGGACTCGATTATTTATTGTGAAACAGAGCCATTCATAGTGGCATATTTTTTGGGGCCACACTGAATTAACGTGGAAGAAGCTATATTCAACATTTAGATTATCATCAATATTGGAAATTACTGGCATCCTATTATATATAAGCTAGAGAGAAAATGTATTTTTTTACGTGAATATATAATTTTGTAATTTATTTATTATTGTCTCGATAGTTATTTTCTTTGAGATTGTGTGGTTAAATAAGAGTAACGGTATAAAATTGTTGAATTTTAAAATAAATTTAATAAAATAAGATTTTCCCTTTTGTGTGAAATATGAAAGTACTTTTGTAAATAGCAACAGAACAATATATTTCTAACTTATTTCCACAAATTAAAGCATTAGATCCTCCAAAAATTTCAATGAAGCCATTGAGCTTCCAAGTGAGATGAGATTTATTTTTAATTAATACTATATGTGGTCTTAAATATAAAACCAAGTTGATTTTTTTTGGAAATATTAAGAAAACTAATTAAATTACTTTAAATTATTTATATTTATTGTTTTTTCTCCAAACTAATTACTCTAACTTATAAATTAATATATAATTTAATCATAAACAACATTAACTATGATTAAGTAATTTATTTAGTATCTCCAAAAAAAAGTTAACTAGGTCCTATATTTAAAATCGAATGTAGTATTAACTATCTACTGCAATACTTGGAAAGAATTCACTCTCATTATAATTAAACAGTATTTTTTTTTTTTTTTAAAGAGCAAAATGAATGTAGTTGTGCAATAGATGTGAAAGATAAACATGTAAGCTCCACTTACAAGGCTGCGACACATTAAGGAAGTGCAAACTCCCCTTGTTAAGGAACTACGTATTTGATAAGAGGGAGGTAGGGCATTCAAATTCAAATAGTTCCTCCCATGGGATTCTAAAATAAGGCAGGGGATTTTAAAAGAAAATGATGAGGTGTCAAACAAGAGTGTGACAAGCCTAATACAGAGCCGGCACGGTTGTTGAAGATGGACTATTCGTGTCGTGTGCATAGTTAAAGCAGAGAGAAGTCGTATTGAATCATGAAAATGTTGTAACTAAAGTGATTTTGTTATATATATAGATGACACATTGATGAGATTGGCCTACCAAAAAATTTTCGTAAATGTTGTTTTTCGCTTAAAAAAATACTACATCCAGTCCTAAGGTCGTGTGAGGGAAATCAAAATTTAGGTTTTACCATAAATTTGTCAAACACTTTTTATTAGAAGTTACTCTGTATCAAAATCTAGATTTTGACAAAAGTTTGTAAAACGCTCCATTTTTTTTTCAAAAAATTATTCTGCATCAAAACCTAAGTTTTGAATCCAAAACCTTTTTTTTTCCAGATTTTTCTATCTCTTTTGCCATCATCAATATTTTTTCAATACCCGTCAGCATCCTTAAGTATTTTTTTAGTATCATTTAGTACCCTAAAATATTTTTTCAAGATTAGTCATTACCATGATTTTTTTTTTTAAGATCAAAAAAAGAAAAATCAAGATCATAGAGTATTTTTTCAGTATCTTTAGGATCTTCTTAGTACCCATTAGCACCCTAATTTTTTTTAAAGATTATTCAGTACCCTAAAATATTTTTTCAAGATCCTAAAATAAATTTCTAAGACTATGAGAAGTATTCTTTCAGTACCAGTAAGTATTAAATATCTTTTTAGTACTCTGAAATATTTTTTAAAATCAGTCATTACCTTAAAATATTTTTTTAATATCTTAAAATAAATTTTTAAGATCATAAGTATTTTTTCAGTGACCGTCAGTATCCTTAAATATTTTAATTTTGTTCACAAATTTATGTAATTTTTTATGAAATATAATGTTTATAATATTCAAAATGCAACATTATCCTTTATATGCAATTATACCAAAAGTTAATGTCATTTTTGATAAATTTAACCATAAAAAAGCTATTATTATAATAATATTCAAACACTATTATTTTTATCCAAAAGCTATTTTTACCTCGTAAATCCCAAAAATTATTATCCAAAAGCTAAATCCAAACGGGCCCTAAACATAAAATCAAGTTGATTGTTCTGAGACATTAAGAAAATTAATCAAATAACTTTAAAAAAAATTATATTTATCATTTTTTTTCGATAATATTTTACCTAATTTATAAACTTATACATAAATATGATATATTTAAATAACTTATTTTGTTTCCTTGACTCCTAAAAAATAATAATTGAATCTTCTATTTAATATAGGAATGAAGTAGTAGCTGGTACGGGTCATGTGGGTGTGATAGAGGATAAGGTTCAAATCCTCCCAATATATCTAAAAAAGAAAAAGAAAAAATAATATTTTCAAAATAATTTTATACATGGAAAAGCACAGATCTTATAATCTAGTTTATCTAGTTTAGAATTTGTTTAATCAATTCAGTTAAAAAATTAAAAAAAAGTTGATATTCACAAAGTATATTATTTTATATTTATCTGTGTCATATCAGCGTCAGGGAATTCAAGTTAGGTATACAACTTACTTTATATTCAAACGTGACCTGCAAAAGTTATACAAATCATGCTGGGACAAGTGGTGTGTGCTCGAGGCATCATGAAGCGTGGGCTCGAGCTCATCGAGTTTGACCACAATGAAACTGAGTTGGCTCAGTATCTACGCGTGGAGATGCAAACTCGGTTTTGATAACAATCTGATTTGGGAAATTGGAGGAGCTAATAAAAGTAGGATACTGTGGGGATTGTACTATTCACTCGTAAGTGTATGTATGGCTTGACGAGCCCTTGAGGCGGCGTAGTTAACGGTTGGTTGAAGTCATCCCCGAGAACCTAAGACAGGGAATAACGTGAAGGTGAAGAGAAGCAGAGTTTGGCTGAACAATAACAAGATTCCAATGCAACCATGAAGATTAAGAGTTCCCCTGCTATTTGTAAATGGGGTTGCTGTTATCTGCACTGTTTAAATGTTTAATTAATTGTGTGTTGCAGGTTTCAGCAGTTCTCTACATCACTCACTAGTTTGAGTGTACAGGGATGCTCTACTACATTCTTATTCCAAAACAACAACCAGTCTGTATCTATAGATATGAGACATAACTTTATTCTTTTTAACTTTAACAAGCACACAGAAAATTTGAAACTCAAAATGGCAACACAAATTTGGATGTACTTACTGGTCCACAATATTAGAACACGGATGGAGGTGATGTCATAGAATATAGGAAATAGATCTAGTTAAAACAAGAGGAGCGGACTTGGCAGTTCGCATTGTGGGTTGAGACTGAGATCAGATGAGAACAGAGCAAGTGCGAGAGAGTGGATCCACGTAAAGAAAGGGTGAGAAGCAAGCAAACATTTCACGCATGGAATCCACGTGGCTAAATACCCAAGCAGTTCCTTTGCTTGCAAAATTGTAAACCAACCCAACAATACCAAATGCCACGAGTCCCGCTCCCAGGAGTCAAATTAACACGAGGAGGAGGAGTACTGTTACTATAGTACACACAATATATTTATTTTGGATCACATTTGTACCTAGAAATGTTTATTTACTAAAATGTGAAATAAAACTTATTTTACATGCTTACTTCATATCATATAAATTACAATTGAAAAATTATTTTGAAAGACTTGATAATTATCCTAAACAAGGTGAATTTCTCAAAACAATCTTAAAAGACACATCTCACGTGTTTGCCTGGGACGTCAATATTGAATACCTGCACGTGCCAGCCCATACCCCTCGGAGGCAACACCATCATACACCGTTATCTCTATTCTTTTTTTGGACAAACACCGTTATCTCTATTCACATCATATGTATTTAGCACCCCCCTCCTCCCTCCCCTCTATCCTCTCTCTCTCTCTCTCTCACTCTCCCTCTCCCCTCTCGAACCTTACCGAACAGCTTCCTGATCAATCGCCGTTCATAGTTCCTCTTCTGGTCCAGCGCGGAGGAGACTCATGGGGACGGAGAGTTCAGTGAATTTCACATACATGGGAAGGAGTATCAACGAATTAGGCATCAATGATCATTCCTCTTCTGCTTTCAGCGATTGTAACAGTGACGGATCCGGTGAATTCACGACGGCTTCTTCCCAGAGCCGAGACCTCCTGATTGCTTGTGCCTCCGACAATTCCGATGATTTTATCGCTCACCTGGTGAACCATCTCCAGTCCTGTTCGATTGACGACCAGAAGCAAGCCGCCATGGAGATTAGACTGCTCGCCAAGAACAAGCCGGAAAACCGCCTTAAAATCGCCAAATCCGGCGCTATTAAGCCGTTGATTTCGCTTATGTCCTCGCCTGACCTCCAACTCCAAGAATACGGCGTCACCACGATTTTGAATCTCTCACTGTGCGATGAGAATAAGGAGCTTATAGTTTCGTCGGGGGCGATAAAGCCTCTGGTTCGAGCACTCAAGACAGGGACATCGACTGCGAAAGAGAACGCCTCATGTGCTCTGCTTCGCCTTTCTCATATAGAACAGAACAAGGTGGCAATCGGACGGTCGGGAGCGATTCCGCTGCTAGTGAACCTTCTAGAGAGCGGCGGTTTACGAGGCAAAAAGGATGCCTCGACGGCGCTGTACTCGCTATGTTCTGTGAAGGAGAATAAAATAAGGGCGGTGCAAGCAGGGATAATGAAGCCGTTAGTGGAATTAATGGCTGATTTTGGGTCAAACATGGTGGATAAGTCATCGTACGTGTTGAGCGTGCTGGTATCGGTGCCGGAGGCGAGAACGGCGCTGGTGGAGGAAGGAGGAATTCCGGTGCTGGTGGAAATCCTAGAGGTGGGGTCGCAGAGACAGAAGCAAATAGCGGTGGTTATACTATTACAGATTTGCGAGAACAACACCACCTACCGCACTATGGTGGCTCGCGAAGGAGCGATACCACCGCTGGTGGCTCTGTCGCAGTCCGGCGCCACTAGCTCCAAGCATAAGGTCTGTGTCTTAACTCTTGACATTATCCGGGTCATCAGTCGGGCCCATTGCTCCGGTTGTTACTGACGTGGTAATCTCCTCCGCCGCCACGTCAGATCCCTCGTATTATCGCCACCTTATTAATTTCCTTACTTTGGGATTTTGTTTGCCCCATGTTTAGTCTGCAACCAATAATTACATGTTTAAAAAATATTTTTATGGGGAAAAATTAATAAAACTTATTAATTATTTAAACAGTAGTAATAATTGTGATGGGTAGTGTGTGTCTGTGTTGGATTCTTGTCGCTTATTGTTTGTGTATGTGCGGACAGGCGGAGATACTAATAGAGCTTCTGCGGCAACCAAGATCCGGCACCGCCGCTGATCGGGCAACGGAGGTCTCGGCTTAAGCCCCACCACTCACCGTCAGCTTGCCCATTTCATATTATCAAGCAGGGACACAGTCACGTACGTCTCGATACATTAAGGGAAAAAACCAAAAAAAAGAAATGATATTATTGTAAATGTCTTTGATACGGTAAAGCTTTGTAAAATTTGTGATAAATGAAATGAGTTTGGTTTTGTTCTATTTGTGGGTTTGGACAACAACGCTCCTCCACCAGTTCTTCCATTAGTTATCGCTACACATATCTAGAATCCTTCCTTTTTCTGCCATTATAAATAAAATACGACTAACTTTATTTTTTAAAATTAAAGAAATAATTTTCAGTCTAAAGTAACAAAACAAAGACAACAAAAAAAGAAAAGAAAGAAAAGTGAGGTGACAGTTGAAGAGGAAGAAGGGTGGAAGGTTGAGCAATAGTTGGTTTTGGTTTAGTTAAGAAAAGGTTGTTATATCTATAGATATATATATACACATATGATTGATTTGGAAAAGGTCCACATGGAACGCGTGGATGAGGAAATGAGGGGTTAGGGGCAGAGCAACTTTAATTTTTGTATATCTAGAAATTAATATCTAATCTCTTTATTATGGAAAAGCAAATTGATTCCCCTTGTGGGTCCCTCCTTTCTTGACGGCTCTGCCTCTTTTTTCTCTCTTTACGCGCCCTTCCTCTATATTCTATTACGTGTTTATTTTGCCTTTAATTCCTATTCTTCTGTTTTTATGTTTTTTCCATTATCTCTTGGCACTATTAGCGAAGACTTGACTTTTCCCATCAAACCTCGTTATCAAAAGATGGCATTGAATGTGTCTCGAAGCCAAGGAAATTTAAAAAAAAAAAAGTAGTAAAACTGGGGGATTCAGTTTTGTGGAAAGTTGAAACAGATAAAAGACAAGTCAAAGATACAGAGATAACTTCCCCAACATCATATGTTGAAGGGACACAATCCTGCATAGGATTTGGAGCAAACACAAGGCGAGTTCATTATATAGTACTTCAACATGTTCAGTCACAGAACCTAAGATAAAAGTGATGACATACATGGATCCTGCGAGGTGACAGAACATTTTAAATTAATGAAAAATATCAAGGTTAGAGGAAAACTTGTATTTTTACAACGTTGCTGCAAACCAGACCGCGTCAGTAGCTTCCTTTGTTTGTTTTTTTCCCCTTGTACTGTATTTTTGGTGCGTAAGTGATGGTTACTTTTCTTTGTTCATTCAAGCACTAGGTTACTAGTTGCAACCTCTTCATTGCGTCTCCGTTTAGATTAAGCGGCACCGTTTTGAAAATATAATTACAATTTCAGCTTTGATGAGACGAGAGCCGGCCCTTACCATTCCATTACTCTTCTGTATCGCAGCAATATGCACATTCAGCCATTAATTACTTTTTTTTGTTATCTGTTTTGTTAACCAACAGAAAACCATAAAGGGTGCGTGTCTATCAAAACTGCCTGAAGACTTCTTTCAACATGACTAAAACAAATACTTTGCTGAAGGAACACAAGCCACCAAAATATGTATGTAAAAGATGACAGCAGGATTGAAAGACGGCAAGTCGGCAACAGCAAGGGGCGAATGGTGAGGGTTGGGTCTCTCCTCAACAAGACAGCAGCGGATAAGATTATATTATCATGAGTCCTAAATATAAGACAAAGTTTGTAGTGCAAATGACATTACAAACTTTGTCGTATATTTAGGATCGAAAGGAACAATAAAATATCAATGGCTGAGATTCGCCGTTTAATTTAAATGGAGACGCAATGAAGAGACCTCACAGAGGACAAGTAAGGAGAATTCATCCCATCTAGATTTAATTTTTTTTAATTAGTGATTCTTAAATGAAAAAAATCATTTTTAAAAAAAAAATATTAGTTAAGATATTATCTTAATTTTATATTTTCTATCTACTAAAATATTTTTTTTGAAAAACAGAATGTAAAAAAAAAAAAAATCTAAATAGTCTAAATTAGAAAATGAAAATGACACTTGTACTGCAACATAAAAACTAACAAGTACCACTAACAAGCCTTTTAACTAAAACAGAGCACTAGTAGTTAAAGCGTCAGAAGGAAACTAGAAGGATCGAAGTCAACCCATAAGCAGACCACTCCAAATGCCAATGCTTGTTGTGCATGTGATGGACTGTACTTTTATTTTGGTATGAAGTAGCAGATCAGTTATTTTCAGTTGGTTCAAAAATATTTTGTTGTTGGATTGTGACTTGACCTGGTTGTTGAGTAGTGTCGCCTGGTTTTCCATGCGATGGGTTCGGTTCCCCGTTCCCCTGACTTTGTCAAGCCAAGTGGATTCTATAAATTTTTTTTAAATATTTTTCTTCCATTTTTATTTAATGCCGTTGTCCGTTTTAAATAATACTACTAGTATATTATTATTCATTGTTTATTGATTATTTCAAGATTTACACAGGAAGTCATGCCGCCTGTTCCACTTTTCATTTTTACCAAAACCATTCCAGCACAGTAATAAATAATTAAAAATTAAAGGAAGAAAAATCCTTTTTATTGCTAAAGCTTATACTGTCTTTTTCATAGTAAGGAGACCCATTCTATTTGCGCTCATCCAGAATTTATCCAGTGAGTGAGTTAGAACTAACTTCCATTTTCACTTTGCATATTCTCCTCATCTGATGGCTCTTAATAAAGATACCAAGAATCAAATCCACAAGTATCTCATGTAAGATTCCTTGCTATTTTTCTTGTATTGTCAAAGTGTGTGTTACCACGTACGCACATGCCAAGTTTAACCTACACTTATAATTTTGGATAAGTATGTGTTAAGGTGCAAATATGTCTATGAAGAATTTCGATAGGGATACCAAAAAATTTTTGGGTATAAAAATACATTAAAAAATTTCAAAATGGTGCAAAAATGTTATGACCGTTAAGTCAACTAATATTGACCTTTTATCAAACATGTAAATTTAGAAAATATCATGCCGATTTATGTATGTTCATGATTTAGTAAAAATAACGTGGTCTGCATATTTTGAGTGTGTTGTTACTATCTTGCCGTCACATCTTTAGCTCTAACTCTTACTTGGTCTTAGTATTCGATGCCAGGGTCCTATTCAATACCTCAATGGTCAGTATTTTGTGAGCTTGATGCTGTTATTTTCTAATCCGGCCGTTGTCATGTCTTGTTTTTCAATGTGAAAATTCCTTTTTCTAAACACGATTTAGTAACAATTACGAAATGATCCTAGATTTTTTTTTTTTATTAATGTGGCCTTATTATATATCCAGCTGAGTTAGGTCAGACAAGGACACATTGACAAAGATTAAATTTACAAAATGACTACTCAGTCTATTCAACTGTACGTCGCACATATATATTAAAGTTTCTTCATTCTCGATTATGATTTCTTATCTTAAGAAATATTTTGGTGAAGTTTTTTCCTCCTTTGAGGTTGTTCTGGTGTAGAACACAGATGTCCAGCTTGATGGGCTGGTGCTTTGATGTGTACACAACCAGACACTTAGCCAATGAGGTGGGGTGTGTGCACAGTGTGACTGTATGTAAATAGTTCAGAGTTAAAACGTATGTACCTTAGGGTTTCACATTAGTATTTATAGAGTGTACCTTAGGTAGGATATTATGGGTCTGACGTGATCTCCAGTCCAAGGATCCTAACTGCTCAACCATATCTGGAGATATCCCTGGATTATTGGGGGAGTTAGGATCCTCCTTGCTAATAGGTAGGATTGGTTATGCCTCATCTATGGTCGTTGGGCTTTACTGCTATTAGGCCTAATATAGGTCCGTAACAGAGGTGATGTCATTATTTATGCAGGACCAGAATTTAATATTCATGATTGAAAATGGCGAAAGTACAGAAGTATATTATAATTTGTGTAATCAATTTAATTATTCCACCAATGGGGGCGTCTAAAAGAAAACAAGAGAAGGCGACAAAGCACCTTGAATTTTATACTATTTTAGTTCACTTGCATAAAAAAAGAAGGTAACGCTCACAGGTCCCATCTGACTTTACCAAGAAGCTTCTCTACACATCTTAAAACGCAAAAGAGAAAGCAGCACAATGTGTTCCTTTTTTAGTGTTGAGGGTATATTAAACATTTCGTACAGGTTCAACTTACCTAATCAGCCAAATAAATTAATTAAGATATGGAAGTGATCGAATTATTAGTTGGGTTGGTTGCATCACTCTTGATTTGAAGGATTGTCTTATGACCTGTGAGTTCACATATGGAAGCTTATAAGTGAAATATGGTTGATGCTACATTCAAGAGATTTTATTTTATCAAAATAGACTGATTAATTTCTTTATTCAGACTTATTTGTGTTCGTCACATTAATATTTTGGACAAAACAACCTTTTGAATTTATAAATCACACTTCACTTATTAGATTTTTGACATGACATTCGTAACAAATTGAAACAACAAGGAACACAAAGCACCAATTCATTATTACTTAGCTTGTTTATCAATCTATTATATTTCTTGAAAACTTGTAGTAATGGTTTTTTTTTTTTTTAAACAGATTATGTTATTGGTTGGATTTATTTTAACATATCCTATTACTTATAGTTACATTTGGTCCTGTTTTTTTTTTTTTTCAACGGTCAGTTTTTTCAACAATATTAATTATTCAGTATCATTTAGCCTTTATTATTGAAGTCCAAAAGCCATCTTAAAAAAAAAATATCCTTAACGTTCAAAAGCCATCTTTAGAAGGGGGAAAAACTATATTGGAAAATGAAAAGACTTGAACCAATTTATGGAATAATCTAGAGAGCTATCATCCATCTTCATTTGGTTTTGGTTTAAACTAAATTTTTCGCATCATAATTGTTTCTATTCCTTGATACTACCATTAGTTAGGGCCTTCATGTAAAGTTCAAGAAGACAAAATTTAGCCATTTTGTTTTCTTGACTGTAATAGCTTGCAAGAATCAAATTTTTTGTATTCAAATGGATTTGTGTAAAAAGACATCAAGTCAGGTAACTTCGTGGTGGGCATGAGGAGAAAAGCAAATCAAATAGTATTAATTTTTTAAGTGGTTTTTTTATTTATTAACTCTTCTCCTATGGGTTATTTAATGATGGCTAAAGGTGCAAAAATATACATGTGTTTTACCCTCAGTAGCGCCTAACACCAAATGTTTTTTTTAGGTGCAAAAGTGCCCACGTGGTTACAATTTTAGAGCAAAAGTCACATAAAACGTTAGTAGAGAAAATGTTAGTTAAGTTGGTGTTATAATGAAGATGAAATTAAAACGCCAACACACCACAGGGTTTGAGAAATTGAGCCCAATCAAAGAACACAAAGAAGGGAAGCAGTCGCTGATGGGGATGAAGGCGAGAGGGTTCTCGATCAAAGAACGCAAAGAAGGGAAGAAGTCGTTGATGGGGATGAAGGTGAGAGGGTTCTTTCTCCATGATTGATGAAGGTGAAGTTCATCGGCGCAACATGACATGGAGAGAACGCGAGAAGAAGCAAGTTAGTTGTAGCAGTAAAGGATGACGGGAGTTTGTAGCAGGTGTATCTGAAAATTTGAGCTTTAAAACCAATTGTAGCAGTAAAAGATGACGGGAGTATGTAGCAGGTGTATTTGAAAAACTCATATTCACTTGCTACAAACTCCCGTCATCCTTTACTGCTACAGCTGGTTTTAAAATTTAAATTTTCAGATACACCTGCTACAAACTCCCGTCATCCTTTACTGCTACAACTAACTTGCTTCTTCTCGCGTTCTCTCCATGTCACGTTGTGCTGATGAACTTCACCTTCATCCCCATCAGCGACTTCTTCCCTTCTTTGCATTCTTTGATCGAGAACCCTCTCTCCTTCATCCCCATCAGCGACTGCTTCCCTTCTTTGTGTTCTTTGATCGGGCTCAATTTCTCAAACCTTGTGGTGTGTTGGCGTTTTAATTCCATCTCCATTAACACCAACTTAACTGACGTTTTCTGTGACTTTTGCTCTAAAATTGTAACCACATGGGCACTTTTGCATCCAAAAAAAGCATTTGGTGTTAGGCACTCCCAAAGGTAAAACACATGTGTATTTTTGCACTTTTACCCTTTAATGATAGATATCTTGGATTTAGTTGAATCAATGATCGATGTTGAAAGTATGAAAATCTTATTTTGATGTGATTTGTAATCAGGGGTAAGAAACAAAACAAGAAATCTTTCTCTGATTTTTTTCAAAGATATAGTCTTATTGTGTTTTCTTCTTTATAGGATGAATTTCTTGCATATACCATCTCAACAAAGACAAATTCGTTAACATTTGGCAACAATTGGATGTATATGGCTTCATATGTTATACTAAACCTCATTAAATTTACAATGAATGAATTCGGCTCTTTTTTACACCATTAATTTTTTTAGGGTTAAGGTGCAAAAATACACATGTACTTTTGTCAAAATAGCGTCCAGTAGCGAATGTTTTTTTTAGGTGCAAAAGTGACTATGTGGTTACAAAAGTGGAGCAAAATTACCATTGACCGTTAGTTGACCGTTATCTGAAGCTGACGTGGTAGTGGCATCTGACTTCTCCATTAAAATACTGCCACCTGTTACTCATTCTCTCTCTTCACAATTTTCATTTCCTTTTATGCCCTCCCCCTCTCTGATCCTTTTCCCTTTCTCCTTCTTCGTCTTCCCTCTTTCCTCTCAAACGCCAACGGCGACGGCGGCGTCCTCCACCAACAACGGCGGCGTCGTCCTCCCACTCTTGATTGTGCTTTTTTTTTCTTTCCACCAGATCTGAATCAAGCACGACAATAGGTGTTCTTGCTATCATGGAGAAACCGAAAATGGAGATGTTCTACTATCTCGTGTTTGGATATGTTCACCATTTATCAACCTCAGATCTGTGTTCTTGCTCTATCTGGCTAGATCTTGCCCGAATCAGCTCGTAATAGGTGTCTTTGGATCTAGTTTTCGGGGTTTTCTTGTTGATTTTTTTGGATTCGAATTGATTTTTCTGATTAATCTCGTGCGATTTGGTAACATTGTAGAGTATTTTTTGGGATTCCGATGAAGAGCCTCAAGATTTAAGGGTTTCTTCTGGAATTGAAGGGTTTCGTCTTCAAATCAGATCTCCATTTGCTGTAACTCTTTCTTCTCCGACTACTCCCTCTCTTCGCGTCGACTTCACCTTCGTCCTTAATCGAGCCATTGTGCTCTGCATTCTTCTCGTCGTCGCTTACCTTATCTCTCCGTTCTAAGTTGATTCGTGTGTTCTTCATCCCAGGTAAGGTTGCAGAAAGGTGGGAGAGAAGGTCCCTCGGATCTGTCTCTGGTTCGTCTCTCGGGAGGAAGAAGAAGGTCCCTGGTCAAAATGCAAGTTTTGACCAGGGACTTAAATGAAAATTTTAAAAGTTTATAGAGGGACTAAATTGAAATTTTTTGAAATGCATCCGGGGCTGAACTGTAATTTATAAAACATTAATATCAATGTCATCATTTTCAGTTCAGAAAAAGTCAACTAACGGTCAATGGTAATTTTGCTCCACTTTTGTAACCACATAGTCACTTTTGCACCTAAAAAAAATATTTGCTACTGGGCGCTCTTTTGACAAAAGCACATGTGTATTTTTGCACATTAACCCATTTTTTTATCCCATTTGTTGACATGGTATGATTTGTAATGATAGAATTGAGTTTTTTCTTACATCGTTCATCGGTGACTTGGGGCCTATTTGGTACAATAGAAGACCCTCTTGGTACTACAATGAAAAACCACTTCATTTTTAATTGCGGGAAAGAATGTTGGGAAGAAAAAAAATGCAACTAGAATGTTAAGTATGAATCGTTTAAAAAATAAAAAGACACTTAAATATTAACTATAAAATAGTACATGTCAATGTGAAGCAAGTGCATTTGATCCTCAATTGTACTCCTTTCACTTGCCTACAAAAAAAAAAAAAAAAATTGACACTTGAATATTAATTATGAATTGGTTGGAAAATGAAAAGCCACTTGATTTTAAATTGTGGTAAAGATTGTTTAGGAGGAAAACGGTCATTTGAATGTTAATGATGAAGAACTAAGGAAGCATTTAAAAATTCTGAAGTACTTGACAACATTTGACTAATATAAAGTAACTCCATACTTTTAGAAGTTTGGATGCGACATAGAACATATTTCCTATATTTAGATTCCCTAATTTCTTGAAAACACATAATAGATTACACAATGAATGGTGAAGAATTAATTAAATATAAGCATTCAAAAATCTTATTTTAATGACCCCAATTTCTATTTTGAAATTTTAGGCGAATCCCTTCTATAGCATACAATTAACTCGTACTCACCTACAGGTTTTTCAAGAAAGAAAAAAACACATCTTCATAAAATTTCACCTTCATATACAAGGGGTCATGCTATCATCTACATTTTTAAACATGAAGTAGCAAATGGCTGGTATGTACAAGAGATACATTGAATATAGACAATAAGTTGATGTCATGATTTAGTTATGCATAATGTTTTACATAAGAGGGTGATTGAAAACTATTCAACCAACCAATCATTATGTTGATAAATTTAGCTTTTGTTCCTCAAGAAAACAAACAATGACGTGCGATGCATGAACTAGCCAATGAGAAGAGAGGTGACAGATATCCAAAAACCACAAGAACAAAAGGGTGGAATCTATAAACAAATGAGAAGGATGATTCATGAACCTTTTTAATTAATTAAGATAATTTATTTATTCATCTCAAATTAGCAAATTAATATTTTAAATATGCCATAAACAATAAACACTGTTCCGTGCAACACAAGGGGAATAGTATCTAGTTTCAGTATAAAACCTAGAGAGCAAGCCAAAAAAAAAATGAAAACATAAATTAATCACAAAATAAACGTGGCTTTATTGCTTTGTGAAAACCTGCCCAGGTACATCTTACGGCTATATATAACGTGCTTTGACATAGTTGCGAATCTTATACGCCATTGTTTGGTTTTGTTTCCACACACTCCGTGACTGATAATTGCTTTAGTGGTGAGAAGTTTTAATTTAAGACATGCCGTAATCACGGGGGACCCGTATTCACTCACTGCCTTCACATTCTTCCATATTAACCATGTGCAAACACTCACAAATATCCTCCCTATTTCTTGCACATGCCAAAAATATTTTAAAATTGATTACTCATCATGCTCATTCATCATCCCGTCAAACTTATAGCCACCAAGATATTAAAAAAAAAAAAAATCAATTCCATCCTCATTTTACTTATTTTTTATTCAATTCAGATTATATATATACTCCGTATCACTTGATATTGCGTAGAGTATACGAACAGCATGGATAAATATAATTACTTGCATGAATACCGAAAGGATCAGTATATATATACTTGGTTGAGATGCAAGAAGAAGAATAAAAAGCCTTGGTCATTCAAAAAATAAAACACATTGAAAAACACTGGTGATAATGAGGGATGCGATCGAAGCCCAATATCAAGAGCGGGCTTTTGTATGAACCGTTTGTTGGAAGTAATGTGGGCCTAGTACTGGACAACTTGAGCCCAAAAGGAAAACTAGATAATGGATAAACTCCATCCTTATTCCCAATTATACTCTTTTGTTTGAGAGTTTGGATGGAAGGGGAAAGAAAGGGATGGAGGGGAGGGGGGAGAAATGGAGGATATTTCCCCCATTGTTTGAGAGTTAAAAATATAGTAAGGGAAGAAGATGGAGGATTAATGAGTTATTTTTACCATCTTGTCTTTTTCTTTAAAAATTAATATACTTTACAAATAAAATTTTATAAAAAATTATTTATGTAATTTTTATATTCAAAAATATTTTTCCTCTAAAAATATTTTCTCTCTCTAAAAATTATTTCTATCATGTGCATTCCAACAATAGGAAAGAAAAATAAAAAATAACGAGAGTATTTTATTTGAACGGGGTAAAAAAGTAATTAATCTATTTTTCCTCTTAAAACTCCTATATTAGGAAACTTTATTTTTAAAAGAAAGAGGGTTTTGGGGATTTGTAAAAATCCTTGATTTCCCCTCTTATTTTTAAAACTTGCAAATAAGGTTTTTTTCCCTCCTTTAGAAAATCTAATTTCATTTAATTTAGGAGTAGAAGACGTAGGAAAAGTTAGAAGGAATTAGCATATTAATTATATTTCTAAAAAAACGAAGGGGGTATAGTTTTTGGAGGAGGGGATAATGAAGAAAATGAAGGGCATTTATTCTGAGATCTCCGACAAGGACAAGAAGTGGGCATCCGATACCCAACTTAAAAAAGGATTTAGCTCAGTCTTTAACAGCAAATTACTGCTTTCACCAGAAAGTACCACATCTAATGCTGATCTAATTATACTTTTATTTTCTTAGAATAATAAAGAAAGGGGTGATCAAAGGTACTTGTTCTAAAAAAGGCTTGTGGGAGATGTATCCTCATCGCAAAGTCTCAATTCAAATTAGTCCAATAATCGAACCATGTGATTCAGAAAATGCGTGAGACGTGTATGACCCAAAGTGGTTTTTTTTTTAAATGTTGGATCTTATGGTTTATTTGGAAACAACGAAATAATATGGTTTTTAATTATAATGATCCTAATCCTATTGATGCCATTGCATATGCAAGGAAAAACAATTTCGACTTACGGGTGAACTGCGATAAAAAGCACGAAATTCGGAGGGTCAAATGGTTGGTCCTACTCATATAGGTTCTTGGTCCCCTCCATCGGTTGACAAGCTTAAATTTAATTGCGATGGGGCCTTTTCGGCTAATACTACTGGTGCTACAATCGATGTCATCTGTAGGAATCATTTTGGTGATTTCAAATGGGGCTTTGTGGATAAGGTGAAATCCATCTCTACATTTATGACTGAAGCTTTAGCTCTGAAGAGGGCACTGATGCTCGTTGTTGATCTCGGTCATGATAATGTTGTTTTTGAAACAGACTGTTGTTTTCTTCTTGATTGTGTCAATGCTAAATCTCCAGATATGTTTGACTGGAGGAGTAGGAGCATTATTTTCGATATTATATGTCTTTTGGCGACCAAGGTTGGGTTCTCTCTATCCTTTACCCCGGGGTAATCGTGCCACGACCTTATTGCGAGATGCTTATAAAAGGGTGTCTTTCGATTGGGTGAGTTTTACAACCAACACCTTCTTTGCTGTCTCTTCTAGCCTTGGACTCCCAGGAGGCGGATGCCGTTCCTCGTGATGCGCCTCTCCCCAATCACTTATTGAATGAGGATTGCTTGTAGTTTGTTTATTTGTGTGTATTATGTTTTGTTTGTAATTCATAGACTTGTCTGTTTCTTGCGTTGTTGTTTTCTTGTTGTTGTTTCCTTTTTTGTTTTGCGTTGTAATCATTTTGGCGTATTAATATAAGTATTCTTTGACAAAAAAAAAAAAAAGAGGTTTTTTTGGGGGTTGGTTGTCACCTAGCTAATAAAAATGCAAAACAAAAGTTCACGGACAATATTAAAAGAAGCTGACGAAAGATACATATAAATTTAGGAGTTGTGTGATGGAATGGCCTAAATCGACGTTTATGTTGGAAAGATGGATGAAATTGGGAATGTGGGACGTGGAAGACAATCACGGTGGCTGCCAAGTTGGAGCGTGATAAGCAATGAAATGTATTTGCTTTAAGTTTGTGTTTAGATTATGTTTTAGAAAATAACTTTTACGATTTACGATGATAAGCATGTGAGAGTAGTTTTGTCTCGACTTGCGGAAAATGGCTTCCGATACCACAGTTTCAGAGTTACCCAAATACTCATCACTTATGCTGGGCCGCAGGGTATCACAATATATGTGTATGTTTGGATTAATTTTTGAAATATAACTTTTATGATTTATGATATAAATATGTAAGATGGGTTTTATCTCGGTTTACAGAAAAAAGATTTTGAAACTAAAATTTTATTATTTTCCAAACATGCATTTTCCCTAAAAAATACCCTTACATTCCATCAAGTTTTAATTAGCAGAAATATTGGGGAAAAAAATATTGGGGGCAAGTCATATTTCTCTAAGCAAAGCTAGCCATAATCCTGTATAATCTTATACTCATGTTAGCTTACTTTTAAGTAATTTTATGTCGTGGGATATGTGATACGACATGTGGAATAGCTTTCAATTCAATTCCACATGACTGGCTACCCACAGCTAAACTGTTTGATTCTTTTTATTTATTACCTCCAGTCCTAATTATAGGACCACTTTTATAGTGTAATTTGTACTACAAAAGTGGTCCTATAATCAGGACCGGAGGGAGTATTTTTAAATGAATGCAATTCAGTCATGGTGTAAAAGCTAACAAGCTGTTAGAGAATGGACCTGATTCAATACATTGGAATGGAAACGATGGAAGCACAGGTTCATCCAAGAAGGCAACTTGTCTTGGAGTCATCCCTTCTTATCACAAGGGTTTCAATTAACAAAAATACAAATTTAAGCAGGATATATACATTGTTTGTTATGTTTAAAATTATCAATTTTATGCATTATCAATTACATCATGATATAATTTTTACCTTATCTGATAATTACTGTTGTATCTGTATAAACACACTCTGATCATCAACATGTGACATATTTGATTTTGTTTTGGAGAAATTAATGAAGCTAAATAAATTATTTAATCATATCATATGTTATGTATTATTAGATTATACTCCCTCCGGTCTTAATTATAGGAATTATTTAACCGATTTTGGGGGATTAAGGAGAGGAGTTAAATTAGTTAATTTTACTCATTTTCCTAAAATGCCCTTATATAAATTTAAAATGACATAAGTAAAAGTGAATTATAACACCGTCACATATCTCTCCGACCAATTTTCCTTTTCACACGTTTTCTAATTGAAATAATGGTCTTACTATATAAATATATATGAGTGTATATATATGTGTATACATATAGATCTATCTACACAGATATATACACACACACCCATATATGTTTATATATATGTGTGTGTGTTTGTGTATGTACACACACATATATCTACACACATAAACACAGATATACATATATATGTACACACATATATACATACATATATATAAATGCTCCTAGTAATAAGTATAAATAGGGGTATTATAGGAAAAAAATTACAAAAGTTAAAACTTGCTCTTATAATTAGGACCAAAACCAACTCTAAAATGTGTTCCTATAATTAGAGTCGAAGGGAGTACTTTATATCAGTTTATTAGTCAAACTAATTACTTTGGGTACAAAAATAAAAATAAAAATATTTTAAAGTAATTTAATTAGCTTCTTTAATTTCTTTAAAAAAGACAATTTTATCTCATGTTTAGAAACAGATGTTATAGTTTGTTACTGTAATCTTATTACAAGTACGGTTAACTTCAGTAAACTGGACAGCTTTATAAAGACGAATAAAGTCAAATGCGCACTGATGGATAACCAATGTTTGAATTTGGATTGTGCCACTTAATTGGATGGAAGAACATTCAAGGAACCGGACCACAAAAAACGTAGGCATTTCAGTTTTCAAATACTGCTGCTTTAGGTTATTAGAGTATATGTAACTATTTGTTTTTCACCTCATCTCTTTATTCATAATGTTTTATTTGTTCCTTCTTTTCGATTTAACCTCATTTCAGTTTCAAAATTGACTCAGTGCTTATCTTGTGATGTTTCATTTCAGAAACTTCACTGCCATATTCAGCACCTTCCTTCCAAGAAGATGATTGGTTCAGCTGATGTGTTCGAAGGGCTTTACATCATGAAACAACATGCAAATTCACTCATTGGTAATGTCTCCACCAAGCGTGCATTGTTTGCCAACAAAGAGATGAATGAGGTTTAAATGGGGCCTGACTACCAGACCGAGGAACAGAAGTTTTATTAAACAGAGTAATTGACTCAACTGATGGAAATCCAAGCTCTCTTTCTTGTTGAGTTACTAAAGAAAAAACTCTATTAATATCTGGTAAAGGATCTATGAGCATAACTTGTGACTTAACAGTAGTAAATCGGTCACTCAATCCCTTTAAAAAACGTATGACATAGTCCTGATCCATATGCTTTCTATACATATCAATAGCACCACAATGACAACGTGGAGTGCAAGAACAAGATATAACAGGACGAAGAACCAGAAATTCATCCCAAAGAATCTTGAGTTTAGTAAAATAGTCACTTACTGATAAGTCACCTTGCTTGACACTTTGAATGTCTTCTTGTAAATCTGCTAACCGAAGGAGGAGAGAGAGAACGAGTGATCCAGCTGAGAACCATCATATTCGACCTCTCCCAAGCAGAATAGAGTGGATCGGTCTTCTGAGGAATGGATGAAGAAGAATCGATGAAACAGGTCTTGTTCTTGGATACAAGGGCCATTCTCATTGCTCTAGCCCATGAATGATAATTTTGACTGGATAGAACCGGTGAAACTAAGATCAGAGAGGGGTTTTCGTTGGGATGGAGGTAATAAGGATGCTGAATGATCTGAGTGGAATCTGAAGAAGGATTGGTTGAAGCATGGCCATTATTACCGGCGAGAGAGGAGGACGAGGTCGTCTGAGCAGTTTCCATAAGAGAAGGAAATTGAACAAGCTAAACCAGATCGGTGGAAAAAAAAAATCGAATCAAGAAATTGAACAAGAAATGGAGAATCGGTGACTGAAACGGAAAAATGAAGCCTCCAAGAAACAAGATTGAGGACTCCGATCAGAGAAAGCACGGTGGAGAAATGAGAAAGGTGAGAGCGAAGGCTAGGGTTCGAAAGGATGAAAGCCTCGAAAATGACGGTGAGCGGAAACTAAGTCAGTTTCATTCTAACTAACTCTTAACTATTTACATGAAATAAACTATTTAAGCAATTACAAACAAATGGTTACATATACTCTAATAATATAGGTCACCTAATTAAATTTGCAACAACCAGAGGGTCCACGAGGGCATTTAATGTAAAGTAAGTAGCCACTTAACTGCTTCTTTTTCTATTTTACATCCTGCTTGGATCCGAAGAAAAATTGGGAGAAAAGAAAGTAAGAAGAAAGAAAATGAAGAGAAGAGAAGAATGGGAAGAAAATATCACTTTCTCTCTGTTTTTTTTTTTTAAATATAAGACATATTTATTTAATTTGATTAGGCTAAAAAAATTGATTAAATTGGTTGATATGACATATATTTTTTAAAACACTATAACAATCTTCTTTAATTCCTTCATTTCCTCTCCTCCTTGATTATGGTTGAGGGAATATCAAAATGGGTAAATTAAGAAAACATTGACAAATATAAAATCTATGTCTTACATTTAAAACAAAGATTGATTTTCTAAATATGTTTTATATTAAGGATTGGAGGAGTATCACGTGAGAGAAAGTAGAGAGAAAAGAAAATGAGTAAATATCATAATGACTAAAATATCTAATTATGAAAATTTAGCAAAGCAAATAATGTTATTTTTCCAGGAATTACTTATAAACATTTCAATTTTCTTGCAAACATACATTCATATATTGAGAAGGAAGTAAAATAATTGAATAATATAGATGATTCATTTTTGGATTAAGGTGGTCAAATAACTTTCAACTTTTTTTAAAAAATATAACATTAATCATAAATTATTTTTTGGAGCAAAGTAACCATGACATTAATAATCCATTAACGTCTGTTATTGTGAGTTTTTAAATAAAATGTTACGATGCTAAAATAGCCATTAACTTATTTCAAAAGTGTAAAAGTAACCATAAACTTTTTTTAAATGTAAAAAGTAACTAAAATGTGACTTCTTGAATATTAATTCATTAGTTTTTCTTTTATCAACTTTTGTATTATGACTTATGAGTGTTTTATCAATTTGGGGATTAAAATGACAAAATTAAAAAAAAAAAGATTCTTAAACTAATATTCAAGAAGTCACTTTTTTAATTTTGGAGAGAATGACAAAGAGAAAGAAACTTATCATCCTAATTCCAAAAGCTAAATCATTGACCTTAGAAGTACCGTCATCACAAATATTGAAGCAATCTCATAACCAACTATGAGGAGATTATAAGAGAGGATATCTGAGAGGAAATCAAGGAGGCATGGAAGATTGCGTATGCGTTTGGTAGGGTTGAGAAAATCCACATTACTATTAGTCATCTCATAATTAAAATCAACTTGCATTCCAACTAGCATAAGCACCAACAAAAAAACTTATGAATTAACGTTTTAAAAGTCACACATTGTTACTTTTTTTTCCAAAAAAAAATTATGGTTGCTTTTGTATTTATAATATAAGTGAATGGCTATTTTAACACATTAATATTTCATTAAAAAGCTCACGGTAACAGATATTAACGTCATAGTTACTTTCACCCTTTTTTATAATGTTTATGGTTACTTTTACTCTAAAAAATAATTTATAGTTATTATTACACTTCAAATTTTTTTTTTGAAGGTTATATAAGTACTTTGCCCTTCACTTTTTTTTTTTTAAATTATAATATTGCTTATACAATACTCCTTCCAACCCTTCATTCATCTTTAGATATAGAATCTTTTATAGTGTGCATGCTATTTTATTAGCCATTTTCTAGTGAACAAAACTTATGTCACCACATCCAATGCTTTATAAATCTCAACTATTTATATGTCATCATAAATTTAATTACAACCCATTATTTTTTAAGTACTCCTTCTGATCCTTATTATAAGACACCAACTAATAAGTTTATTTGGTCTTATTTATAAGGCACTTATGTATTCTCAATGAACATTAATTATTTTTTTTCCATGTATACTCATAACTAATAAGGGATGTGGGTGAGAGTAATACTTAATATCACTCTCGTTCTATTTATAAGTCCAGTTTGATCAAATCTCACATACCAAGGAGAGTTAGGTATCTCAATAATTATGGAGCAAATTTCCAATTTTACCCTCATTTATGAATGAGTACCTTTTAAAATTTATTGTTAAAACTCTCTCATCTTTTTCTCTTTCCAACATGGCTAGCCAATCTCTCTCATCCTAATTAATATAGGCAAAATTGTCACAATCTCATTTATTTGGTCAAAATAGACTTATAAATATGACCAAATTTTTTGGTCAAACTGGACTTATTATAAATTTGACCAGAGTGATATAATATTAGAATTTAATACAATTAGTAGGGGTAATATTGAAAATGACTTAGATTCTATGACAACTTTATTGACTTTAACTGTTTCTATTGGTTTGTGAGAATAGTTAGTTGGTGCCTTATAATAAGGACCAGAGTGAGTAAATGATAATACGAGAAACACAGACAAATGTCGAGGTCCAACTGTCCAAGTGTTTCTCTTTATCAAATATATCCCTATTTAATCAATGTAAAAGTGAATAAGTAGAGTCTACTATTGTCTCATTTTCTACAGTTAAACTGAATAAAGATATATCTGATAAAAAACATAATCTTAAAAAAAATTAAAGCTATTGATTACCTTTAATCACTTTCTTAATTCACAGGATTCCATTGAAAAACTCTTATATCTAAGACACATGGGAGTAATATCTAATCTAAATTAGTTTTTAGGTCTTACAACAAACAAAAAGTTTGAATTATTATTTTTTAAAATTATCACTGTGCAATTTACCCATTATACATATAGGCTCGTTCGATTTTGCATTAGAAAAGTACGTTCAGGTAAGTCAAGACAAACTTCTTCTCACAAACTTATATTGTATATCGTAAATCACGTTGAAAAAGCAGTTTCTACTATTAATCCAAAAATTCATATAATATTGATCATAGCTCAAAGTAAGATAAGGAGAACCATGTTGCCGCTGAAGACCCATCCAAAGATGGGTGCCTCATTCTTATATAATACTCCTCTTGTCTTTAATATAGGACATAGTGAGAAAGTTAATTTCGGTTCTAAATAGAAGATACAATTTTTATTTTTTCCAACAATTTTCTAATTTACTTATATTGATACCCTCTCAACAATAATTAAGGAGGAGAATTAATGAAAAAATTAAAGAAGAGGACTAAAATATTTTAGAAAATACGTATCATATTAATTAACTTCTTAAAAAATTATGATAGCTAGGATATTATTTTCCATTAATATAAAAAGCTAAGGAAGCATTATTATTGTCATGGAATTATTTGTCATCAGAGTTATCCCATGAAGGAGTTTCTGTGGCAGAATCAGATCGTTCCAGGAACTACTTTCCATTCCAAATGTCTTCGTGCAACTCTATTTTGGATTCAAAATTCTGAGTTGCAACAATCAAACTGGAAGCATCAACTGATCATCTACTGTGTCAACAAATGTTTCATACACCTCCCTAAAGATTCCTTTCTAGGACTTACTATCACTTGACAGAAAATCTTAGTGCTACTCTTTGCTTTTTCATCAACGAGATCGAAGGACCTAAATATAAGCTTGTGTGAATTCTTCTTTAGTTGGGTACAATATATCTTTAGATATATGTAAATGATTTATGTTGTAAAGATTAGAACATAGTTGAAAATAGCTTCTACATTTTCATTCAATCAGTTGAAAAAGAGTTACACCGTACCAGTCCTTTAAACCAATATTCCCTCTATTCAATGTGGTGGATAAAGAGGTGAATTTCGAGTAGATAGGAAATTTACATTTTCTACCAAGAGTATTGTTAAATAAATATTAATCATATCTAAGAATTTATACTGAAAAAATAGAACTTATATTAAGAAATAAAAGGTGAAAACAAGACGTATATTTGTTATTAGGTTAAGGGGCAATTTTCCTTTGTAAGTTTTTTTATGGGCAATTTTGATTTTAAAGTGTAAAAAGAGAACAATTTTACTGACATTTATCCCAATTAACTTTGACAATTAACTGATTAAAATATGTTAAGTTGAAAATCCACATGTCATCTATGTCATTTTAACTAAGAAGTAAATTTACGCTAGAAGTATTAAAACTAACTTTAAAAAATGAATTCGATGACATATAGATTTATTGAGTATATTTTCACCTTAACAAAAGTGTCGTGAACATACATATACACTCCTAACTCAGTATATTTAGTCAACTAACGATAAAAATTAATTAGGATAATGGTTATGACAAAATTACTTATTTTTTACACTTTCAAGACAAAATTGCCTCTTCACCCATTATTATTTAATCACGGAAGAAGTAAAGTACTCCCTAAGGAAGCCAATTAAATTACTTTAGAGTATTTTTATTTTTTTCTTCAACTAATTAGTTTAATTAATAAACTAATATATAATCTAAGGATACACAATATATGAAATTATTAAGTAACTTATTTAGCTTCCTTAATCTCTCCAAAAAAAGTCAACTAACTCTTATAATTAGAACTGGAGATAGTAACATTTATAATCTTGCCGCCTTCTTTTCTTTGCAAAAAAAATAAAAAATTTGCCGCCTTTGTAATATGTGATTGATGTTATTCTCCAACCATTTCGCTCAACTTCATGGGTTGCCAATGGTGTTTAACTTATTTATCATCCACTCGTAAGTATCTAATGCCTGAAGATACTCATATCATTATTAACCTTTTTATCAACACCACTCGAAAAGTATCTCAAACTTCAACAATCGCTTTCCAAGCAGATGGTTAATACTTGTTTTAATACCTCTCGCGTAAATTTACTTTTTAGTTGTTGTATTAGGTTAATACTTGTTTTAATATTTCCAAATTTACTCCTATCTTCTACTTATTGTATTAGGGGCTAGAGTCTTATAAACTAGTTCCTATTTTAACATTTTCAAGCTTCAGCTTACCTATATTATCCAAAAAAAAAACAAGAAGATACTCCTATCATGGAATGGAATATAGAAATAAAAAAGGAAAGCATATATGTAACCAAAAAGAAAAAGAAAGCACATTGTATTGAAATATAAATTATAAATTACTTACTATAAATACAAACAGCGCTAGCCGCATCAGAGGATGAACACGTGCCGATTCCTATCCCTTCACACGTCACATGCATAACCATCCCAGGCTCCCAGCCCAACGTAGACCACACCTCATTCGCCACGTGTCCAGCTTTGGTGCATTAAATACAAACTGCAATTCTCAACAGGACCCTTCTGCTTGGATTGAAGACTTGAAGTGGAGCCTCTTTTCTTCGAATAAATAAACAATACAGTAATTAGGGAAAGGAATGGTTCTTCAGCGTGCACCTCTAGCCTCTAGAGCATATACTGGCCGGATCTATCTATCCACGAACGCTACTGATAAAGCCACGCGCCTGCCAGGGGCACGCGCTACTGTGCGAGGGCTATTTCGAGCTGGCGAGCCAAGTAGGCAGGAGCACTCAGATGAGGTAGATGACCCTCCGTGTCTAACCACTGCACCGTGGTCCGACCGCCCAAGTGTTCCTTCATGTACGTCGCCACCTCCGCCGGCACTGAGACATCCCTCGCCGTCTGCATAATACAACACGGCGCCTTCACTAATTCTAAAATCCCTCTCAGATCGCTGTTAAAAACCGTCTGAGACACAAACAGCGATATGTCGGGCCTCATGTTGAACAGGGTCCTCGTGAATTCTCGGACCGCCGCCGGCACGTCCGCTCCGACTGCCAGGGGCGCGAAACCGCTAGCCCACGCTTCGTAGTTATCCTTCATTGCAGAGAACACTTGTTGGATTTCTGCTTCCTCGAAACCTCCGTGATAATCACTGTCGTTTAGGAATCTGAAAAGGAGGGCGCAAATTAAAGGTGGAAAAAGGAATTGAAGGCACGGGAACCAGAGGATGATGGTTCGGATCGTCACCTGGGGGAAGCGCCGATGAGGATGAGTTTGGTGAAGAGTTCGGGTCGGCGAATGGCGGCGAGCATTCCGATCATGGCGGAGATGGAGTGACCGACGTAAGCGCAGTGAGTGACACGAAGAGCGTCAAGAATGTCCAGGAGGTCGTCGACGTAGGCGTCGAGGGTGGAGTATCGGCGGAAATCGAAGTGGTCGGGGTTAACACTGCCGGCGCAGACGAGGTCAAACAGAATGACGGTGTAGCGGCGAGTGAAGTAAGGAAGGATTCGCTGCCAGGCAGATTGGTCGGTTCCGAAGCCATGGGCAAGGACGAGGACCCTGTCGCCGGAGCCTTCGACGCGGACATTCAGAGCGTCGAGGATGGAGGTGCCCATAGTATTGGGGGGAGGGATAGAAAGTTGAAACCGAGAGAGATGTGAGAGAGAGAGAGAGAGGGCGTGTCTTAATTTGTTTGATGGGAATCAAATGGGAGTGAAGAAGAGGAAGCTATTTGTCCAAAAAATAGAAGAGGAAGCTGGGCGCCTGGCGCGAGGCAGCTAGGAAAGCTATGGCCGAGTGGAGAAAATAAGGCGGGTGCGTTTGTGGGGGTTTGGGTTTTCTGTTTTATCTCTGGTTTTTTTTTTTTCAATCCCCCGCCTATTTGCTTGGGCGCTGTTTTCGCGTTATAAATTAACAATTTATGTTTTTTAAGTTATAAATAATAAAAATAAGTACTATGAATTATTTTTGTATTATTTGATTTAAGATTTATAAAATATCACGCTGATTTCTTTTTTCTTTTTTTGCCAGACTCCCTGATTACTTATAAGACGTTATTTAGCTTTCTATTTTATTCCTTCGATTCCAGATGATGCATGAGATTCTGAATTTTAATTATTGGTTTGTTTGATGAATCAAAATTATATTTTTATTTCTTTGGGAAAATTGCTTATAAATCCCTGTTTCAAAGTTTATTTATGAAATGGGACTTGAGATCATGTAAAGGTATAAAATCATTGAGTGTGAATAATTGTTATAGGAAAAAACAAAATTGCCCTTAAGAAAAACATTCCCTTTGTACAATCTCTTCCGTGAACCAAACATTCATCATTAAAACAATTCTCCTCCATCAGTGTTGATTTCATCAGAGAGCCCTCAATGAGGTTTAGCTTGAAAAACCATCGAAGCAAATCAATAATCTTCAAGCACAAACATAATAAAATATAAAAATATTCAATCTCAATAATATCAAACCTATATATAACCAATGAAGCTAAAAACAAAAAATAGTGTCGTGAATCTATCGAAGATCTACAATAACTGAAGTCACTATCAAGTTAAAGGCCATATTCTTTAGATATGTGAGAAGAAATACAAAATAAGATACATCAAGCAAAGTCATCGTCTTGCTTCTACCAAAAAGAAGGTGATGAGGATTGAGGAGAAGACGAAGAAGGTTGAAGGATCGGAAACCTAGGTCTTTGAAGGTGGAGGTGCATGTATTAACAAGGAGCCTCATCTTGAGGTGGAAGTGGAGAAGATGGAAGAGGCGAAAATCACTAAGTGAAGTAGAGAGAGGTTATCGTTGATGGTGGTGGTGTCGCGATACCGTTGATTTGGGGGGGGGGGGGCGATGGGGTAATGACATCAACAAGTGAGACGGTTGATGGTGGTCATGCATCTATTGTTATAAAAGTAGAAGGACCACAAGCTTGAAGATGCAGAGGGACAAAAATCAATTGTGGATCAAGAAATTTAAAATCTTGATTTTTGTTTTTTGTTTTGAAGATTGATTATACAAAAGGAATATGTATTTAAGGAAAGATAAATTGCATAAAAGAAGATGATTTGCACATAGGAAGATGAATTGCATATAGGAAAATGGTTTGCATATAAGGAAAAATGGTTTGCACAAAATGTAATTGCACATCAAAGACTAATTTTGCATATTTGGAAAATGGATTGCACATAAGAGATGATATTTTATACTCCCTCCGGTCCTAATTATAGGACATATTTAACCGATTTTGGAGAGATTAAGGAGAGGAGTTAAATTAGTTAATTTTACTCATTTTCCTAAAATGCCTTTATATAAATTTAAAAGGGTTAAGGAGCAATTTTACACATGAGCTTTTCCCCGAGGCGTCCGACCACGTGCTTTTTTCGGAGCAAAAGTACACACGTGGTTACGTTTTAGGAGCGCCAAGACCACGGCGATTAGTTGGCCAGTTAGTCAACCGTTAGCTTGGATGGAACGCCGACGTGGCGTGACGTGGCGCTTATTTGACCGACACGCTAACATGGACGCCGACGTGGATGCGACGTGACGCCGATGGTAGGGAAAAAAAAATTTACCATTTTGCCCTTAGTTTTAAATGAAAATTGTTGGGCGCTCCAGAAACGTAACCACGTGTGTACTTTTGCTCCGAAAAAGCACGTGGTCTTTGGACGCTCCGGGGAAAAGCTCATGTGTAAAATTGCTCCTTAACCCAATTTAAAATGATATAAGTAAAAGTGAATCAACAACCTGCCACATATCTCTTCGACCAATTTTCCTTTCCACACGCTTTCTAATTGAAATAATGGTCTTACTATAGATATACATATGTGTGTGTGTGTATATATAGATCTATCTACACACACCTATATATCTACACACAGATATATATATGTGTGTGTGTGTGTGCACATATATATATCTACACATATATATAGACACACACATATACATACATATATATTTTTATAGACACACACACATGTGTGTGTATGTAGTGCAACCCACATAAATATACTTACCAAAAACCAAACACACTTAGAGAATAAAATATGGGTATTTTAGGAAGTAATTGACAAAAACTAAAAAGTTGTCCTATAATTAGCACCAAAACCAACCCCCAAATGTTGTCTTATAATTAGGACCGGAGGGAGTACTTAAGAAGAATGATTGCATAAAAGGAAGAGCGTTGCATATAAAGAAAGATTATTTGCACATAAGGAATAGCATTAAAGGAATATTATTTGCATATAATGTAATTTGCACATTGGACTAATTTTGCAACATAAGGGAAGATGGGTTGCATACACAAAGAAAGGCATATTGCACATCAAGGAAATATATATTGCATAAAGGGAATGTTTTCATTAAGGGTAATTTTATCTTTTTCCTATCACAATTATTTAAACTCAAAAACCCCACACCTGTACAAGATTATAGGTCTCAATTAACAAATAAATTTTCAAATAGAGATTTACAGGAAATTTTTCCTATTTCTTATTTGCTAAAAATAATTCTATGCTTCTTAAATTAAAGGTTAAATCACATGTAACGTCTTTTACATCAAATTGCATATGAATTATTTTTGTACAACACTTTCACCACCCATGTATAGCGCTTTTCCTGAATTCTATAAGTAGATATATGACAAACCGATTGATTAAGATTGAGACTTTGCGACTAAGATACCTCTCCCTAGCTAGATTATTTCCTTCAACTCATTCTATAGCTCCATAGGTTCAGTTGGAAATTGGATTTTCTTTTAGGAAAATCCCCCTTAGGACTTAAGTAATCAAAAATTTGTCAAAAAATGTCTAAAGAAAAGCCAGACGTCTAGGGCCTTTTTATGGTATTATTTCAGAAAACGTTGTAACGATATAATTGTTAACGTGTACTAATTTAGTTGTTAGTATATTGTTATTAACTTCTACTGATTGATTTAGTTGTTAATGTTGTACTGGTATAGTTATTAACGCTTATGAAATAATATCAGAAAATACCCTAAGACCTTTTTTGATATGTGACTTTTTCTTAGGCCTTTTTTGACAATTTTTTGGTTACTTAGACCCTGAGGGGTATTTTCTCTCTCTTTTTTGCCCGCAGAAATTGGAATATCATACCACCAGGTACCTCATGTTATTGTCATAGTTATTAAAATTGGACCGGCAGGTGCGACCACAAAACTGTCAAACTGGTCATCTAACTGATCCGGTCCGACTCTGGATCATTATTTATTTAGAATTTTCGAACTTCAAAAATTCATATATAATTCTACATAATAAAAAAAAAATTATAAATTAAAACTCTATGAAAAACTTAAGATGTCTACTTTATAATCCAAAATGAATCACTAAAAATTATTATAAATTGATCTTAAAAAATTATTAAATTCTAAAATTATTTTAAAAAATATTATCATTCAAGTTCATTTATTCACATGTCTAACCTTGATTGGTTCTGGTTTGACAATGATATGACCCACTATCCAAATCGATTTAGTTACCTGTCCGGATTTAATAACGTTGGTTATTGTGAAATGGGATTAATATACGTAAATTAATTAATCAACTTTTAACACGGATGTTCCGTGTTTGTAAGAATTTATCTATTTGGTCGAATACTCTTACAATCTCTACACTTCAGACTAAAATTGAGAGTGCGAGTGTTCTTTTTTTTTTTTTTCCGAGTGGGTGGGTAAGTAGATGTGGGCATGTGACACACATGTATGTGGAGGCCTTCCCACCACCCCCACCCCACCTCCTCATAGTTAGAAAACTGAACGATGGGCAACAACATTTTTTTTCCCATATGCACAGGGTGGAAAAAAGGCTTTTAAGACCAGACAAAACAGGTATATTAGGACCGGATCCGCAACAGGTCTTGTTCCATGCGGTATTAAAAGTCTCCCTATTAAGACTGGACTTGTAACCGGTCTTAAAGAAATTCTTTTAGACCAGACATTTTAAACATCGGGTCTTAAAAGTGTTTCAAAAAAAAAACTCAAATGAAACAACCGGTTCCAAATCACCAGATCTGACGACATTTTGAATGTTCCTCCGTCATCAACAACGGAGAACCAAGAGAAGATTGGAAGCAGCAACAACAAGAAAAACAAAAAAAGATGATTACAAAGTCCAAAAATAAACAAAAATAACAAGAAACATAAATCATTCACCATGAAAATCGAATTTGAAGTCCAGATCTACAAAAAAAATCACAAGCTTAAAGCAACCAAATCGAACAGATCCTCTTGTCGGTGCTAGCAAAGCTTCAAGCAACCAAAATCGAAGTCCAGATCTGAGCAGGAGCGATCAATGTAGGAAATAAACAGACTTAAGCAAGAAGAGATCTGGGTTTGATTTCAAACCGGATCTATGCGAAGGCGGAGTGGAAGGGCCCATAGATCGAAGAGGAAGGAGCCGCCGTCGTCCAGAATCCTCAAAGTAGTACGCTTTCACTGTTGCTGAGGATTGGAGTCGACGACATCGCAAAACCCTCGAAGCATCTCACCACCAACGTTGCTAAGGATTTGAATGTGTGGCTCTTGGGATAACTTACAAAGATTGCGAGTAGGTTAGAGGAAGCGGATGACATTCTTGCTGAGGATTTGACCCGTGAGGCTCTTGGGACACTCATTGAATCTATAACTAAGCAAATGTTATATCACCAAGAAGACAAAGCAGACTTACGGATTTAACAGGTTTAGCGAATTTAGTTTTTTTTTAACACTTTTAAGACCGGTTTTTTAAAACAACCGGTCTTAAAAGTATTGAATCTATAACTAAGCAAATGTTATATCACCAAAAAGACAAAGCAGACTTACGGATTTAACAGGTTTAGCGAATTTAGTTTTTTTTACACTTTTAAGACCGGTTTTTTGAAACAACCGGTCTTAAAAGTGTAAAAAAAATAAAAAAATTTGACTGGTGACAATTTCGTAAATATAGAACACTTTTAAGACCGGTTGTTTTAAAAAGCCGATCTTAAAAGTGTTTTATATATTTACGAAATTGCCACCGGTCATTTTTTTTTTACACTTTTAAGACCGGTTGTTTAAAACAACCGGTCTTAAAATTGTTCTATTTATTTACGAAATTTCCACCAGTCTACTTTTCAGACCGAATCTTTTATAATCCGGTCTTAAAAGTCTTTTATATATTTACGAAATTGCCACCGGTCATACTTTTAAGACCGAATCTTTTATAATCCGGTCTTAAAAGTGTTATATATATTTGTTGGAAGTTAAGATTTAATTAGTTAGCGTATACGATTATATTGTGAAATTATCTTAATTAAGTTATTAGAGAGATTTTAGGAATTAAGTTAGCAGATCATGGTTTTTTGAATTTCGTAATTAAATTCTGATTGTAATCATCTTAATTAAGATGTTAGAGAGATTTTAGGAATTAAGTTAGCGAGATCATGGTTTTATGAATTTCGTAATTATATTCTTGATTATAATAATCTTAATTAAGTTCTTAGAGAGATTTTAGGAATTAATTTAGCGGATCATGGTTTTTGAATTTCGTAATTATATTCCCGATTGTAATCCCTAGATTATAGGAACCGCCTAGGTCAGAAGATTATTTATTTATTAGCATTTGTATATAATTTCAATTAAGCGAAGGAATAAATCATCGCATTCTCGGACTCATCTCTGATCAGCGTCTTCTCACAATATTTACGAAATTGCCATCGGTTATACTTTTAAGACCGGATATTTTATAGTCTGGTCTTAAAAGTATTCTATATATTTATGAAATTGCCACCGATCATACTTTTAAGACTGAATCTTTTATAGTCCGGTCTTAAAAGTGTTCTATATATTTACGAAAGTGTCACCGGTCATATTTTTAAGACCGGATCTTTTATAGTCCGGTCTTAAAAGTGTTCTATATATTTACGAAAGTGTCATCGGTCATATTTTAAAGACCGGATCCTTTATAATCCGGTCCAAAAAGTTCTTTATATTTACGAAACTGCCACCGGTCATACTTTTAAGACCTGATTCTCTATAATCCGGTCTAAATGAGGCGGTCTTAAAGCTCTTTTTTGCACTAGTGGCATCTGATATCTTAGCTTGCCTCTTTTTAATTTAGAAGATTTATTGGGGCCAGACTAATATGGATTCACCCTGAGTTGGTCTCCCTGGTCGGAGGGAAGAGCTATCAATACCACTTACTACATTCAGAGCCTCGAACTAATTAAGGACCTATTGAAAGGAGAACGAGTACCTTATCACTTGATCTCAGTGAGTGTTGGTATTGATTTTTATAGCAATGTCTTGATCTTGTAGTTCTTAGTGGTGTATGTATATGGAATACTATGAGTTTATTTTAGCAACAACTTGAGTTTATAAATGCCCAAATCACATCGGTATCACTTAGAAGGAAGGGAGATTTCGTCTTGTCCTTGGATTAAGGGTGAACCCAACATCCTTTCTAAAATTTTAGTAGCAAAATAAATAAATAAATGGCCAAATCTATTTAAAATATATAGTCTAACTTGATTTGATATATAACTGACAAGTATTTAGAAATTGTAAGCGTATCTAAAATTTGATTGATTCTCCGAAGGACCCATATGAAATTGAAGCATCGATACAGATTCCGATTATGTCACAAAGTAAATACATCAAAGAGAGGAAGAAAAAAGAACATTTAAATGATAGAATTAGAGAGGGGGAGAGCATTATTTTGTGTGTTATTTCAGATTTCTTATTCTATCAATCCCACATCCATTATATAGTATCCGTACGGTCACATAAAAATAAATATAACTCTTCCATCTACGACCACGGGAATAAGCATAACTCATCATAAACCATCAAGAAAAAACTCTATCTTTGACCCATACTTCTTCATATTCCTACAATAGCCTTAATTCACATTGGACTTATCCCTAATCCATCAAATGTGGACTTAGATATTCCAAGAATAGACGAAATGCTCAAATGTCTCACGCACAAAAGAGGACATAGACGTGCTTTATACTGATTAGATAGAGAAATTAGTTTTGAGTTTTCTCTTTTGGAGGGGCTACATATATAAAGGTGTTGATTATTGATTAACATGTGCTAATTTTCATGAGAAATTATAGACATAAAATATGAGGACATAGGCGATGGGAGCATGATGTTGGGTACAGATCGAGATAGTATGGTTTTCTGTGTGTGAAGGCGGCAGGAGCACGAACAAGTGTAGGCTGAGATCCGAATAATCTAAACAGAATTGTAGCCTCCAGGATTTGCAGCTTCAAACTAATTAAATTCACTGTAATTGCGACACTTGTCTTTTTAATTTCCATAGTTACGTTGCTGTCTTTTAAATGTCCACCACATGCATCAACCATAATTTGCCACGCTGATCAACTTACTATAGTATATTAAAACCACTAATCAAATCCATATGATTAGTGAAAAGCTAGCCTAAAATATACTACTACTTACTAGATTTTATAGGTATATATAATGTTTTAAGATATGGAGTGAAGGGTGACACGCTGATAGCGACGGCCTCTTCTGTGGAATTCATATTTTTCACCATTAAGAGGCTGTCAAAGTGAAACTCTCTCGACACACTTTATCATCCAAAACGACAAGAAGACATGGCCGTACGACACCCATACGCGTGATCTGACTTCTGATCAGCATCACAAAAGAAACCAAGATGGAGAAGCCAGACACATGAACATGTAGTTGCATGCATTAAAGTTGAACAAGCGTACCATCCTTACGGAAATCACACTCGTGAAGCCAACAACTTTGATCATTTTGATGATTCAGTTCAGCCTTCAAAATATAGACGTCAATACAAACAATTAAACACCCTTGATTTCTCTGAAAAATCAAAGATTACTTCAGACTTCTTCGTCTCTTATTCACATGTATATGCTTTTCTCTCTATATTAATTAATTAGAAGAAACTCCATATATATATAACAGATAATTAAGAATGAACGTACAATCAGAAAAGCAAATAATGTGCAGATAAGTTTTGTGGAGGGCCCCAATTGGCACATTCATTTTGAAACATGGACAGGGACAACATAAGAGACACATAGATCGTAGAGGGTCTTCCAATTTCAAAGGTTGTATACATCGTGTCCATCAGTTTGTGGTTAATTTTGTTGTGCGTTTTCAATTGTTCTCTGCTGACTAATTCCCTCCTCATCTTCTACCTTTATCTAATGCATACCCCCAAAAAGTTAGGTGCGCGCTTTTTATGCATGATTTAGCATCTGCCCATATTTCTTCACATCGTCTTGGCTCCAACGAATGATATATACCTAGAGTGAGAGAGATGTATAACTAATCCAACTTTAATTAATTAACTGCGGCAAAACCAGCAAATCTCAAATATATTTCTTTATTGCCGCGTAATGATTTGTGGAAAAATCTCTGCTATTATTTTTCTATATAATATATAATTAGTGGAGGATCGACGTGTGTGCAAGACCCGTAATTTAAATCTGTGATTTCAGGGTAATGAAACATGTGTTTGTGTTTTTGTGTGTGTGTGTCGTTTTCATATTTTCTATACAACATATCCAAGACTTTTTTACCAGCTAGATTGGATTTCGGATTTCCCGTACAGATAAGTCAAAGAAAAAACCTAACATCTGTGTGGTTTGGGTTTCTTGCCTGAGATCAAGGAAAGAGTAATGATACTTTTCTCTTTTAATTTATCATCCATCAAGATTAATTTGTCACGTACGTATATAATCAAATTTGAGTAGCTAGTAGTTTGCAGTATTCCTAAAAATGCAAAAAAAAAAAAAAAAAAGGAAGAAGAAAAAAGGAAAAAGAACAGATACATGAAAAATAAATAATAGAGCCCAACGGTTTCCAGTGTTTAATTTGTAAGATGTACAAAAAAACACAGTAATCGACTATTATTTCTAGCTACTCGATCTGCTTTGCTCTCGGAGATAAATAGCTAATCAAAGCCAAATATAACACGTAATTAGCTTTTCATTTAATTAATTTACTCGTTCATCTAAAATAGGGTATAATTAATGATCATCACATCAGTGCCGAATAATAGTTTTCATAACTGCAAAGTTGACATGCTTTAATGGCCAAACAAGAACGTTATCACATATGCTTTGCGAGTGAATATATTCCGAGTTCATCTTTAATCACTCAGTAAACCAATTAGAATCAAACGCTAATAACATTGTTACTTATTTTAAACTCGCCCACTCAGACACACATTCTTCCAAAACTAGTCCGATAAATTTTTTTTTTTTACTTTAATTAGCTAGTGCATATCATAGGATTCGAATTCTATCTTCTCTGATTTGTTCGATCACTTTGATATTCGATGAGTACGTAATCATGATTCTTTCCTTCGTGGCTCCTCCTAGCGTGGAAGCTGCGTTGAAATATGAAGGATTCTGGGGTTTTGATGAGGATCATAAGCGATACAGGAGAAGAGAAGCTAATTAATTAAAGTCCCATCATGATGCCAAAAGACGCATTGATTGGTGGCAACAATAATTTACAACTAATTACTTTCAAAGTCAAAAACATCAATTCTTGATGAACAAGCTTTAAACTTATAATAATATGCCCCACTAACATATATATTTATTAGGAAGAAAAGCATCTCAGGAGGTGTATCGACTCAATATAAGATCCCGTGTGCAATGCGAATTGCATAACGCATGATTTCTGATGTTATTGAAAGCAAGTTTAAATTATTGGAAATTTCGAAGTCACTTTATTTCAATATTTATTTATTATTTAAATAATATATAGGATGAAGATAATTAATAATGTGTTTGACAATCCATTTTGAAAACATTAATTAAAATTAAAAATATAATCCGTGAAAAATAAACTACATTACTGATCTAAAGATGGGTTAGAAACTTAGAATATCTGAATTGCCCGTATGCTTGTCTTCACACAATATTAATATATACATTTTGAAATTTTCAATTGAGATCATCAGATGTTATATATATAAGGAATATTCTGATTAAAAAGAATTAAATGGTCAGAAGAATTAATCATTAATTACAAAACTTAACACTGTATATCGATTAAAGCACTCAAGTTTTTGTTGAACCATATATATATATATATATGGATATAGATCTCCTAGCAAGTGATGTATGTTATTCTTTTTTATATGATAATGGCAAAAAAGAACGGAGTGTCGGGATATATCGAAGGAGATAATTAATAATGTCATTCAAATGAAAGTATAATTAGAGAAGAGAATAAACGGGAGAGATTTTAGATATAATGATTAAATTCCACTGAAAAACACAAGTCCAGCCAATATGAGCTTCTTCTTTTTTATAATGAGAGATATTCATCCTATAGAAACCAGGAATCTGGTCTGAAACCTCTTTTTTCGCCAGTAAGCACAACGTGGATCAACTATGAACGATTCAAGATAAAAAGGTAGTTGGGAGATATATCTTTTTTTCTTGGCACGCATGTAGCCACCAATGCTCCCACTTCATTGTGGGAATAGGATTGTGATGATGTGACTTTTATATATGTTGCGTGTTCTGACTTTATTTCTTTACAATATGTAGATTAATTAATAAATCATCATTCATTTCTTCTGATCACAGAAGAAAATCAAAGTGCTTTTTTTGTATATTTAAAGTCTAGGTGTGTTAGATCATAAAAAAAATCCTCGCAAGTAGGTGGGAAGTGGGAAGAAAGCTAGGGTGCCTTTAATTCTTGCAAAAAAAAAAAACTAATATGAATATTTAGAATTTGATGTTATTTGTTTGGCTGAGCATTATTGCATATGACTGTACGTAAATAACTTAATTAAAGCACAATTTAAGGACATTCAAGGCAAAATTAAAAAGAAAAAAAGTACCCATTGACTTTTTGAGTAAATAATTTATTTGATAATCCTTATTGTCACGCGTTAGTATTGACTATTGAAAGCACATTCTCACATGATCGACAAGAGTAAAAGTGGAATCAGATAAGACTATGAGGTTTATATATATATATATGGGGATCCAGTTAGATGGCGTGTTTTTTCCTCCTTCTAATTTATATAAAGTTTATATTCACCCAATACTACCGACAATAATAAAACGATCCATGAATAAGAAAAGTGAAAATACAAAGGATAAGATCGAGTTCAATGTGTGTCCTGGTTGTTCTGGTCAGTTATATCTTTTTTAATGGAAGAAAATATGAAAAATACTGTTTGGTATTTAATGTAAAACATGTTTATTTAATTTGATTAGATAAATGAAGTTGGTTAAGTTAGTTAATACAACACATATTTTGTAAAATACTATAGCCACATTTCTTTATTTTTTCATTATCTCTCCTCTTTGATTAATGTCAAGGGAGCATCAATACGGATAAATAAATAAAGTATCGGCAAAATATGAAAGTATGTGATGTATTTAGGATAAAGATTAACTCCCAAAATATATCTGTTATTTAGTGTGGCTAGAAAACAATACTGGTACGTGGGCTAGGCCTAAGGCTTCAAAATATCCCTCATGCATTGTCTTGCTTAAAATAAAAAGGATTTTGTGGTTCGGTGTGAAGTCTCAACAAACAAGAGTTTTGGTTGAATCCCTTGTCCTTGGTTCAACTGAAAAAAGGGTCAGACATTCTCATCAAAGGGAGGTGGTTCGATCCTGGAGTTGGTCAAGGCACTGGGGGAGACATTCTAGCTCCTAGGTGTCTAGGTTAACGCCTGAGGGTAATAGACGGCTCGCTCTGCCCAACATCGGTATCACCTAAAAGGAAGGGAGATTTCGCCCTATCATTGGATCGTGGGTGAACCCAACCCCTTTCCTAAAATTATTGTATAAAAAAAAAAAGAGTTTTGGTTGAATACATATGGTAGTTGGAAGAGATTGGTGATGATAATTAGAGGAAGGAATGGCGAGGGGTGACGCATCCAAGGTGATGGGCGCATGCGAGGGAATGAAAAGGGGAGAAAAGCAAGGGAGTGTTTGGGAGTGGGGGCAGTGAAATGATGAGTTGGGAGGTGTTTGGGGGAGATGAGATAATATAATGATGAATGAAACGAGACGGAGTCAAAAGGGATGGGATAAGCAGACAAGGAATTGAGGGGTGATTGGATTGCTCTTGCACGCGAGCCTCCCTTCCCTTTTTACTTGCCCCACATTTTTCTCATCAAAAACCCCTCCCCCTTAAGAATTGCTCCCTAATAACCGATTTAATTGTAGAGTTCATCCTTATCCTAAAAGCTACAATATTTATTTCTTATATTTATCATTTTTTTCTTCTCAATTTATCACTATTAATGCCCTCACAGTTGTAAAAGGGATTAACAAAGTTAAGTAGAGAGTATGCCATATTAATTACATTAAATAACTTCCTTAATTTAATTAAATTAAGTAAATTATATTGGTTTTAGATGAAAGATCGGAGGGGGTACAATGGATTTAAAAAAAAAAAAAAAAATCACAACCGGTGAATGAGTTTGTTGCATTTTATACACCAAAACTTATCATTGGATGTTGTTCACTTTTGAATTTTTATAGTGGTTACGTTTTTCTCTTGGAACCTCAAAGCAATCTTCCCCTTCAGGGATGCCAGAGGGCCTGTTTCTCAATAATCTGGGCCTCATCAGGTACAGCCATGGAAGCACATGGAGGCCCAAAAATTGAATGGGGTGGCTCAATTTAAAATGTCAAGGGCCTATTGTAAAACAGAACCGAGCCACATAAGCATCGTTGAAAGTTAAGGATATGGTTAGGATTTAGGCCCAAAGCAGGACATGGTTGGGTTTGGAACAATGGCAGGCTTAACAGATTAACTGAGAGCAACCCCTCGTTTTTTGGCTCAACCGGTAAAGGGGTTGAAGACTCTCACTAAAAGGAGGATGTTCGATTTTGGAGTTAGTCAAGGCACTGGGGGAGACATCCTAGGTGATGTGAACTTGTGGAAACGCAGGCTGAGGTGAAAACATGTGTACTCTTAGTCCTGTATGTCCTAGGGAGTAAAGCCATAGCGCCCTGTCATTGGACTGTGAGTGAACCCAACTCATCTCCTAAAATTTTTTTATAAAAAGAAAAGAAACATTAACTGAGAGCATGAGGTCACTGTCTCCCATTCAAACCTTATATTCATCAATGCTTCCCAAATTAATTAGCTCTACAACAAACATCATGTTGATATAAAAGTTAGTTAAATTAATTAATTATAATAAATATAAATATTTTTTCCTCGCTTATAAAAAAGGACATGTTTTTTTCCCCTTAAAATACTCTTATTTATCTATAATAATTACATAACTATTTTGAAGATTTTTGATTCTATAATCTTTTAGATTTTGAGAAATAAGATGTACTGTCAGTTGACAATTGTAATAAAAGAAACAAGTGGGCAACTACTTACAAATTTCATATATAATGATTATAATATGCATACTCATTTTCACATTCAGATATCAGATATCACTAATCACTTATCAATATAAAGTTGGTATGATTTTATTGATTAGTTATTAGTAAAAGAATATTACATTGGCTTATTATAGTATATGTAGTACAGTGGGGAAATAAAATAAATAAATAAAGAATTTAAAACAGAGGGAGAAAACAAAAAAGACGAAAATGGCACACTCTGTCAATACGCCATTGGCTTCTGTCAACGTGCAGGACAACGAGATTCCCGTTTTGGATCCAATCACATCACCCCAGAGGCACAAAGTCAGACGCCGTTTCCCAGTTGCGACACACGAGGTCCAACTTTTTCTTTTTTCAGAAAAAAATAATACTCTACATTTATTTATCTGAAGAATTTTGACTGTTAATAGACACTGATTAAATATACTAAACTGACACTTGTTTATGTTATTTTTGTTAAGATATAAATTTATCGAAAATTCTTTTTGTCATCTACTTAATTTTTTTCTAAAGTTAGATTAGAACTTGGAGGTAAATTTGCATCTTAAAAAAAAGATGTGGATGATACGTGGACTGTCAGCTCATCGTATTTAGTCAATTAATAGTTAAAATTAACTAAGATAACCATCAAGAAAAAATTACTCATTTTTTAACACTTAGACAAAATTTCCCTAACAACTTCTGAAAAAAAATTGCCTTTAACCCTTTACCACATTACTTGGTCTAAATGTTTATTTTAGAATTGATATTTTGTCTAACCACAATATTAACTATCAAGAGTAATGGTTGGTTCCAAGAATACGAGGGATTTTAAGGAAAGAAATGGAAGTAACCAAAGTATACAGTACTTTAATGCAATTTAATTCTCTCTCCTCCTAACTTAGTACTGTAAAATGCAAATATGTACTCCTCTATATTTCCGTTTATATTTTATTAGTTAATTTTTGTACATGAAATATATTTTTAGCTCTTTAACTTTATAAAGTATAATTTTGATTCTATATTTCTAACATTGTTAATGTTGTTAACGGAAAATATTGACATAGCAAGCTCAAGTGATTACTGTACGGCTGACATAGCATATTTAAGTTTTAGTTTCTTAATATAATATTTGTCAAACAAAACCCTAAAAATAAATTTTGGGTTTTAATATTTAGATTACTAAATTAAAATATTTTATATTTATGTTATTAAACTAATTTTTTTTTATTACAGTAGAGATTTTGATACTGATTACTTCATTAGTTTTTAAAATATTTTTCAATTTACACAAATTTTAAATTTAATATTAATAGCATTTAATTACACAATCATAATTTAAACTTGTAAGTCATCATTTGAATTAACAATATTAAAATTATATGACTAAAAGTATATTTTACAAAATTAAAAGAACAAAAATATACCTTATAGAAATTTTAACGAGTAAAAATAAATTTTACCCTATATCTTTCCAGCAAAGGCCAACTAGCATGTCGTGTTGACTTGCAGATCTTGCCTTTTTCAAGGTTCAACAGCTTTCTCGCGTTGCGGTTAAGTGAATTATACAGTACTCATTGTTGTTTTATTTTCTAAAGCCACATTAAGTTGGGAATAAAGTAGATTTTCAATATATATCAACTCAAGAGAAGCTGATCCCAGTCCTTAAAATCGATTCCCATTGTGTTCCACGATTTGAGTTGATTTAGCTTTTCTTTTTGAGCTCGAATGAGCTGAGAGGATTTACACTAAATTTGCCTTGAGTTGCCTGTGAGGTATAGAAGGCACAGATGGAGACTTATCTGAATGAGAACTTTGGGGATGTGAAGCCTAAGAACTCGTCGGAGGAAGCGCTCCAGCGATGGAGAAAACTTTGTTGGCTTGTGAAAAACCGTAAGAGGAGATTTCGCTTCACTGCCAATCTCTCCAAACGATTCGAAGCGGAAGCTATAAGACGCTCTAATCAGGTTTCTTCTTTTATACTTTTCGCCCCTTCATTTTTATGACTGGTCTGAAACTTTGGGGGCAAGCTTAGCAGGAATCACAGGCTTTGTCTTATTCTCAGGAAGAAGACAAGCAGGGTAAAATAGTATCATGGTTCAGCTTTTTCTATTTTAGCTCATTTTCCTCCTCCCAATCCCAACAAATTGTCCACAATGTCTATAAATCTGAATGGCTCTTTTGCTTCGTTGCTTTATCTGTTAATGGATTTTTTATTCTGTTTGTATGATTCACACTGCTTTATATGATTCACAACTCAATTCAAACGGAATGGAAAGCTAGGCTGGTCTTGAGTAATTAATGAATTGCATGATCCTGCTGATATGCTAATAAATATGGAATGTGCAGTTCCTCTACTCCACAAGTTGCTTAAATGGAGCACAAAAATTGGTGTTTACGTTAATTGTGGTTTGATGCTCCTTTTCGGATGGAGTAAAGACTCAAAGCACTTAAATCATATTCAAGAAATTGCTATACCCCAACCATTTAAGTGTGCAATATATATAGATATATTACACTAGGTGATCTTGCAGCGCCTATATTTGTAAAATGCTCAAGTGCAATGTATTGCGGGGGAAAAAATTATCACAAGTAAAATAAAAATACAAAAGTAACAAATGTTTTGACTTAACTGCGGTTTAATATCTAATGATATGTTGTTAAGTCACTTGATTTTGGAATGAAGAACCTATTTGAAGACTATTAGTAAAATGCATGTAACGTCAAAAATTGCCCTTTGATTGGTCTTGTTTTAAAGTCAGCCCACTTAGCATATTGTATCAGCTTTGAGGTTATGCTATGTAAGATTGAGGGGTGAAAGTATTGACGACTGTCATACTTGTGGAGCGTTGATCAAACGGAAAGAACTAAGAGTATTGTCTTCATTTAAAGAGACTTCCAAGTTTGGCTGGTGCTTATATATATATATATATATATGTTATATTAATTCTCTTGTCTATGTTTGAGCAAAACATTGCAATTTCTTCATTTTTATATTCTTGCAATCCTTGAGTTTGAGATGGACACTTCTTGAAGTCCATCTCATAGACTTTGAATTTAGATTGAATAATTATGGCAGGATTGGGAATTTTGGTTTTCTTAATGCAGTACCGTGATATATTAACAGCTTCCCTAAAGGCTTAAACTTGTAGGGTGATGTTGAATTAAACATAATAAATGTAGTAAAAATGTTCCAGCATCTCATTCTTTGTCCTTGTTCCCAACTTCTATACACTGTAGGAGAAGTTCCGAGTTGCAGTCTTGGTTTCACAAGCTGCACTTCAGTTTATCCATGGTAAGAGGGTGAGCCTTCTTGTATTTGATGATCGATATAAAGAATTCTCATTCTCATTTACATAATAAAAAAATGTTCGCTCTCTCTAGGTCTAAAATTGTCAAGTGAATACACTGTACCAGAAGAAGTGAGAGCTGCAGGTTTTGAAATATGTGCTGACGAGTTGGGATCAGTTGTTGAAGGTCGTGATGTCAAGAAGCTAAAAATTCATGGAGGGATTGAGGGTATTTCGAACAAGCTTGCTACCTCTTTAGATGAGGGGTTATCAACTTCTGAGCAATTACTAAATAAGAGGAAAGAGATTTATGGAATTAATAGATTCACTGAAAGCCCCGTCCGGAGGTTTTGGATTTTTGTTTGGGAAGCCCTTCAAGATACAACCCTCTTGATACTTGCTGTTTGTGCTTTAGTCTCTTTGTTAGTTGGCATAATAATGGAAGGATGGCCTAAGGGCGCACATGATGGAATTGGTATTGTTGCTAGCATATTACTTGTTGTGTTTGTCACTGCCACAAGTGATTATAGACAATCATTACAGTTTAAAGATCTAGATAGGGAGAAGAAAAAGATTACAGTTCAGGTCACACGAAATGGATGTAGACAGAAGATTTCAATATATGATTTGCTTCCTGGGGATATTGTTCACCTAAATATTGGAGATCAGGTCCCTGCTGATGGACTCTTTGTGTCAGGTTTCTCTGTGTTGATAAACGAATCAAGTTTGACAGGAGAGAGTGAACCAATGAATGTCAATGATCGTAACCCTTTTCTTCTTTCTGGAACTAAAGTTCAGGATGGATTCTGCAGGATGCTTGTAACTACTGTAGGAATGAGAACACAGTGGGGAAAACTAATGGCCACTTTAAGTGAAGGGGGAGATGATGAAACTCCCTTGCAGGTCAAACTCAATGGTGTAGCTACCATTATCGGGAAAATAGGCCTTTTCTTTGCAGTTGTGACGTTTAGTGTTTTGGTCCAAGGACTATTTAGCCACAAACTACAAGAAGGGTCCCACTGGAAGTGGTCTAGTGGAGATGCTAGGGAAATTTTGGAATTCTTTGCGATTGCTGTTACTATTGTTGTTGTTGCAGTTCCTGAAGGCTTACCCTTAGCTGTAACATTGAGCCTTGCTTTTGCTATGAAAAAGATGATGAGTGATAAGGCTCTTGTCCGTCATCTGGCTGCTTGTGAAACAATGGGATCTGCCACTACTATTTGTAGCGACAAGACTGGCACTCTCACCACTAACCATATGACTGTTGTGAAAGCTTGCATATGTAGGAAGATAAAGGATGTAGGTAGCTCTAAAATTTCTTCTGATTTCTTGACTGATGTTCCTGATTCTGGTCTGAGAATTCTCCTTCAATCAATATTTACTAACACTGGAGGAGAAGTTGTCAGAGACAAAAATGACAAGATTGAGATTCTGGGAACACCAACTGAGAGTGCACTATTAGAATTTGGGATATCCCTTGGTGGTGATTTTCTTCAGGAACGACAAATGTCAAAAATTGTGAAAGTGGAACCCTTCAACTCTATGAAGAAGTGCATGGTAGTGGTTCTAGAGCTTCCTGATGGTAGCTTCAGAGCACATTGCAAAGGTGCTGCTGAGATAACTCTTACTAATTGTGACAAGGTTATAGACTCTTGCGGCAAGGTTGTTCCACTTGATGAAGAATCCATCAATGAGTTGAAGAATACAATCGAAAAGTTTGCCAGTGAAGCTCTGCGAACTATTTGCCTTGCTTACATGGAGATTGGAAGAGAATACTCTGTTGAAAGTGCTATTCCTAGCAGTGGATACACGTGTATAGGAATTGTGGGTATCAAAGATCCAGTTCGCCCTGGTGTTCGAGAGTCTGTTGCCATTTGCAGGGCAGCTGGAATGACTGTTAGAATGGTTACTGGAGATAACATACATACTGCCAAGGCAATTGCTAGAGAGTGTGGAATTCTAACTGATGGCATAGCAATTGAAGGTCCTGAGTTCCGGGAGAAGAATGACCAGGAATTGCATGATTTAATTCCCAAAATTCAGGTGCACACTGATGATCACACCATTTTTAATCAATATTTTCAGTATTTTTGGCGGGGAGAGAGAAAGAGAGAGAGAGATGGGGAGGATTAAAGGGAAAAGAAACACTTACAGTTGCATGCATGCTATCCTAAACTTTAAAGGTCCACTCAATTATTATGAACCTGTCAATATCTTATAAGAAATAGCCAGGGGAAGGATTATGAGATTGTTGGTCCAATTTATAATCCTTTACTGAGAAGAAATTTGTCTACTAACTCCGTCATATGTCTATCTCTGCATCTGCAGGTAATGGCTCGATCTTCACCCATAGATAAGCATACCCTGGTAAAACATTTAAGGACCACATTTGAAGAAGTAGTTGCAGTTACTGGTGACGGTACAAACGATGCTCCTGCACTTCATGAAGCAGATATTGGACTTGCAATGGGCATTGCTGGAACTGAGGTGCATTAATAATTCTTATGAATTATGTGACAATAAATTTTTTTCTTGTGCGCCCACATAATCTTCAGTTCTAAATGTCATCAGAACTATGTAAATTGGATTTATATGTTATGTTTCACCATTTTTATCTTAGAAATGTCACTGCTCAAATATATTTTGAGAATCAGTCCCCTCAGAATCACCTAATATGCATCACTGAAGATGAAAGTACTTGGGATATACAAGATGGATAATATGACCTTGTAATATGGTCTATATAACAAGTAGAGAAATATTTGGCTCAACTTGAGTAGAGATTTTTTATAAGTCAACTTGAGTGGATGTTAACCTTAAATTTATTAGTCGGTTCTCAATTCCTAAGCTTCTTTTTATTGCCTAACAGTAGAAACTGGTGAGTTCTTGTTCTTTGAAATGAATAATATTCTGAATTCCTACTTATATATCTTATAACATTCCATTATGAATTCCAGGTAGCTAAAGAAAGTGCAGATGTAATAATACTAGATGATAACTTCTCCACTATTGTGACTGTGGCCAAATGGGGTCGGTCAGTCTACATAAACATACAGAAATTTGTGCAGTTCCAGCTAACTGTAAATGTTGTTGCTTTGATTGTCAACTTCTCTTCTGCCTGTTTGACTGGTAAGCAAGCATGAAGTCCTTCTCTTATCTTTTCCCTACACAAAGTCAAGTTATTCTGCAATGGTCTCTTATTTCCTCCATTTTTAAATCTTTTTCATTCTTTTTCTCTTACTATACATGAACTCCTAGGAAATGCTCCCCTCACTGCTGTACAACTTCTATGGGTCAACATGATCATGGACACTTTAGGAGCACTTGCGCTGGCAACTGAACCTCCTAATGTTAACTTGATGAAAAGGCCACCTGTTGGTAGGAAAGGAAACTTTATCAGTAATGTGATGTGGAGGAATATCTTGGGACAGGCTTTATATCAGTTTTCTATTATCTGGTTCCTCCAGACCAGAGGAAAAGTAGCTTTTCATCTTGAAGGCCCGGATACTGATTTGACATTGAACACGCTCATTTTCAATTCGTTTGTATTTTGTCAGGTAAAATTCAACCTTCATGATATTGGCATCAATAGTGTCTACTTTTCGTTGCGCCAATATGGTTTTGTGACTCAAATGACAGAAATTGCTTGGATAGAACTTGCATCTATGTCTCTGCTTTTGGAAAACATTTCCTTTGAAAATGCCCATATCTGGTGTTTGTCTTTTGATTCTTTCCATTGTACTTTGTTGAACATGTAACGAGGCGAGTTCAATTTCCATTTTTTACTCCCTGCCCACTTGGTAGAAGTTTGTTTTGGTTTTGGTCATTTTCTTTGTAGTTGCCAATATCATGATAAGACATTCTGACTTGACCCCCTGGGGGGATTGGCTACATGACTATTTACTTGCTCTCTGATTCTGGTATTTCTTTGTCATGCAAATTCTTTATGTAGGTTTTCAATGAGATCAGTTCCAGAGAGATGGAGAAGATAAATGTCTTTGAGGGTATACTGAAGAATTATGTATTTGTGGCTGTCCTCACTTGTACTGTCCTCTTTCAAATTATAATTGTTGAGTTCTTGGGCACGTTTGCAAACACATCTCCCCTTAGTTGGAAGCAGTGGCTTGGTAGTGTTTTCTTTGGATTTCTGGGAATGCCAATTGCGGCAGCTTTAAAGATGATCCCTGTGTGATCTGTCTGAAGTCAAGCTAGATAAAATAGGTACTTTCCTTTTTGTTGCGATGCTCTTACACGTAAATCAAGATTCTTCTTTTGCCTCTTACCTCGCCACCATTCAAGAATGTCTCGGGGTGAAGTTCAGTAGGCCAGCAAATTAAAGGCCAAATTTTGTCTGTTTCTGGTGCTGGCACCCAACATATACACATTTTGCATGACTGCCATCCAATTTCAGTCTGATTTGAACTGTATCAACCGAAAAACTTCCATGTTGTGGGGTGGGTTTTGATATAGATGGGCTGTATTTTTGTTAATTACAAATATGTTTGATTATTATTTATGTTACCCTTCTACATTCTTTTGCTCCTTATTATGCAGTGGGTGAGAATTATTTACACTGTCATGTTCTGTCTGCATGCCTCATATATTGGATAGTGGGGGGCAGCTACAGTTCACTGCCCCCCAAAGCAGTGAACCTCTTTCTCTCTCTCTCTCTCTTTTTTTTTTAAATATTTTAGGATACTGATGGTATTAAAAAGATATTTCAGGATACTGACCAGTACTGAAAAAATAATTCAGGGTACTGACTGCCACTAAAAATATTTTTGAAAATACTAACTGGTACGGACTGTTACTAAAAATATTTTTGAATATACTAACTGGTACTGAAAAAATACTTCATGATCTTAAAGTATTTTTTCAGTACTAGTCAGTATCTTGAAATATTTTTTTAGTATCGTCAGTATCCTAAAATATATTCTTTTTTTAAAAGATAGAAGTTCACCGCTTTGGGGGGCAGTGAACGGTCCACTGCAGTGGACCGTAGCTGCCCCTGGATAGTGTGGGGTTCATGCTTGTGTTCAATTTTTTTTTTTTGATATACAAAATTTTTAGGAAAGGGGTTGGATTCACCCACGATCTAAGGGCAGGGCGAAATCTCCCTTCCTCCTAGGTGATACCGATGTTGGGCAGGGCGAGCCGTTTATTACCCTCAGACGTTAACCTAGGCACCTAAGAGCTAGGATGCCTCCCCCAGCGCCTTGACCAACTCCAGGATCGAACCCTCTCCCTTTGGTGAGAGTGTCCGACCCCTTTGCCAGTTAAGCCCAAAGACGAGGGGTTGCTTGTGTTCAAATTGGCCCTGCCATAGCCCTCTTTTACAATTGGCTGGACCTGAGAATAGTGTTGGGCTGCTTTCTAGTTTATCATCTTCTTGTATCAAATAAGGTTGAGTACTAGAGTTATTGACGAGTCATGTATAAATGGGCTAGTTCTGGTGGTCCAGCATTTTGAGGTATTCAGTTTCCAACTTACAACGCAAATAAACATGAGAAGAATGTCCGTTCTCAACTTGGCATGGCATGGCTTAACCTCAAGCAAGCCCTGCTTTTAGTAATCTGTGTGTATGTGTGTACACTATAAAACAAGGAAACATGGATCCAGTGGCCTAGGAGCGAAATGTGACCAGTAAAATTCTTTTGAGTTAAATCGTTCTTATGTCTCATTGTGATTAAAAATTGCGTCTGGCAGGTTGGCTGGCTCCCCCACAGGTGATGGATCAAAATTAATTTTGTCGACTAAGTTATGAGAAGAAATGGCCAGAGATAACAATTATGGGCAGAGAGCACGATGTCAGAGTCCTTAGCAGCAAGCTTGGCCTCAGGGAAAAGGTAATTCGGAGATGATTGTGGTTGCTGTAGGACAGCCTCATCATTGTCCTTTATTGAACTTAAAACCCATTGTACCGGAATTATGCGCTCAATATTTTTTGAAGAACATGTACAATTGGGCTATTGATAAAAGTTCATGATCAGCTAATTATAATACTCTTTAAGAAGCTCAAAAAAAAAAACTCTTTAAGATGGTCCTAGTACGTGTTTGAAAACATGTCCAAAAAGCACCGAAGTGCGGAACGTGTTTTCAAACACGTTCCGAATATTTAGCCACTTCTCACAGATCTGGTCTCGTCTCTGCCATGGCTACTTTTCCCCATAAACGTTTGTTTTTTGACGGGGTGGTTATAAAATTTGTGGTCTGTAGACTCACAAGTTGATGATTGATTATGTGTTTGGACGAAGTGTGGCTAGAGATTCTTAACTTGCATGAAAAGAAAACAGGAAATGGGTTGAAAGGGTTGGATGTCATTCCAAAATAGACCAACGCTACGGGGAAAAGCTTCGTGGAGAAAAAGACTCTCGTTTGATTTGATCAAGGGTATTCTCAAGATAATGTATCTTCAAACTTAAAATGGAGAGGGTCTTTGTTTCTACAAGCAAGTGTGTTTCTTGAGAAATCGAACTTGTATTCTCTTTCTTATAAGGGTGAGATCTCTTACCATATCTGGAATTGAGATTCTTTATATGTGTGAAAATTAATGAAGAAAGGCAGAAAACCAACGACCTCGTATACAATTTCTTGTGATTAAGCAAAAATCCATCGTATAAAAGCAAAAAGAAATGTCCAGTCCAAATTTCTTGTGATTCAAATTCAATGAGCTGAACACAGCGAAGCAAGTGAAGCATGGAGGCAAAAAAGGGTAGGGTCGGCATTAAAGGCAGCACCAGTGGCCAGACGTTGAAGCAAATTATAATTACATTCAGCTTTTTCTACACAACTTTGTGTTTGTGATGCCCCAATATGCAACAAAACCATGCATCCAATCACACCAACACACTTCTCATATCCCCTTTTTCAAGACACTAACTGTAGAAACAGAGCATCCCAAGCACCGTAGGGTTGCTAAAGTCACATTACAAAACACCCACTTTCATGTGGGGGAAAAAGGAAAGCCCCCCAAGGTTTAAAAAAGACCCCAAGCAGAAAGAAATAAAAGAGAAAAGTGATTTGGATAAAAATGGCAAAAAAGTAAGGTTAAAAAAACAAAACAAAACAAAACAGTATCTCATATATATCACTATCGCCTATTTGGCCCTCTCTTCAATCTTCATCACGTAGCTTTCCATGCCATATCTGGCAATTGTCCTTTCTGGTCCATTGAGCACTCCAATATTTGCCCAGAGCCAGCATTTTTATTATTCATCTTTCTCCTCCTCTTCCTCTCTTTGCTTCTTCAGGGACACTTTCAATCAAATACCTTTGGAGGAGAATATATGTATCTTTATGTCTATATATATATATAAAAAAATGAACTCATAATCTCTGAAACTTGTCAAGCAAATTCAAAATCTGATTTTCCCCCTAGTGGAATCCCTTAATTAACTTCCCTCTTGTTTGCCTTGACCTTCTTCATGATCAGTGAATGTGAGTCTTCTTCTCTTGGACGAACTAACTACAGAAGTCTCAAGCTTGTCGATTGGCGCCACCGATCCAGTAGGCGGCGGAGGAGGACTCGTGGAATGTATAACCTTGTCTCTTTCAGTTTTCTCCTTGTGTAATCTCTGGATTAGATCATAGCACGCAAATATGTTCTCCTGTTCATATCAGACTGAACTGTTACATTCTTCTGTCCCTCAACTAATGAAAATAAATAAATCAGTATGTGTCATCGGAAAAGAAACATAGAACTCACAATTTCGAGACTCCAATAATGAGAAACCGAACTCATAATGTTCAATTCTGATGTATTTCTTGTCAAATGCGGATCAATTGCCACCAAAGTAGCTGCTGCTGCTATCACAGATGGCCTATGATCCATCAAATTGACTTCTGTATATAGAATCATATATTATATCAATACCTTGATTGAGAAGTTCATCTAATGTGATGAAGAATTGCGGGGTAATTAACTTGCCTGTCATTAATGTGAAGATGAGTTGCATAATGTTGGACCAAATATGAGGTGGCGGGGATTGGTTGGAGAACTTTGAGATGAAATAAGGTAAGAAGGCAAAAGGAGTAGTAAAGTTCAAGCTCCATTCCAATGTGGAGAGCACCAAAAGCTCCATTCTCTGAATCACTTTGCTTTCAAAGTTATAATCTTGTGAAGGAAACTCTGATAGTGATGGAACATCACATTCCTCCATCTTAGCAGCCAAAGAAAGGCATGCAACTGATAGTAACCGAAATGCCCAACACTTCTCACTCTGCATATATTAATAACAACATACATATTTAGTTTTTGATTTAATTATATTGATCAAGAATGTTTTGATAATACAGGGAATGGGATTAAGTTGAACTCACATCAATGGACCGTCTAGAAAGGAATCGATCCAAGTATGTGACAGACAAGTAAGCCGTTTGAAAGCGAAAGCCGAATGTTGCTCTTGTCTGGACTCAAAATTCACCACCAAAGAGAAAGAAAATCAGAAAATATCCAAAATTTGAGAGATTGAAGTCTGATTATTAAGGAATGAATGAAAATCTCAATCAGAAAAAGAAGAGAATAATGGATTAATGTTGGTGGAAACTAACTTTGAGAATCCAATTGATGGCATACAAGCGAGCAGTTTTGATCCAATCACTCATCAACAAGAAAGGAGTTTCTTCCCTTCCAAACCCAACGCCGATCTCTTTCTCAATCAAAACTTGCAAGTACTCATCCTCTGAAACACCAGAATCCTCAAACTGAACGGATAAATCTTCATCCCCCACCACCACCTCTCCTTGATGGTTTTCTTGGCAGAGAAGGCTGGACAGTGAATGATCCATTTTTATCACTGATATCTTAGAAATGAAGAAAATAACATGTGTGGAGCGTATATTTCTGGGTGACTGATATCAATATCAGGTACTAGCTAGTTAAGAGAAGCTGCGACACAGAGAAGAAATCTGTGAGAGGTTGATGTTTATGGCAGTTAAAGGAGGAAGCTAGACAGAGAGATAATCAGAGAGTAATGGGGTACTAAGGATCATTGGCTAGGAATGAGGCGATATTTCAGTGGTTTGGTTTTATGTGGGGTCGAGTGGAATGGGGTCCGTGCGAGTGCGATAATATCATGAAATTGAATGAGTTTTTCTGGGTTTTGGGGTAAGGATATGAAGGATGATCAAGGTTTTGACCATAAAAAGCCTTCGTTTTTGGGAACAAGTAAACACGCAGGGCAAGGAGTGGTCACCCCCACACGCGACCCCTTACTGAGCGTGGATGCCACCGCCCTCCCTAATGGCACCGGTTCGGTTCGCGGCTTTTTTCTCAACCTAGACAGAAAAACCGTACGTGGGCCCGGTCCCACAACTAAACCTAACCTCACTCGTCAGTCGTCACTCCTCTGCTCGTATGAGTTGTGGGTCGGGTTCCAGACAGGCGTGATGGAGGACCCATAAAGAGTCCTGAATCCAGATTCCCCCACCACCAATCCATCAAATCAAATATTCATTCATATAATCATATCAATAACATTATTATTATTATTAGGGAAAAGTATCAGTCGGAGATAGAGTTATCTCCAGTGACCCCAAAACTACGTCGTTTTGAATTAATGAAGGGTGTGTTAGTAATTTTAGATGAATTAATGAAGGGTATTTTGGTAAAATTTATATGATTAAAAAATAAACAAAATTACAGAAACACCCTTCATTAATTCAAAACGACGTAGTTTTGAGGTCACTGGAGATAACTCTATTTCCTTTACCCTTATTCTATTATTATGGGTTACTATAAATATTGTATAAGTACTACAATATAGTCTTTCTTAAATAGAATTAAGATTCGCCTAAATCTCACATGAGTGGGCCTAGCTCCTTCCCCCTCCCTCTTTTTTAATTTGTTTTATAATTAAATAACTAGTATTAAAATTTTGTTTTCGATCATGTGTTATCTTATTTATCTCAAGTTCTTAATTAAATGTGTATCATAAGAGAGAAGGTGGCTAATCGAATTTCAGACCCCGGCATTGAGTCAACAGTAGGATTCACCATGAAGAAGGACGTACGTTCGACTATTTTTTATATTATCTTCCTGTTTAAATAGAAACAAACACAAAATATATTTTATGTTTGAAATGCATTTTGTTTCATGATTTTTTATAGCAAACCATTATTATTTTTTAACTATGCCTTTTATTAAAGTATTGTTTTGTATACTAGGGTTATGAAACTGGAGATTATTATTTTTACTTTTAAACTAATATTCTTAAAAGAAAGTAAATAAATGGATGCAAATAATGGATCGCACTTGTCGGTGTTATCTCTAAAGTCCTCATATATATCTTGATCTATGAGCACAAGTGCACAACACACACATATACATATATTGCACTTGTACTCTTGTAGTCCTAATTATAAGACCTAGTTGACTTTCTTTTGAGAGATTAAGGAAGCTAAATAAGTTACTTCATATATTGTGTATCCTTAGATTATATATGAATTTATTAGTTAAACTAATTAGTTTGAAGAAAAATAAAAAAAAAATTCTAAAGTAATTTAATTAGTTTCCTTAATCTCTCCAAAAAAGTCAACTAAGTCTTATAATTAGGACCAGAATGAGTATATAGCATTGGGAAGATAATAATTAATGATTTCCATGAAACACTCTTATGGCCAACCATGAAGAATCTGATCTGAATATACGCATCATGAGTGAATTCATTTTTACACCTTTTTTTTGGTAATTAACATCCATATATATGCTAAAAATTTAAATTTATTTATTTAAAATACTAAATAATATTGTATATTTATAATATTTTGCATCTGATTAAATTTTTGTCCACATTTAAGTGTTAAAACTTCGAAATCCAAATATTCAATTCCTCATTAAAAAATGTACTGAATGAACTGACAAATTTTAATGTATTAGTTACCAAGCCCGAAGTTAAAGCCAGCTGTTATTGTCGCAGAGAAAATAATTTACAGGTCAATGTGTAATAATTAAAAAAAAAAACCTGAAAGAGTGTATTTTTATTTTTTAAAACAATACTAGGAACGAAGACTATAAGTCTGGCAAGTCAACAAAGAAAAAGGGGAAATATGAGAGGTGTCAATTTTGCGTGCGTTTACGTAAATCTGATCACTAATTACCCTTTATATGAGAAAATAAATTATTATAATAGGATTAATTTAAATATAATAGTTGTAATATGCGGGTTGAGACTCACTTATACTTTATTATTTTTGTGTAGGCACTTGAGATTTTGTCTTCAAACCGAATCGCTGCAGGGGATAAAGATATACTACTCAAATCAATTATTGGGAGAATTCCTTTAAGAAATAATTGATAAATATAAAAATTTTTATTTTATATTTAGAATTAAGATTAACTAT